>JAWMRA010000078.1:30316867-30351448 GCA_035584735.1 Pseudotriccus pelzelni | reverse complement strand
GGGCAGCGGCAGGGTGCGGGTGCCCGAGGCGCTGGGGGGTCGCGGCGGGGAGCGGCCGCTGCCCACCTTCGACGTGCCTTACTTCAAGTACATCGACGAGGAGGACGAGGAGGACGAGTGGAGCAGCCGCTCGCAGTCCTCTACCGAGGATGACTCCGGGGACTCTCTGCTTTCTGACAGATACGTGGTGGTGTCGGGGACGCCGGAGAAGATTTTGGAGCATCTCCTTAGCGACCTGCACTTGGAAGCCGCCCAGGACAAAGAGACAGGTAAGGAGCGAGCGTGGCGGGGACGCGGAGGCGGCCGGGAATGGGGGGAGAGGTGCCGGTGCCGGTGCCGGCGCCGGCAGAGATGATGTGCAGCCCGGGGCGATGCGGGGAACCCGTGAGCGCGGTGCGGCAGCCGGGAGGTGGCGGAGCGAGGCGCCGGCCCCGGGGCAGGAGCGCCGGCGTTACCGGAGCCGCTCGGCAGGCGCGGGCACAGCAGCAACTCGGGCCGGTCTGCGCTCGCCTTTGGCTGCCGCCTGGGTAGCGCAGGCTGCGGCGGGCTTTGTACAGTACCCGTGTCTCCGCAGGCAGGGCTGCCATCCCTCGTAGCCTGCAGCTATTGATCAGGATACTTGCAGTGCACCTCACCTCCTGACAAGCTGCTCGTATTGACACCACCCCAGTACTTTGACACAACTGTTTCATAAAAACGGCTTATAGCCCAGGGCACAGCCCGGTGCTCTACTTGCATGTCTTCAATCAGAGAGTGCAGTTTATTCCAGCCTCGAGCAATTATTATATGGATCGGGCTACTTGACATGCAGTTTAATTTTCAGCTGGATTTCTTGGCGATATGCACAGCCTGCTGTCACCAAGAGCTCATGGAGTTTATCAGAAGTGCCTGTAACCTGCAATTGATAGATAGTTTTAATGAAAGCAGCCAGGCTGGTGAGACTTTTGGAGGTCCCAAATACCGAAGAGGAGGGCAGATGGCTGTCTGTGGAGCTGTGCATTTGGTCGTCCCCAATAGGGTTAAAATGCATACTCCTGCTGCCTGTATATGTCTTTCTCTACAAATGAGATTACTGAGAATAAACACACTTTAATCCTTTTAAGTATCTGAAATTATAAATAACATCTGCGATTCCCAGAGGAATGCCTCAGAACAAGTCATTAGTTTAATGTGGGACAATAGGCATATTCCTAGTGCTGATGTGTCAGTGCCCTGAAGAAACGTATAGAGTGTCTGCCAGTGATATTATTACGGTGTTCCTAGTGCCGCTTTTGTCTGCCTAGACATTAATATTTAGTGCTTAGAGAGGCTATGGTTGTTTTCCTTTCACAGATGCACTCAGACTAGTTCTGGGTGTAATTTATTTGAACCAGCTCTTGGGCAGTGTAGCGAGGATCTTTCATTGGCCTTTTAAGGTCAAATATTGAATCCAAAATAAGTTTACCGGTTAATGTTTATCACACACAGATGGGGGGACATCAGCTGCCAGTCTTTATAGTCTGTTTCATCTTACTTTATATGCTCACAATCTTGCTGGAAAACAGAATTTCACTAGTGATATGCATTATATTTTGGTGTTTGTACATGCAAAGCACTCCTGACATAAAGCATTACATGCTGTATACTTCCTCCCGTGTGCTGTCTATTCTTTTTTTCTCTTTGGTCTCTCTCCCTCCCATCACCGAAAGGCCGTTTGTAAGCCTGGTCTTATTGTTAGTGAGAGGGGCTGGTAAACTGTTCTCAAAACGAATGCTAAACCACTATTTGCCTGGTTGTCAGCAGATGGTAAAGTATTTAAAGGTTGATTAGCTTCCACTCACCTCTTCTGCCTTATCCTAACTCCGTTTGGAAAGAAACAATTAGGCTCTGCCCTGTAGCCAGGGTTAACTGGATCCCAGGGACAGAAAAAGTAGCTGTGCCTGCATTTTTTTGCCATCACAGAGATGTGTGCTAAACCTTGCCCAGTGGCCCTTCACCACTTATGAGGAGGATGCTCTTGTAATGGTTTTTATCAGTTTGTTTTGTAGACTGAGTGACATTTGGCGTGAGGAGGTATGGGATGTTGACTGTACATCTTTGTGTGTGCACCTGAAGACATCGTTCTGCCATTTGTGTGCTTGGATTTGCTGGTTTTCGAATTTTTTTTCTAGTTCCAGTCTAGCCCATCTCATATGTAGTTGCAGAGTCCCACAGGCTTGTATTTTAGCAGGCATAGCTTTGTGGAACAGAAAGGGAGGATGTTGTACCCAGCTGCTGCTGGTGCTGTCTGTTTGCCAGTTGCAAGATGACTTCCGTGGCCTCTTGGTTTCCCTGCAGCCCCCACTGCAGTTTGTTTATTTGTGTCTGTAAAGGACATGAGAAAGGGCTGTTCTTACATATGCTGACGCACAAGGGGCTGTTGTTCTGTTTGACCCTTGGCACTGTTTCCCAAGGAGGGATGCTCTGCATGTTTTCATTCCCACCTTTTGTACACCAAATCATAACTGCAGCCCTGTATGGTCGTTAACAAAAAACTCTGCTATCCTGGGGCTAGCATGGTCATGGAGCACCGCTTCTTATAAACACTGACTGAATGGCTGAGTGATGCACCATGGGTTGCTTCCAGCTATCCTCGCTTTTCTAGCCCAAGTCAGCAGATAGCGCTGGTACTTGGAATAGTAAAGGAAGTTTTGGGGCTGGTCTGGAATAAATTTAACTAGGGACCAGCCCAGGCCTTAAGACTCCCTACAACTGCTGCTAAACCTGTACCACGATACCTTAAGCACTCAGCTTAATAAACTCTGCTATAGTAAACAGGTAGGGACCCAACCTGAAGATTTCTCCCATTGTCTATGGTATGACAAAGCACTGTCATAGCAGCTGAGGACACTTCAAGAAGCCACTCCAGTCTGCACAGCTAGACCAGTCTATTGCTCAGGTGACTTCTGTAGGCAGGATGTCTTGAAAGCCTGAGGTTTGCAAGACATTTTAGGCTTAATGTACCCAATAACTGTTTAATGACTGAGGGGTTTTTGTGATGATTGTGTCAGGGAGTATGTGCAAGTTCTTGAGACATCACCCTAAATTTGGCCTTGCCACTAACAAAGGCTTGCTAGCTTCCATCTCAAAGGAAGGAAGTTTTCATCTCACCGAGTTATATATAATCAGTAATGTACCGAACACTGTTCTTGTTTCCTACCATGAGATCGATGGAAATTTGAAATTCCTATAATGAGTAACTTTTCTGAGTCATCTCTAAGGTTGTTGGAATCAGTGGGGAATGTCTGCTGAGTGTGTATTTTTGAAGTTTTGAGAATTGAACAGAGTGAGACACTTCAAATATGTCCATATCAAGGCAGAAAATGCAAGGCGTACCTCCTGGACTAATCCTCATCAAGGATGGGGATTTGAACAAGTAATCTCCAAGAGGCCAAATCTTAGTGTCTTACTATCTCTAATCCCTTCCCATTGACTACAACATTTCTTTCAGATTTTCTGCAAAGTCTTTTATTTCTTGGGCGTTAGCAGCATTTCCTTCTCTGGATATTAATCTGATGTAGTCTTTGGAGTATATTCTGACTGGTCTCTATCAAACATACTGTCTTGGCATGTGGTGGTTGCATTCAACATTTGGCAGCCTCTGGAATGACACAGTGATGATCACATTCACTGCTACTTCCCCAGGACTGTCTGGATCCCTCAGACAATTTCCTTCCGTTCACTGGGCCACCTCTCAGGCAGCTTAAACAGAACATTGCTGAAGTAGAACATAATCTCCCTCATTGCATCTGCTGACACCACCTGTCTTTTACCTCCCTGCTGCGGGATTCATTTTAGAGAATGAGTAGAGAGAAGAAAAGATTGATTCGTGCAGGTCTTTGAAAGCAAGAAGCAGTGGGAAATAGGGATCTATGGATGGAATGGAAATGAGGAATGGTATGGCTGGAGCAATGTGACAGTGTCAGTCTTAACTGATATGTCTTTGTAGTGGACTGGGTGAAAGGGACTGTGGCGTGGGGGAGGCATGATATTTTTGTTAGACTGTTGCAGAAGTTAGGATGGCCAATGATATAAGGCCTGTAGAAGGATTAAGGGTACAGAAAAAGAAAAAATTCTCATTATGTAGCTAGAAGAGCTGCAGAAGTATCATCTGGATGTCTTTGGAATAGGAAAAGAAAGGAGTAATGACCTTTGTGCCATGCTGTGTCATCTTATCTGGGACTGTGCATGATCCCTGGATTACTGGGAACTCTCCTCTGACACACAGAAGCAGTGTGGCAGCTTATGATCCTAGGTTTAGGATCATAATGTAGTACCTAGGGGGGCCTTCAGACCATGTCCATTTGTCCTAGAAGTGCTAGGGTTACTAGTGTAAGGGTTACTTTTGTTTAGTACATTCTGTTTCTACACTTTCATCAATGACACTGCTTTGATGTTGGGCAATGACACCTCTGTAGAACTGTATGTAACCTCGTGTGAGAATAGTACTATCTTGCATGAACAGATCATAGTCAGCTGCTAAATGATGTTGCAAAAAAAATGGATATAGTTCTGTCTTTTCTAGGTGGCTGTATTTTATTCAATGATCCAAGAAAAAAAAATCTGGTTGGTTTTTGATATCTTTTGTTTCTTAGCTATGAAGGTTGTTGTTAGGTCTTTTGCTCACTACACTATTTACTGATGATTAGAAGGTATTAAAAAATGTACTCCTGTGACTGACTGCCACGCAGTCAACACAGGTGTATCTGATGCATGTGGACTGATGTCAATATGAATAAATATTTGCTCAACACTTTGTGATCCTACCTTCCAGCTTTTAGGATAGATAGAATAAATGCCTGCTAACCCTTCCTCTTACCAGTGATTTATAATGAAATGATGTCGGTCATAATTTTGAGGGATTTTGTAAGCTTTCCCACAAAGTTTTAGGAAAATTTGGTGAACTGAGTGGGCTAAATGCATATTACTGCCATATCCATAGGAGTGGATCAAAAGTTTTCCAGAGTGCATGAGCATAAACATTGCAGAAAAGATAAAATAATAATATATCTCAGTGATCAATGTAAGAGAACCTGGGAAGGTTCTTGTAGAGGACCATTGCTTTGTGCAGCACGAGTCTAAGCTATCTCAAATTGGAGTGTCAGTAGAAGTGGGTTTAGAATAAATCAATAAAATGAATAGTAACAAATCACAGGATCAGATATTATTCCCCAAAGACTTCTAAAGGAACTCTGATATGAAATTGCTGAACTCCTAACAGCGGTGTGTAATCTATCATATAAATCAGCTTGAGCGGCAGGGGAAGGTGGAAAATGTGATGCCAATTAAAAGAAATGGTTCTGTTCAGGGAATATCTAAGTAATAAGGTTGTCATTTTACCAATACATTATTCCAGCATCAACTGGCGCTGTAGTCAGAAGAAGCAACTCAGCCTTTTCTGGCCACTCAGTCCTGCTGCTGCACTGGTACCTCTGTACCTCTACACCCTGTCTTGTGATTCTTAGCAGACCCAGGTAGGGAGCTGGTTTTAGTTGATACTAACCTAGGAAATATTAAATTGTTAGTTTTAAGATTGGTCAGTCTCCTGATCCGCTTAATCTGTTACCAACACAAAATCTGTCCCTGACTCAGAGGGCGGTAGGGGGTAAGAAATGTGCAGGTAAGGACAGCAGGAGAGAAGGACTGGTGTCTTTAGCAGCTAGACTTGCTTGCAGGACTTTGATTAGATGCAAAATTCGAGCATGAAGTTGTGCCTTTGTGTTGGGGAACTGGGTGGTAGTACAGTAAATGCAGAAGAAAGAAATGTATGCAGAAACATCATACTGAGAAGAGAGAAAGGTAGGGATTTTTATTGCAGACAGCTCAGATCTTTTGTGTCCTGTAGAGCAGTTAAAGATTTGAAGGAGTGTGAGGATATATACGGTCTCATCTGCCTGTATCTTATATTTCCAAAAAGCTTTTGATAAAGTCCCTTGCCAAAAATCCTTAAAGAACCTTAAAGATTAATTTGATAAGGAAGAACATGCTTTTCAGGACTGATCATTACTTAAAAGAGAGAAAATTAAAGGTGAGAGTAAGTTGTTAGTGTTTAAAATGGAGAGAATTCGCGTTGGAGACTGGGTGCTGCTGAGCATGGAATCAAACCTGAGGTAACATCATGTGATGATGTTATTAAATGGTTGAAAGTTTTGTGATAAGTAAAACCGTGGTTTCACCTTTGGTGGCCATGCAAGATTATATTCTTGTACACCCTGTTATCTCCACCTCTCTCTGTTTTAGTTGTTGTGATAGAGCAGGAAGCTTATCCAACTCAAAAATAGCCTCATGAAAATAGTAAGAATAGGGCAGTGTAGAACTGGGAAAAGAATTTGGGAGTGGGTCCCCTCAAACTAGCCCTGTGGCTGAAGAAAGATGAAAGGAATAAAAATCTGCATGACTGCAGGGTAAAATTGCAGATGGGATATCCAAGTTTGAAAAATGCAAAGTAATGCATTTTCTACCATGGAGAAGAGGAAATCCTTATTATACATATTCAGCAGAAGTGCCGAACTGCTATTATCATGCACAAAATACGTCTTTAGAGGTAATGTGGGTAGTTCTTAGAAATTTTTTGATCAGCATTGGTAAAAAGGCAAACGGTATTTAGGCTAATTGGAACAGAAGATGAGCAAGAACCACAGTTATACCATTGTATAAGTGTGTAATATGGTATATATCATATGGTTCCTTCTTCTCCCCCAGCTCAGAGAGGTTGAAAATGAAGCAAAGGGCAGCAGAGGTGATTAGAGTTATAGATTAAATGGATCTAAGAATAAATAGTCTAGGTCTGGTCTTCATAGGAAGGCAACTTTGGTAAAGGAGGCATATAAGATCTACAGGACTGAATTGTGTGAGATGGAAAGATTGTTCATGGTTTCTGGTAATATACGAAGTGTTTTGTAACACAGTAAAATTACTTGGTTTATAAGTCATGAAGAGAAGTAATTTTCTGATATAATGGACAGCTAAACTGTGAAAGTAATTGTTGTGAAGATTTTGGGGAAGCCAAAGATTGGAAGGGTTTAAAAACAATCTAGGCAAAGTCCTGGCAAAAAACTCCAATACTGCAGTAATGTCAATACAACTTCACATTTGGAAAGTCTACACTGCCTGTTGCTGGAAGCCAGGAGGTTGTGTCTTGGAAAGATA
Organism: Pseudotriccus pelzelni; assembly: GCA_035584735.1. NCBI lineage: Eukaryota > Metazoa > Chordata > Aves > Passeriformes > Tyrannidae > Pseudotriccus > Pseudotriccus pelzelni. The sequence goes on along the minus strand of JAWMRA010000078.1, from coordinate 30,344,281 downwards.
ACTCTGTATTTGTCTTTTTCTTAGTGTATTTCTTCTTCTGGGCATCCTCTGTTGGCTGCTGTCAAAGACCTGGTTCTTTTTTATGGGGATCTTTGATCTGACCTGGTCTATCACATGCAGCACATTGCAGTTTGGAAGGAATTAATCAGAATCCAAGATTGTAATAAGATACTAGTTCTTTCAGGTAGGACAACTGAGCGAGTTATCAGTTCAGCTGGCAGCAGAGTGTGAAGAGTTTTCTGCTGAATAGCTTTACAAATGACATGGTGGGACCTGAGGCTGGGATAAGAGAAGCAGGAGCTGTGGGGATATGAAGTTGGGACCAAAGCTGTTGGCACTGACACTGGCTTCTGCTCAATGGGAAGATCTGATATCCTCTAGTTTCCCTCCCACAGATTGCCGTGTAACCCCTTTTCCTCAGCAATACTTGGTTTGACCTTGTTTCAAGCAGGTTTAGGTATCTTAGTAGGAATCTACTTTTTTCCCCTTTGATGGGATTATTTTGTGTCACAGTAGTGAGCTGAATCAGTTTGCAGAAGGAGCACCGTGTCAGGGATTCGCTGCAGACAGTGTGTTACACGCTGTAGTGCCTAAGCTAATGGGAAATGCCAGCGAGGGGAATCTGTCTAAGATGCAGTCTTGTGTCAGGAGCTCAGACAGTTTTTCTGAGAAATGAGGATTTGGAGCTCAAAAAGGGTTTACTTGCACTTGGGCACTAAAAAACTTGTTTGGGCAAACTTTTGGAAAGGCAAAGTCTGGAAATGCTGCTCCTGAATTGTCTCACCATTACATCCAGTGACTGGGAAACCAGAGTCAGCATGGGGAATGATAAACATCCTTAGTGATCAGGACTATGTCTTCATGATCAGGACTCTCTCTGTAGATACCGATGTATTTTTTCAGTTCGTCACCACAAATACTTTTATGCTGTAGGCACACCTAGCAAATTAGACTCTTTCAGGGAGAGAAAGGAACTAAGGTAGCCATCAGACAAATACATGGTTTCAGTATGCCCAGGAGCACCTAGGCACCTAAATAAATGTTTTTGTGCTCTGTGTAAGAATAGCTGGTAGAGCCCCAAGTGTTTAGTGTTTTGTGTTTGAGTAAAATTTGCAGAAGAAAAAGCTTATATATTCTATATGACAGTCAAATAGATCACAGTATTCTTAGTTTCTCAATCTTATCTCTGTAATTATGTGATATATTATAGCTAGTTTGTCACCTTTTGCTGTGTGAGAAAGTGATGAGGAGCTGTCAGGAAAGCCTAGTGTGAAACCATTTATTATGAAGATGTGCATTGTAGACAGTATCAGGGATTTTGATGATCTTAGTTGTTTAAGCGGAAAAGAATTGGGAAATGTAGGTCTATCAGGAGAATATTTTTAGGAGTAGGAATAATTTTCTTTTGATAGTGGAAAAGGTTTTTTTTTTAAGTCAAAAAAGGCAGAATGTATTCATTTGTTGTACTGGAAATTGGGTTGGGTGATATAAGCATTTTGATGAGGTACCTGGAAAATAAGACGTTATGAGACTGGGAATTTGGTAAGGTTTCTGGAAATGTGACCTTAAAGAGATTTAATCAGTTATTTGTAACATCTGTTTTCCCTAATGACATTGGAAGTATAGGTGATATGAATTATCAAATCAGTGGAGTAATTATTTCAAATATATATTATATATTAATGATATATGTAATTAATATATAATAGAAATTATATATGGTGATATATATATATATGTAAATTAACAGATGAATGAAGTTGTTGAGATTATAAAGAGATGTTGGTAAGAAGAGACTGGATGTGGCACTTAGTGCCATAGTCCAGTAACTGTGGTGGTAGTGGATCAAGGGTTGGACTTGATGATCTCAGAGGTCCTTTTCAACCCATCTGATTCTATGATTCTATATTTGACAAGCATTTCTACAGAACTTTTTTCAGAGTGGTGCTTTTGATAATTCCTAATTGTCTGGTGCTGCTAAGCCAAGAAGTATATGAAAGGGATAAAAAATACTTGCAAGCTATAAAAATGCTTGTATTTTGGTGATAAAAGGAGTAGCAGAGTTACCTCTTAGTTTCTGCCTTAGTCTGAATCCTTTCTTAATCACTCTAGTGGGGCTGGTCAGTGTCAAATGTAGCAGAAATAACTTGTGTTCCCAGGTCAGAAGGTTGGGACTGGGGGCCATAAAGTCAAAGGGGAAAACTGAGTCACTGCACAGGGGTCATGCCAAAGAGCTCTCTCTCATCAAGACAGGTATCATCTTTGAAATATGCCAGCCACTTGGGTTGATTCCATGTCTGGCTCTCAAATGCTACACTGGAGATTGGGTCAGTTCCACAGCTGCAGGGCTGGAGAATGAAGCAGGCCAGGTCCCTTCTGTTGCAACTAATGTCATAGTGGCTCTAGTGAGCTGTAAGGACATCAAAGACAAAGCAAGTCAACATCATCTTAGCAAAAACTCATATTCTCAAAAACTCAAATTCTGAAGTGAATTTAAACTGTGGTAACTCTTGCTGACTTTTGCCTACTAGAGATCCATGCTTCTGCAGTAGTTCAATCAAACCACCAAGTGTGAAACGTATGAAGGGAGAGGACAACCCCTACTGTGAAGGTGACACAACTTCCAGATCCTCTCAGCCCCCAGACACAGCCCTGTCTTCATGTTTTCCCAGAATGTGGCTCATTGAAGCTGTCTAATTATAAAACATATACAGTTATCTAGAAAGTGCTGTTTCTAGCAGATGAAAAGTGAGACCTGACTTGTAAGAGGGTAGCATAAGAGGAATGGCAACAGATGGTGTGTGGGCTGGCAGGTCAGTTAGCTGTGAGAGTAGGAACTGGAAATGCAAAACTGAAATATCAGTGCTGCTGCTTCTTCTAAAGTGTCCACGTGTCCTGCTGCTTCAGCTGGAGCCACAGAGTATACTGTCCTTCAGAAACCCCAGCTATGGAGGTTTTCACCACAGGTCCCCCATCTTTCCTGCCCATTTATCATTCTTACTGCTTAGCATTGCTCTCCTTTCCTTTCTTCCTAAGGTTTTTTGCTTTCAAACCCTGATCTGTTGAACTGTTGAAACTGTTGAAAAACTGGACACTATCTTCTCTTTTTGTGTTCCTCTTCAATCACACAGAGCTTCTCCGCCTGCTGATTTAAGTAGGTGTGTTTGTACATTAATGACACCTGTGTTGTTATTAGCACTTACTGTGATGGCTGTTAAGATGGGAACTTGTTCTCAGGACACAGCAGAGCACTCTTCCCTAAAAGCAGAATCTGTAACGTTATAAAACTGGGAGATGTTGCTCTGAAGTTCTCTTCTCCCCTGGCCCCGCCGCGCCCCGACCGCCCCCCCCCAAGTAAAGCCTTTATGGAGTGGGGAAGTTTTTATGTAAGAATACTGAAAACATAAAACTGTATCTTGGTATACTTGCTGCATCTCTGAGTTCAAGAATACAGTTCACACACTGTCTTTGGCATTTGAATTCCAGTGCTTCCAGAGCTCCAAGTTGCTATAATACAATGATTTTCTTGTGAGATTAACATTTTCCGAGGAATATAAAGAGTGCCTTCATTCCCCGCCCACACAGAGTGGAAGGATGGATTCACTGCAGACCTGTGCTTTGAGGTTGTGTATTAAGAATCTGAAAGAAATCTGTGCTTCAAAGCAGCTTTTTTCCCTCCTGTGAACTAAATTTACTCTCATTCTCTTAATTCCTCCTTCCCACACAGTCCTTCTTAACATGCCCTGAGTTCAAACAGTTTCATGGTACTATGGAAGTAGCAGCCTTGGTCTTTTTGTAAGCAGGAGTGGGACTGGTTTTGGCTGTAGCCAAACTACAGTTTACTGTTTCTTTACTAAGCTCCCTGTCATACAGTCTGTTACTACTGTTAGGTGATACTTGGTTGTACAGTGTACTGATGCAGTCCTTTTCTTTCCCATTTTACTATTTTCTGTAAATCCCTGGGCTCAGGGGTCACCTGGGGAGATTAAGGACAAAAAGCCACAACCAAAGACCTATTTGTGAAACTTTAATTGGTGTAGATTTCTGCCTATTTCCCAATGGATAGTGCCTGATGAGGGTTTCGGTGGGCTGTTGACATGTCCCTTAATAGCTTCATTACTGCACCAAATGCCTCTGCTTGGTGTGTAGCTGAATAAACACCATTGAGAAAGCCTGTCTGGGGCATTGGCAAACTGGTGCCAACACACTCTGAATTATCAGGTGCAGCAGAGCTCAGATCTGCCTTGACCTAGTGCTGGCTGCTGCCTTCTCTAGCTTGTCCAAGGAAAAGAGAGGGGAAAGAGCAGATGTGACAGCAGCTGCTGAAGGCCAAATTTGATATGTGCTGGAAGAGGTCTGTGGGGCATTCTGCTGTGGTTTGTGATATCTTGCTAGTTTTTGATTTTAGTGGGCAAGTCAGAAGGTCAGCTGTTGGATGTAGGAAAAGATGGTTGTAGAAGGAACGTTAGTGAGAGAGGAGGGGCCTGTCTGAAAAGGAGATACTAGAGCAGAATGAGCTGAGCATAAATTCAGAGCCCTTGTGCATTAATTGCAATTGGTAAACTCATAATGCAAGCTTTAAATTGCTGACACTTTTTTAGAGGGAAAGGTCTGATCCAGTTTGGTATCATTTTGGGGTACATAACACCTTTTAGGAAGTCTGTGTGGTTGACACTGGAGACAGTCCTACTTGTTTTTTTCAAGTCAATTTTGATCCTTTCAGAAATTGAAATAGAATTACAACACTTTGACAGCCAAAGGTTTTTCATGCGATGTCAGTTGCCCTCATGGAGTATAACTGGCTCTGGCAGAAAGAGCTTTTCAGAATAGCATCAGTTACTGCAATAAAGTAAATTACTTGTCCCATCTTTTCAACAAGGTGAAAAACACCAATGTGAGCTGCAGCTGTGGCAGCAGCTCACATCACTGTCTCCCAAGCCAGGCTGAGATTGTGAGATGACTTTGTCTCAGTTCAGAAGTGCTTGTGAGATCCTTCCAAAACCCGACCTACTAGTACTCGCTCTGAAATGAGAATCTGATGTTTTCAAGGACAGTGAGAGCAGAAATATTCTGGGGTGAGAGTTTGGGGAAAATAGATGAATGTAAATAAAATGACAGCATTGATGGATTTAATGGTAGCTAGTAAAACAAACTTTGGCTTTCTTGCAGCAGTATTTGGGATGAATTGTGATTTTATTCCTTTGCTTTAACTTGAGGTTTTGATGGAGATATAAATTGCCAGAATCAAGAATGTAATCACGGAGAAATCATGCAGTCTGACTTGGGAGTGCTAGAGGCTTTTATACCTCACATTTTATTGCTTTTCAGTTTCTTCCCTCTTTTTATTTTTTTTTCCTACACCCTGCATCCCCCTCCTGCCATTATCCTTCCTTTTCCCGCTGCCCACAAGGCTCTGCCCATTCCACAAGCAGTCTTTCTTTAACCCTCTTCACCCCCATTTCTTAGGATTTAGGACTAGTTGACCTCTCTCTAGGAACCACTGCAGTTAAAACCAGAAAGCCAGATCCCGGTTTTGTTCTTTTTCAGCCATGAATTCAGAACCCTGGCATCAACACAATAATGAAAGCCTTGTGTGGTTTCATTCCCTGTCCCATAGGAGCCTTGTCCATGGGATTTTGTTTGTTGTTACTGTTAGTACATCATGGGGGATGCACTGCCACAAGCTGGAAGCAAACAAACAACAGTGAAAAGCAACCACAAACAAATAGCATTTGTCAGGTCCTTGTTGTCAAAGGGTTTTCATTCAAAATCTTAAAGCAGCAGTGACCATGTAGCATTGCTCCAAAGCATGAAAACCACCAATAATGGACAAATGCAAACATTTTGCCTATCGAGGTAACTACAACTTCTCCTCTTGCTGTCTGTAGAGGTTAACTGTCTTTATTGCTGTCTGTAGAATTTAACTCTGTAACAGGCAGGTGGAAAATTTCCATCCTGGTATGTGCCCGCAAGCAGTAGCAGAGAGGCAACAACTGTATGACTTAGCAATTAATACACACGCACGTGCACCCCACTTCCCAGCAGGTGAAACACGTCCTCACCTCCACCTTCAGCTATGCAGACATTGACCAAAGAGGCTGCTTAAGGCTGGCCAAGTAATTCTTAGGACAGACAAACAGGTGCAGACCTCTGGCCTGCCAGAGCCCAGCCTGGTTGCAAGGAGGCAGTCCTAGCCCTGCTGCAGCCTCCTTGCTGTCCTCTTCCCCGACCCAGAGAAAGGATGTCCCCCAGAGCGGGATTATGGAAGCAAAGAGACTCTGTCTGTTCCCTGCTTGCTCTCCTTGTGACTGCACTGCAGGGCTCGTGGGCCACACACAACTTGCAAACACCTTGAAGGCACCGTCTGTGCTGGGACTGCACTGCTCTGTGCAGCAGGGATGCTCGGTGGGCACAGAACGCTTCCCCAGGGCAGTGTGAGATCCTGGGAAGCCATTGCCATTGTTGGGTCTTCTGCAACCCCGAAGTTTGCTGTGGGCAGAAATCCCAAAGCACACGCAAGGAGATTTTGGGATGTGGCCATTAGGGAAACCTAAGCATGCTGGGCAAGCTAAGTCGAATCTTGGGCAAGGGAAGGTCTCTGCCAGCTGAAACTGGGCTTCTCCTTTTGCAAAGCAGCAAGGAGACATTTTGCTGAGGTCTGTCCTGTTATGATATGACTGGGTTGAGAGAAATTTTGTTACGTTCTCCAGCATGGTGGCCCATCTCTCCAGGCAAACATCTCATGGGTTGCTTGTGCAGCTTATGTAAATATTTTGGACAGGTTTTTTTCTTTGATGTGTGAATACAGATCTTGTTAGTATTAATGAGAATCTAATCTCCCTGCTGGGGTGAGGGTTTTGACATGCAGATGGGCCATAGGGCATTTGATTTAACATCATAGCTTAAAGGATTGGAAATTTGTTCAGGGAATCGAGGTTAGTAAGATGTAATTTGGGTAGTTAAAACTATGTTCTTGATTACAAAGAATGATAAATATTTAATATCAATTTTCTAAAAGCATCTGAAAAACACAAAAATGCCATCAACTTTCCAAGAAGCTGCTGTACTGGGTTTTCTTGACAAATGGAGAGCATTCAGATCCTCCTGGAGGGTATGGTCATGCAGGTCTGGGATGAGGGAGTTTGCAGCAAAGCAGTTGACCAAAGTGCTGATATTCATAGTGTTAGAAGAAAGCCAGCTCCTCTTTTGAACCCCTGTTATTTAGGGGAGTCCTGAGTATGCATCAGGACTAGGAAATTTTGTCATTAGACCATATACAAGCTCTGTTGAGGTGAATGTTTGGCAGGATTTTGAGTTCCCTAATGCAGAGAATGTCAGCTCTGTATGATCAAGCTCCAAACTGAACGAAAAATTTCAAATGGAAAGTAATTGCACCACTTCCCCTGCTAATCTGTGAATCCAGAGATTCACAGCATTTGGGTTGACTATTCATGATCTATTTACTTTTTAAAATTCAGACGTAGGCATGTGTATGATGATTTATTCCTTCTTGTAATTGGATACAGTGATTAAATGAGCTTGCATATTATACTTCATTGTCCTTCTGGGATGTGGACTACTGTGTGTTCAGCACAGCAGCTCCTAATGGAATTGATTCAAGCTTTCATATATTTACTGTAATCAGTGATGTGTTTCTAAAAACTGATTTGGAAAATTGCTTTTAAATATACATTCTTATATATGAAGCATTCATCTAGCTGTAGGGTGGTATGTAATCCTTAGAGTCTTCCTCTAAGATGCTTTGTTACCTTCTCTGACAGGCACTCTTTAAGAAAAATAAATATATGCTAACTGTTTTGTAACCTGAAAGCTATAGGAAGTGTTACACCTAGCAGAAGTGTTAACTGGGCTGCAGCCAAGGACAAGTGATTGCAGTCTGAGACATAATCACATAATTGATGATTTTCCATGGGCTAAACAGTGGTGATGCAGAAAGGATACTGCTTCTTAGTAAGGGAAAAAAACTTCTTTTTTAATAATTGCTTTTAACAACTAATTGAATAATCAAAGCAATTTAATTAAAAAAACCCAACCAAACAAACGCCAAATACCGTTTTTGCAGGAAAAAAAAATGCAGAAAGGTAATGGATTCTCATTTTGTGTATAGAGAGAGTAATTCAGAAGCCACAGTGTGTATGACTGGTGTTATGCAAACACAGAGACAGCGCTCTGCCCTGGGAATTTATAGTCCACTAAGCAAAGACTCAGCAACCTGGTGCAGCAGAGATGGGAGCCTTCTTAGAGAAACAGGGTATGGACACAGTTTGCAGAATTTTAAATAAGGAGGATACCTCAGTGATGGTAGTAGTCCCAGTGTTTGAGATGATATCTTTTAATAAAATAAACCCCAAAACATTCCTGCCAGATGCAGCTTAAGGCACTATCACTGGATCTCCTTTGGCTGAGTTATTTTATGTCTACAAACATAGCTGTGCTTAATGGCAGCCTTTACTTCGGGTGCACCTGTAGAAGAGATACTGTTGTCTTGCTGAAATAAGGGCTGCCAGCTGTGCCTGGCAGGAATTGTCAAATACACTGTGTTCCAGTAAGCAATGAGAGTAAGTTTACCCATTACTTACAGGAGCATAGTGTCTTTGACAATTTGCTGCTCTGTCTCAAATTTGGTTGAAATTTGTCAACAGATTCAAAGTTTACAGGGCTAAGGGAGAGCAAGATTGACAGACAGTTGGACAGACAATTCAGTTGCAACAGACTCTTTCCTTTGGGGAATAAGAAAGAAGAAAAAATGCTGGGAGAAAGTAGAAGGTATGTATTAGCCTATTTAATATGAAGAGGGTTTGAAAAATTGATAGGGAAAGGCAATTTGCAGAGATATCACCATCTGACTCACATTTGATGATGTTGGCAAAATGCACTGGTATTGTCTGCATGGGACTGTGGAGAGGTGGGCAGAAAAGGAGGGCACTGCATCTGTGCACTCAGCCTTGGCAGGTACCTCCCACCTCTCCTGAGCCCACGACTGCCTCACACTGAAAAAATAAAGCACACTTTATGAAAACTATGCTGGCACTAATGGCCTAAAAGAGCTATAGAAATGAAAGATGGCAACAAGCACTCGTTGCAGCCAGATGCTGTTACATGTAGTGGTGAAACATGGTCGTGGAGATGATCCAAGAGGCACAGTTTAACACATTGTCTTGTGGGTTATTGCAGTTTGTGATTTTTACCTTTATCCTTAATATTGCATCAGATTCATATATGCTTGTACAGAAAGGTAGGGTTTACCTGTCAACCAAGGAGATTCTTCTGTGCCCTAAGGAAATCCAGGAGACAGCTGGCTATATTGATGAAGAGCTAAAAACTGAACAAACAATTTCCACGAGATACAGATGCATCTCTTGCATTAAATGCTTTCCAGTGTTTGTGTGAAAAGTATGGTATTTCATAAGACTTGTAAAAGAAAGATACAAAGGAAGAAAGGCATAATTTTGGACTGGTATAGCCCTGCAATTTAAGAGTTGTGTTTTGGATTTTTTTTTTTAATTTTTTTTTTTTGGTGACTAAATCAATAAAGAGCACTAAAAATCCAAATTAATGAGAAAAGTGAATATACACCTTCAGCAAATTACCCCAAAAGGCTTTCATCTATAATTGCATAATATCTCCACTTTATTTAACTGAAATAAGTAAGGCCATCAGCTAAAATCCCTGCGTGATTACGGTGCAGCTGAATCCAGGATCTAATGCTAAGGTCTCCAGTGAGTAGAAATAGTTTTAAAATTATCAAAATAAAGGTGTTCATTCTTAAAAGTCTAGCATTGAGCTACTGTGTATTGCAAGCAGCCAAAATGCACACAAGCACAGTTCTGCTGCCATGGGGAAATATGCTCAAGAAGGTGTTTTACTCCCAAGCAGCTGAACTCTGAATAATATCTGTTCCTCATGTCTTACCCCTGTAAGATCTTTAAACAGGGCAAGCAAGGAGCTTTGTTATTTCTTTTGTTCAGCTGTCAGCACAGGGTTGTACTGACAAACACAATAGTTTGAAGTTGTTAGATGTTCTTAATACATACACAGACTATGTGCAAGACATTTTTTATTGCTGTCTTCCATTAAGATGTACTAATAAGGAAAAAAGCTGTCTTTAATTACATGTTAACCTGTCACTGGAATGACTTGGGTGTCTCAGTACAGCAAGTACAATTTCAGGTTTATAATTTAAGGGCGTGTATCATATGAATAAGTCTACAATTAGTGTAACAGTGTATTTTAACACCACTATCATGAAACTCATCAGGTTTTTTTTTGGAACCCATTCACCACATGGGGAAGCAAAGCCTTATGAGTGCTCTGATGCTCATGGTTTTGTTTTTATGCTGTGAAGCCATGTTTCTCTGTCCTGGGGAGGGGGGAGGTAGGCAGGTGTGGAAATGTAAGATGCATATATGGCCCCGTCTGGTTTTTGGATGTTGTGTCTCTTGTGCTATCCCTCTCCCAGTACAAGGAGGTTTCTGTTGTGTGTTGTAGCTGTTTAGATAGTACATAAGATATTTCAGAGGTATCTGAGAAGTGTGCCTCCATCAGCCTGAAGTATTGTACACCCTGGGCAAAACGCTGGAAATGGCATCCTTCAGTGCAGTAGGGACACTGCAGTATGCTAGTGTCTGTCTGGGGCTCCTGTGGGTTTGCAAGATGTATTCCCTCCTTCCCCATGCCCCCTGCCCAGCATGGCAGCCATACAGCATCTATGCTGGGCCTTTTGCCTCCATGTGTCAGAAGATACTGGCAGGTGACTCTGCTTAGGAGGTTACATGACAGTGGGCCAGAGCTGTGTATATGCAAGACCCTAACCTAGTGTGTGTGACCCAATACACCAAAAATATTCCACCACTTGACCTTTCATGTGCTGGATGAAGTGTGCGGTCTGTTCATCAGTCTAGTGAATGCTATTCCCATCTTCTACAGACATTTGGACCAAATCCAACAGTTCTTGCTCAGATGAAAATGCCATCGTCACTCCCTTTATAGACAGTTCTGCCAAATCTACAGAAGCCAGGAGCGTTTTGTCAGTGGAGGTTTTGTTGTGCTAGGCTTCCCTGAAGAGATGCTGTGATGTTTACTACACATGTTCTACTGCCACATGTTGGGGAGCTTGCACTGCTTAGCATATTTATGATAATTTGGCTCCCAGGGGCGAGCAAGATTCTCCTTATATCTCTTTCCCCAGGCTGAAGCACAAAGAAATTTCCCCTTCCTGCTTTGTAGCAGGAAAATAATAGATTAAAGCGTCTTGCTAAACACTTTTAAAAAATATACAATGCGGGTCTGTACATTTCTGTTCCCCTAAGAGACCAGTCCCTCTGGTCGGTATGGAAAGCAGTTAGCAGCAGGTGATGGGGATAACACTGCACACTGAAGTCTAGGCATTGTACCTGACCTGCAGAGCTCTAGGTGGTGCATTGCCATGTGTAGTTTGACCTGTCCTTTATCTATGTCATGTACCAGCATGGAATCTATTCTGGTCACTACACTGAATACAGCAGAGTCATAATCTGCTGGACTAAATATTGTCCAGATACAGTGAATTTTGAAGCCTGTCACTAGATACTGAAGTTAAAAATGTTGGGGCTCATAGTCGTATATATATATATATATATATACACACACACACACTATATATATATGTTATTTTTGGGATGCTAACAGAAAACTTGGGTTCTCGTTCTCAGAAATGTTTCTGAAAGGCAGACTGTTTTAAAGCATCTCACTTTGATAATCCAGAAATTACGAACTCACAATCTTTTTGAAGATGTGTTAATTTTTTATGTTTATATGTAATATTAGATTTGAAGATTACTGTTTCCTATGAGTGGATTTTCCAGTTCAGCAATTAGAAGGACATGCTGAATTTGAAACTTGGCTATTCTTAAATGCCATGTAAGTGTTGGACAGCAAAGACAAAAAAAATAAAGATTAAATTCACCTGCCTTGTTGTTAACTTTCTGAAAGTTGAATGTCTAATTTTAAAGTTCCCTTTTTGATTTAAATGTCTGCTGAGCTGGTGCACCTGGCAAAAGACTTGAGCAGCCATGGGCACCTTAGAGTACCCACTTGGTAGGACCAGGCTTTCAGTGGCAGAGGGGTCAGATGATACAGCCCCTTTCTGTGTGCTGCTGTTGCTGGCTGTGTGCTGTGCTGCCATCAGGCAACAAAAGAAGGCACGGAGGCAGTGACAGCTCTCGGTGGAACTTGTGCCATTGGGCTAGAGAGACTGCACCTCTTTGGGTGCCTGGGGAGGAGCGTGATGGCAGAGGTGCAAAGATGTTCAGGTGCAAGACAGAAACAGAAAAGTAGAAGCTTGCCTTGCACTTACTCCTGTAACTTTCACTGAGCCACGCTAGTGCCTGGGGTGCCAGGCAGTGTGCAGGCTGGAGGTACAAACCCATGGGGGCAGATCACAGCATGCTGTGCTAAGGCAGCTGGACTGCAGGCAGAAGGATGAAAGGGAACCATTAAATCTTTTATCCTCTGTCCTGCTGCTACAGGCAATCCTGGTCTGGCTGGCTTATTTTAAACAATCGATGGAAAGAGAGGATTCGTTTTTCTGCTAAAGTACTTTGGGAGGTGGCTGATGCAAACAAGGAGTGACTGCCTTCTGCAGCAAGACTAGTGTGAGGACTTCACATTTCACGTGTGCGTTAAAATACCTCCATTTACTGTCAAGTTTTACTGCATGGAAAGCTTGAGTGCAGCAGTCAAAGGCACTTTTTTAACAAAAATTGTCAATATCTTAGGGTAACTGCTATAGGCAACATTTTCTAATGCTTCGAAATGTAGAAGGCGTAGAGGATTTGTTCAATAATTTCAAGTAACCCCGGCTGTTATAACTGCACATTAATCACCAGATCTCCCTCCTACCTGGAGGAAAAAGGGAGCTTCAGATTTCTGTGTGGAAAAATTAGTGTCTCATTAAAGCTGGACAAGTTTGACATTTGCTCTCTGCCTGTGGCTTCAGGGCTTTCTGTCCCTCAAACAAAATAAGAAACTGCTCCAGTACATGTGATAGCAGCAACTGGAATGCAACTTTAGGAGGATCTTTGACCTTACCAGACAGAATGCATTTGATTCATTTTGCAGATGTTAAAATACTGCCAGAAGTTTCTGGGAGACGACCTTAGAAATTATTCCTAGTTCTGACTTTTGTCCTCTAATAAAAAATGTGGTGGTACAAGTTAAATATCTTGCCCTTATATATTTTCATTTTCTAACCTAATGCCAGAAATAAATGGCTTGCTCTTTAGTCCTTTGTGCATTGATTTCTTGGTGCTTTGGTGGTTAGGTGACATAACAACTATAATTGTTTTAATACATTAGCAGCAAATTATATATCGATGTTCTTTTTTTTCATTGACCTTTCTTTCTCAACATCATTTTCATTTTTTGCTTCATGCGGTGTCCATGGTGGCATAGCACTATTAGAGGATTTGATTTTGAATTAAGGGTTAATCCTGCAAGGTCCTGAGCCCCATTGCTGTCTGCTAAATGCAGGGGAGATCTGGGTTTGCTCAGCACCCTCTCAGACAAGAGCAATATCTTGCTAGATCAGATAGTAATGACAGCAATTTGCATTTACTGTTTGTACTCTGAGATATCCTGACATTTTTAGTAAATTGCTGTGAAATTACAGATTATTGAGAAACTCCTATCTTTGAAAAGAGTTGCCATCAAATCGTTTTTCCGTTCTGCAGAACAAGCAATTTTCTGATTACAATTAGAACTCACAGGACCTATGTTTGCATTGCTGAAACGTTTCAGAGCATTGCATAGTATTACGTGAACCAAACGACACAAAGAATCTGCATGTAGCATTGTCTGCCTTGAGGTGTGGTTATAATTTTTCTCGTTTTGCAGAAAGGAGTAAGAGGTGCGACAAGAATTTATTGAGCCTATGAACCTTCAGCACGAGAGGCTGAAGAACTTGAAAATGCTTTGCTGTAGCCCTCATTTTGTTTAATTTGAACTCAGTGACTGAATATTTAAAATAGCAAAAATGTTTATTCCCTACAGAATAGTAAGCAATCAACATTCATTTTGCTCAGGCACAGGGAGCTCATCTGTCTGTTTGCCCAGCTGTAACCCCATCTCATAGGGCTGCTTTTCTTGATGATTGTAAGACATGCAAGTTTTAACTATTTCTGATCAGTATGGTGTTGCTAACCCCATCAGTGAATATTTTCTTAAAAAAAAAAAAAAGATTTCCAATATGTGCAATGAGGTCAGAGGTGCATTAGTATTATTGATCCCAGCTTTCAGTCATAGATAGGAAGATAAAAATTCCAAAGGATTCAGTTGGTTTAGCTATTTGAGGTTTTTTCCCCTCAAATATACACTGAAGGATGAGCCTCACAAATTAGAAAGAAGTGGCTGATCCTGCAAGGTAGGGATGCTGCAAAGAACAAATTTTGAGGTTGTTGGTGATTATTAAGTTTGTAACTCTGGCTAATACTGGTAAGTGTATTAACATAAGGGGATGTCAGGACCTGATCATATGGTGATCTCATCATCTTTGCCATAATCACAAATGGGAAATGGCATAGCTAAAGGTTTTAGAATTTATTGTATATTATCTAAAATACAACATCTTTGTCAAAAATATCCCCCCCAAACACCAAAGAGACCTCATTGTCACACAAAACAAAACTCAGAGTTTGCACTGATGTTTGAAAAATGCGTGTGTAGCCCCCATTCATATTTCATGCTGCTGGAGTTCCTACATGCTGACAACTAGTACCTTATACTCAGGTTCTAAGATGCTTCAGGATGAAGAAGATCTTATGATCTCCTGCTATTTGTTATATTTCTGAAAGGTAAATTGAGCAGGAGGGGCACTTAGTGATTTCTTTGGCTTGGAAAGCAGAGACTTTAGAGTGTCATATTTTTAGTTCAGTGCATGAGTTTTGATCCTTTTACTCTGTTTAATTCCCTCGTACACATAGTGAAAACCACAACTGCTCTGTAGCATGACTAAGGGTTGTCAGTACAATGCTGAGAATAGTTTTAACCTATGAGTTAACTGAATTCCAGTGGCTTGTTCATTCAAGCAATTTTTTCTCCTTTTTGTTGTTGTTGTTGTTGTTTTGTTTTCCCTTCAATCTCCATACATGTTTGGTCTCCACGAGCAAATCCTTGGCGAAAACTGAATCACTACTTTGCATAAAGTGGAAAAAGACTTGCATTCCAGTGCTTTATCTATATTTTCTTATAATCCGATTTAGTGTGGAATACAAGCCTGAAAAACCCTTAAATCTTTCTGTAATTCTTGCACAGCCATTCACAATGGATTTGTACTGTGCAAAGTCGAAGAGATTTGGGTTCAGAATGGTGATAAGTTAAAAAAAAAAAAAAGGAACAAACCCAAGATGACTTATTTTTCTTTGCAGTTTAACGGATTGCACTATCAGTACTCTCTTCCCAACTAACAGTACATGAGAGACAGTCTGCAGATAAAGGAATATAGTCTGTATGCATGGAGTCTGTATGCTTATACTCCTCTGTATAGAGGAAGTTGCCTTTTATAAACCACACAATTGTAAGCAAAAAACTCGATATGTTGCATATTTTAAATCCTTTCCATTGCCTTGTTTTGCATAGCTTTATTTTTTTTTTCTTAATAATTAAATAAGCATGTACTGGAAAGAACGTGGAAACAGAAATGTGGAAAGAATAGTGTCTGAAATGTTGCTCTGTAAATGAAAAAAAGAATGGTTGTTGTCATTGTAGCAGTCACAGTTTATCACTGAGAGTGGGAAGGCTTTTTTGTCTTATTTTTCAGCAGGTTTTTCTTTTTGGTTTTTTGTTTGTTTGTTGGATTTTTGTTGTTAGCCATTGAGAAGCAGCAAACTAAAAACTATTCAGGATGTAATAGTGTGATCAGAAAACCAGGACAAACTGGAATTTGTCTTCAAGTTATCTCTTCTTGTGGGTATAAAGGGATTAATGACTCAGGCATTAGGAATAATTATATCTGGCATAGCTGGACAGTGAGTCTAATATTAGCAATAGAGCAGTAGGTGTATTCTGACTATAGTCTGAACTGTTGGCTGTGTCTGTAATGAAAATGTATATGCAGTATTTATAATGTATATGCAGTATTATAATGTATATGCATGATTTAGCTGTGGTGGTCTAAAGACATGCATGCTATAATAATAATAATAATAATAAATAAAGTAAATAATATCTGGACATAGAAATTGCTGAGTGAATAGTTAGAGAGGTGTATCTATCTATCTCTAACACTGGAATATTTCCCTACTTTTCCTTCTTTACTCGTTCTATGTGATAGCTTTTTAAAATATTTTCTTTTTAAAACTGTCCTCAAATATATTTAATTTAATCAAAAGAATTTAACTTTTAGTCCATTGACAAAGGCATTTCCTTTAAATTAAGTCTCTTTTCATGTTTACATTACAAGTTATTCATGTGAGGCTGCTCCACTGATGCCTTTTACCACTGTGGTAGTTAAGAAAATGGTCAGTTTTGAGAAGAAGTTGTAGGTGTTGGACCTGGCAATACCATGAAGTGTACCACCTGTCCTGATTTGCTAAATGTGTGCCATGGACAATTTCTATTTCCAGATCTGTATTAATTTCTGTCATAAGCCTTAGTAATTGACACCCTGCCTAGAGAAGAGGGTGAAGAAAGGAGAAACGAAACTATTGGAAAACAATATTTGGTGTGTAAACCCATGTAGGAAACCCATTCTTTTCTCCTGGCATTTACAATTGCACCATCATCTTGCGTTAGTATCTGTAGAGTTGTTTTCTCAGAGAGAAAGGGTGTGATCAGGTTAGAGGGGTAAGTGGACACATGAAAAGAAGCAGGGAATCCCCTTGATTTTTTTTTTTAATTTTTTAAGTAGGTGGGAACGTATGATGTGTTTATATATTAATATATTACCATTTACTGTCTCTGGGACCCTAGATCCTCCTTCCCCCCAAATACACCACTGTTGCTATTGGCTATTTCACCCTATAAATGCAATACAGTTGCAACTTCTCATGTAGATGTACTGCTGAGTCCTTTAGTTACCAGCTGAAAGCAGATGCTCCCTGGATATTTCACATATGTGAGTATATCCCATATCTATATACCGCTCTTTTCATCCCTCAGCCACCCTTAATTGTGTCTTGCAGAAGAGCTTGTACATCACAAAAAAGTGGGATGAACAATACTAACTGCTCCTGGTAAATACTAACTGCTAATACTAACTGCTCCTGGTGTCTGTGATGCTTTATTTCACTTGGGGAAAGGAGGGGACACACAGCCTGGGAGAAACTGTCTCAGCAGAAGCTGGTGTGAATTGATTATTTAATAACAAACAAGCACACTGCCTGCTTTTTTATTATTTTTATGCCTATGGAACTCACACTCAATTGGTGTGATGAGATTACTGCCTAAGGCTGCCCCCAAAAAACCACAAGAACAGGAGTCCATTGGACACATGCTGGTTCTGTTGCATGTCGTAATGAAGCTTTAAAATGCTTGAAATTGTTTTTGAAATGAAATATTCCATAGCTGCAAGTTAACTGCATACTTCATAATAATTGCTTAGCCAAATAAAGGAAAAATGTGAGGAACAAGGAAAAGCTAGGTTGGTGGGTAGAAGAAAAAGATTGTATAAAAAAATCATGAAGAAGAGAAATTAAAAAAAAAACCATAGCATCACAGGCTTTTGCACAAAGACTTTACTTCCAGTAGGAGCTTTTCTTTTCCAACAATTACTGTTCATTTTAATCTCCCTGTTTGCTACAAATCCCAGAAAAAACTTTTTCTATGGGAATAATAAGGAAAAGGGTCACAAATTTAGGAAGAAACTGGAACAGAGTGTAAAATTTAAAAGCAGAAGTATGCATTTCACTGCCATTCTGAGTGGGGATATGGCGGACTGTAAATTATTAATGATTTGACTGGAAGTGCCTTTTTTTTAAACTCTTAAATCAACTGTGATTAAACAGAAAAAAGCACAGAAAGACTTTTGTTTGTAATTGTGAGCTCAACTTGTACATTTAGAGCCCTTCCGCATTCAAATTTACTGCTCTTGGTGGCCATTACTAACAGAACGAATAATATGCCATGAATAAATCCTCTCATAGTTACCCTTTCTCTCCATAGATTAAGAGCAGAAATTATCATTTGTGGACACATATTAGTGTCCAAAAGTTTCTGACAAGTGTGCAGTTGTTTGATTTGAACAGATTATTTTTGAAAGATTAGTACACCCTCAGGTTTTGTGTTCCTGCTATGGCATGAAAAACCATTCTGGCATGATTTTAAATTACAGGGCATTTAGGAAGAAAATACAGAAGATAGTTACTGTGAACAGTAGGACTTGAGGGAAATACCTACAAGCTAGTGCAGGCATTTAAAAATACCAGTATTATTGTATAGACTTTAGGTGACGTCTGGTAATAGATATTTAATCTAGTAAAAGCACTTTCATTGCTTACTTGTTAAAGTAATTTAACGGATGAGTGATGCTATTAATGGACCACATATAATCCAGCTTTTTTTTGTTCAGAACATTCCTTTAGGGTTTAAATTTCTAAACAAGTTCAGAGGCAATTTGAAGAAATTTATGCTATATACAAGCTATGGGAAACATAATTTATGAACTTTCCTTCTTAGCATTTCCTCTGCATTTAGAGGATAAGAGAAACCACTATGTATACATGTGTGCACCTTCAGGTCAGCTGAGCGATACACCTTGTCTTGTTAGAAACAAGAGGCTGTGAATGGAGGGATGTGTGATTGAGCATGAGAGAGGGACATGAACAGACGGCTTAAAACCAATTGTAAGGTATCTGAACAAACATAAAATGTTAGGCTTCCCTTCACTATTTTTTTTGAGAGAATTGCATTAGTAATGTCTGTAGTATAGTTCTTGTGGGAAGTTTAAGCAAAAAAGCAAAAAACCTCAAATTATAGCAAACCCAGCCTTTCTTTCCATCCCAGCACTTTGGGATGGTGAAAGAATTAAAGAAAGACATCTGAAAAACAGATAATTAGGTAATAAAAATAAACCTATAAGTTGTTTTTTGAACACCTGTTGGTATGATCAAGTCATGCTATTTCAAACAATTGCAGAAGTTCATTGATAAGCATTGCAGTTTTGCTTCAACTAGGACTTAATTTCTTTTCTGAACACGTGGCTGGATATTGCTGAAATTCAGGTATCATCTACGTGGAGTAGAAAGTTAGGCAAATAATCTGCTATAAATGTCTCTGACTTTGTGAGGATCACTGCTCAGTCACACGGTTCAAGGAAGAACTAAAATGTAGTTGTTGACTCCAAGCTCAGCTGTTTCCAAATAAATGTTTGTGAAACCTCCAACTTTAATAGTTACATTGTATCATCCAGAAGACATGCAACAGAATGAATAGATGACCTTTCAGATAGAGAACAAGCTGTTCACCATGTCTTTTCATTTACTGAGACAAAATACCCTTTTAATGCAGAGATAATACTTTCCACCATTTTTAACAATGTTGGTGAAATATAAAGAGTTTGATTGTTTTGTTTCTGAGTGCAAGGGGGTTTTGCTATGTGTCTTTAGATCAGGACTCCTTCTAGACCAGCTGTGTTAAATGCATTGATCTAGATAGATTTATTTTAATTTTTTAAAAAGTCAATGGAGTTATTTTGAATTCCATGCTCACAGAGTGGTATGTCATTACCTATCCATCCATGTGATATCCACATGATATCTGTTTTTGAATGATACATGGATGAATTCTTATTGCCATCCTGCACCGCAGCTATAGGATCAATAATTTGCTGACAAGGAGATTCAAGGCAGCTGAAATGGAAATCGGTCTAAATTATTGTGAAATTGCAGCCTTAGCATGAAAAGCTGCTGGGATGCCCTCTGTTGCACAGTCCTACACAAGCACTAGCTTGGACTGGAACAGATGGCAAACAAATAGTAAGTAAATCAGGATGCAGAAGTCGGGGCTCATCCTGGTCTGTCTCATGTGAGGTGTGGTTTGGCCCTTAGTTTTTTGTGGTTGTAAATCCACCAGTTAAATCGCAGCTCGATATAATTGGTGCTAACTAGTACCAACTAGTTATACTGGTAAAGTGTTTTTTCTCTGCAATATAACCAGAATCACTTTTGTTATTGTTGAGCCTCTGTCTGTGTTCCTATTCTTGTATGGAAAAGCAAACCCATTCTCTTGTGTAAAGGAACACAGTGTGTTTGCTGAAATTAAAAGAAATACAGCGAACAGGAACCCCTCAAAACCTGGAAATCTTACCATTTGGGGAAGAAAAAATAAAACCAAACAACCAAACAGAAACATTTTTAATTTGTGATTAAAAAGACCAAGTCTGCAGAAAAGAAAAGATTTTGTTGTGTGAACCAGATATAGATTCACTCCTAGACCATGCATCATATATAAGTAGTTTACTAAAATTGGAAGCAAATTTGTTTCAAAATTGTATAATAATTTCAGTTGGAAGGGTTCTGTGAAAGCATCGTGTCCAACTCGTGCTAGAAGCAGGTCCGGTAAGACCAGGATGCTTGGAGATTTGCACAGGCAAGCCCTGAATATACATATGTTGGAGATAGTGCAGGTAACCTGTTGCAATGGTTGACCCTCCTTACATAAGGAAAAGAGGAAAAATCCCTTGATCTAGACAAATTTTTCTTTGTTGCCATCTCTGATGGTTGCCCCTTGTCATTTTGTAGCGCATCTCCAGGAAATATCTGGCTTTGTCTTATCTCCACTCTGCCACTGGGTTGTTGAAGACTGTCATGAGATTACCCCTGCACCCTGGCATCTTAGACCAAACCCAGTGCTTTTAGCTTCGTGCTGTGTGCAGTAAAGGCTTGAAAAAACATCCTAAAAACAATGTGACATGGGAATGAGAAATGAGAAAGATACACTGAGATCCAAACTGGCCATTCATCCTGACAATCTGAGGTGCTTTACAGCTGCAGTGTGTAGGGATGGGGTGTTAGCAAGTACCTTTAGACTCGTTTTGTAACAACGATAGAAACCAAGTGAAGAAAAAACCCTTCCAAATGTAATTAAGCGAACCTTAGAGAAAACTTCTCAGCACTTACATCAGTGATGCCCACAAGGCTAACCAGCTAAAGATTTGCATATATTTATTTCATGTTTTTCAACTACTGTGCATAGATGTTAATCACAGCACATGGCAATCACAGTTTTCTCTCTCCTACAACTAAAAGCTATTCTTCTGAATTTCCAGAATGAGTTAGTGTATGGAAAGGTTGCTTTGTGTGCAGCTCAGCTAACTGGGATTGTGGTGTTTGCGATAAGGGCTCTTTCTTACTGATCCCTGAATTGTGACTTATTTGTGCATACCTGTGCCTGTTGGGGTTTTGGGAGGTGAGAACGTGCTTGTTAAATGAAGTGACTGATCTCTGCAGTGGCAACATATTGTTAACTTTTTGAAACTTAGTTTCATATATTCTGTAGTCTTTGGACTTTTTTTTTTTTTTTTTTTTTTAGGATTCCCAATTCCTGCCGTGCACAGTAGCTGGAATAGATATCCTCTTCCTGCTCTCACTAATCTATTGTACCTTGGGCTTTTTTTTGTCTTCCTCTGCAGAAACTCTCCTGGATGACTTCCTGCTCACATACACAGTCTTCATGACGACTGATGACTTGTGCCAGGCACTTCTGAGGCAATATCCTTTTACTGAATGTTGTAGTCACAGGGGTCACACACTTTCTCCTAGTTTGGTCTATTGTTCAGCCTTATATCAAAATTGCATGCCTGGTTTTGTTCTTTGCATATTATTGAAATACAACCCTTCATGATTATTTTGAAGTTGCTTGAAAAATTGGTAAGAAAAAATTGTCAAGTATGTACTATGTCATGCTTAGAAAGTGGACTGCACTTGAGATTTTGGCATCACAGCCCAGGAAATGCATGAACAAACTGGAGAAACTTCAGAATGAAGAGACCAATGGGGATTACCAGTATTCTAGAAAAAAGATCTACGAAGAAGATGTGAAAGAATCAGGATTATTTTACTGAAAAAAGGGAATCTATATATAAATAGGACAGTCTTTCAGGTACCTAAAGAGGAACAGAAGAATATGTTCCCGTATCAGTGCCAGATGGGACAAAAGGCAGGGAGAATAAATTGCTGAAAGACATTTTCGTGTTAGATAGTAGGAAGTATTTTGGATTTTTTTTTTCCTTAAGAAAATAAATGGTGGAGTGGACAATGTGTGAGACAGTAGAATTTTTTATATTGGAGAGTGTTAAGAAGAAGAAATCAGAAAATATATTCCAGTAGTATGCTTGAGCCACTCTTAAGGTGGACTAGTTAGGGTGGATTTGGATGGACTGGTTTAGCTGATCTTTCAAAGTCTCTTTTTCTCCAGTCCAGTTTTCATAAGGTTTATGATACTTGAAATTTGACTCAAATCTATAGCTTCCAAAAGTTTAGGTTATATTGTATTCTTACCTCAAATGGGTTGAGGATGGAGAGATTCAAACTGGAAACTTTAAATCCAGATTTGGATATGAGTTCCCCTAATTGGCTCGTGCCTGTAACTAGGTATACACACACACACATTCACTTATTAAAACATTAAGAAGTTGCATAGCTGAGGAATCAATAAACCAAAAATTCCTGCTCTGAAGTCAAATATACAAAGATAAATCTGCCTCTGAATAAACCTGTATTGAAGCAGATGTCTAACTCATAGCAATGATGCAATTTTTGTTTTTGTTTAAAACTAAATAAGCTTTTGTAACTGTGACGAAGTAATATTTAAAGTGGGGTTAAAACCTCTCCAGGTTATGTTCATTCTTAAAATACTTATAAAGAGAAAAAGTGAAGAATAAGTATTTTACAATCTCTACTCCTTTTATCATGCAATACAAGTCTTAACTCATTCTGAGATAAAAGAATTATTTTCATGTATTTCCAGTGATTTCCATAAGCTATGGAGCATTGCTTAAATAAACTTGTGGCTATAGAATAAACTTTCTTTGCTTTTTTTTCCCCCCTTCTTTATCTTTTGAGGTGAAAACATCATCTTTTTACCTCTTAAGCAAAAGAACAGTGAAGGAATAGGAACAATGTACAAGTGGGTATTGTCTGTCATTTGGTGTTTCTGCTTTGTGAATAGAGAACAGTGGTAGAAATAGTTGTTCACTCTTTTTTTATTTTAGTGGTGTTATTTCTGCAGATACTGTAATTTGTGCAGGCAAAAAGAAATTGACTTCCTTTGCCTGGTTTTTTTGTTATTGTTAATAATGCATTGGCCTCCTTCCCACAGACATTCACGTAGCCATCAGTGTGCAGGACAAAGGTTCGTTCTCAGTTCTGCAAAGAAGATATGACTCAACATTGTATAATTCCTTTTGAATTGATTTTATTTTTATAGAATCACCTCTCTAATCTGTAATGAAGAAAAATCCTGTTGGCACAGAGGATTATTTGGCACGTCTGTGACTGAGAATTTCATTCCAAAAAGTTGATGAAACTCCTAAAGCTCCAGACAGGATAAAACATTTGAAACTGAGCAATGTACTGAAAAAAATCTTCCCTTAGCAAATGAGATGATTACGAAGTCTTTGCCATCTGTTAATTTTTAAGTTTATGTGAGACCTTATTATTCATTCCTTAACCTACTGCACCTATTGTGCTAAGAACCACCAAGGGAAAGAAGATGACTCTGATGTGTCCTGTAGGAAGCGGAAAGTCTTACATTTGGTATCTCAGTGGACTTCTCTCTACAAAGACTGGTTACATGAAGATGAACATTTAAAACAATTTTTAAAGGTATTGAAACTCTTTCTGATGCACTTCAGCACTGCTTAATTACTTACTGGGTCTAAAAAGCTGCAGCAGAAAACTCAATAAAACATTTTTTCATACTTACATTTTCTCCATTAAATCTACAACATAAGATGATTGGCATGTGTCTTCCTTAAATGCCTTAAAGATGGTCAGTTTTAACAGAAAACCTGTATTATCAATATATTCAATGTCAAAAACACTAACATATGAAACTTATAGAAATCCCATGATCTCTAGAAAACGGGAAAAGCTAGGAAGATAAGAAATAAAACTACAAAGATGTGGAGTGGACACAGTGTGCAGTGGACACACTGATCATGTCTGTCAAAACAGGATCTATGCTCGGTATCCAGAGGATCACGGACTATGAGTTCTCAGGTCCCTGTAAGAGATACTACTTTGACTGAGGAGTGAAATTGTATTCCACAGTGTTTTGCTGAGTGCGCATGGAGAACAGTGCAAATTTATGCCTTTTAATAAGAAAAATTTTGTCCCTACTTGCTAGCAAAGATCTTCTGATACTTCTGTATGAATTTCTAAAGCTCTTGTAATTCCCTTGTAAATTTGGAAATAGCCTATTGTTGCTAACCAACATCCATCTGGTTGTTGATTTTTTTTTTTAATATATATTTTTTCCCTGATGATTAAAAATGAGAGTACTTTAGGAGACTTTGCAGATCTTCCACTTTTCCTGATGAGACTCTTTATATGCAGATGGAGATCTTCCTAAGGGCCGTGGAGGTTGACTGTGCACTGTCACACAATTTCTCTTCTTGAAGCTTCTGTGCAATATTAAACAGCAGTAGTGTTAACAATGGTTGCAGTTATACGTGCGAAAACAGCGTATAGGATTGTAGACTAAAATCATTCATGCAGAAATCTGTGAATGTAGGAGTGTTAATTGGGCCATAGCAAACCTTGATGACTCAGCTCATACATATTCCTCATTTTCTTGGAAGGGAAAGAGAAGGATCTATGTGCAAATTTTGAAAAACTGTAGAGGAAATACTTCCTACAATTTCAATCATGACAATGCCTTCCCCCAAAATTAGAAGAGAGGTTTATTTATCTATTAGTTTATAACTAAGGAGAGTTCTGGGAGTTTGTGGAAGACATCAACTCAGTTTAAAATGTATGCAAATGTGAGGAAAGGTGACAGAACATTTGCCATTTTAAAAGTCTTAATCCAAGGAACCTGTTTATTATCATTTTGAATAAGTGAAGATGGTGTGGTGTGTTGGCCTTGCTTCAGAATGTGTTCTTCTGACCTAACTCAGATTTTGTGTAACAGCCACAAGTGATGCTTTAAATTTTCCCATTTGTGGAGAAAACAGGATAAACATTTTGGACTCTCACTTGGTGACAGTACTAAGAGTGTTTCTCCAAAGACAAGCTGAATATTGACCAGTTGGAAGTTTAAATAGGACCGTTCTCTCCTTATGGGTTTTGCATAAATATGAAGAAAGTTGTTTTAGCAGGCTAGTGCCTGAATTGATTTAGACTGCTGATGTGGTGCCTTAGATTAATATTTGAATTGTCAGACATTGGCACAATCTGTTTTATTTTGTAGACAATATACAGAAATGTGCTGGATGATGTGTATGAATATCCCATTCTTGAGAAGGACCTGAAAGAATTTCAGAAGATACTTGGGATGCATCGCCGTCAGTAAGTATTGATTATATTTGTGATTAAATCTCCTTTTATTTAGATTGTAATTTATTTTTGTCACCATCTTGCTGTAATTCAGTGAAGTGATGAGTGATACAAGTAACATATTAATTTTTACTAATCATCTCTTTTTTAAACTAAATATAGATTATGCAGTTTTCTCTGATGTTGGTTGGGCTTCACTTCCATCCATTTTATTTGGGCTTACTTTCAAAAAGAGCAATACTTTGTGAAGAAGCTGGCAAAAATTCCCTCAGAAGCTGCAGTCTGTGACTTCAGATGGTACCTTCATTCTCATTCTCTTTCTCTGCAGTCAGCAGTACTGAGAAACAAATATCTTGTAACAGTCATCTCAGGGTTATTATTTTACTAGTGATTATGGTATTTATAAAAGATATTTCCTTGGTAGGTTTTTACAACAAAGGAGTTTGTTTCCGTGGTTTGTCCATGGAAGTGGAGGGAGCTGTGTCCTTGAGGGTGACCCTGACTGCTCACCTTGGGGGCCTGAGCTGTGTTTGTCTCCTCCAACAGCTTGTGGGCTGACAGCATTGCTTTTCACTACATCAATTGTGCAAGTCAAAAAAAAGCTTTCTGGCTGAGGCAGATGCCTTTAGTTTTTCCTGGAGGAGCTCTGCAGCCTTTCTGCAGTGACCATTTAGTGTTAAAAACCTGATGTTTTAAACTTTGTAATAGCTAAAACTTCCTGTTCCTAAGCTTTGGCTAGAAAGAATAATTTATATTTTCCTTTTTGTTTCAGCACTGTAGATGAGTATTCACCTCATCGAAAGGTAATGACAACCTGATTGTTGCTGGTTGATAGATGACTTACCATCTCACTTTCTTCCCCTTTGCCCACTTCCCTCTCTTTTCCTAGCTTCTTAACTGAAAGTGACTGGTGGCCAAAAACATGACAGGACACATCAGTGAGGTTAGACCTGCAATGCTGTTTAAGGAACCTTCTTTCCTGTCAGTGCATCCTGGATGTCAGCTGTGTGAGCTAACCTGCAGTGGCTGTGACAATATTAGCATCTTAACAAGATGCCTTGAGATATCTAAATTCAGGAGAGGCCCAGGAGTGTATCCCCACCAAGCTGGAGAGATGTAGCAACCCGGGCAAACTAGTCTGAGCACAGGCGCTGTCACACGTCCATTGACATGGATGTCAAGGGCAGATTTGTTGTGACAGGGACAGAGAAAAAAAGAGGAACGTGAATCTATCCATTTAACTGAAGGAAGAAGGTGCAGCCAAAGTTGGTGTACACACTTCTCAGAGGTGAATTGCTGTGCTCATCAATTTTACCATGCTGAGGCTGAAGTGTGTAATAAGCTTAAAATGTTACTGCAAAAATGTGGAAGGCAGAACGTGACATTGTAGTGAAATTGCTAAGTAGGCTGATTGGTACATGAGAAACATATATAAGAATAAGCGTATAAGAAACAGGCTTTGAACACGACTACAGAAAATCTTGAATCGTGCAAGCCTTAGCATGTCCTGCTTCCTGCCAAATCCCCACCTTGGTCATTATTTAGTAAGGCAACTCCCAATCTACTGGTCCAAGAAAGGGTGGGTGGATTTCCTATACAGGAACCTTTTGGCCAGACATATGGGTTGAATGCTGTGTTCTGTGAATTACTGCTTTGTAAAGAGCAGGGATGCAAAAAGTCACTGTTGTGGTTTTTTTGTTTCTTTCTTTCCCACTCCCTCACAGAATAAAACCTTTTTCCACCAGTTCAGTGTAAAGGAGAACTGGTTGCAGCACAGAGGAACCATGAATGAAACAGAAGAGAGTGAGTATAAACAAAAAAGTGGAGGAAAAACTCAAAAACTATGAAATTGTTTCACAAGGGCTTCAATGTAAATATTTTTTAGCTGACATACAGCTTTTCTGCTGGACCTTAGGGACACAAA
>JAWMRA010000078.1:30235448-30316767 GCA_035584735.1 Pseudotriccus pelzelni | reverse complement strand
GACACAAAAGAAGAAATATTATGGCTGTGTAAGTTTAACTTCCTGCCTCCTGCTTTGCAGTGGTTCAACAGTGCCGTGGTATCTCAAGGGAGTTTTGCTCAGTCTGATTCCT
Source organism: Pseudotriccus pelzelni (assembly GCA_035584735.1). Lineage (NCBI taxonomy): Eukaryota > Metazoa > Chordata > Aves > Passeriformes > Tyrannidae > Pseudotriccus > Pseudotriccus pelzelni. Next base: position 30,316,655 of record JAWMRA010000078.1, on the reverse strand, counting down.
CCAGCACCCCTGTTCCAGAGCTGTGTGCCTCCCAGGCTTGCTTGGCAGCCTGTCCAAGCACTATTTCTGCTCCATTTCATGCTCTCGGTCCCTTGACCTATATCTTGGTTGTGAAAGGTGAATGTTTAGGCCTGCCACATGCAATGGGCCAGGATCTACTAGCTCTGGGAACACGCCTTAGTTCCTTTTGTCTTTGAAAACATCTCCGCGTGGAGTACAAGGTGCCACTTCACTTTAATGTCAACCATTTCCCTTCATCACTACTAATACTGTAACACAGTGAGGCAGTCACCCTCCAGCAATGCCTGTATGAGCAAGGAGGCAGAGAGGAGAACACTGTGTACATGAGCAGGGAACAGGCAGAAGAACCTCCTACCTGGCAGTCTCACCCTTTGACAATATATCTTTGTTTCTTACTGGGAACAAGACTCTGGAAGTTCACTTGAAGTCAGTATATTTTTAGTGCTCGTTTGTGACAGAATAAAAAGTGAGCTCCTTCAATGCCAAGTCTTTCTGCACAGTGCGTGCTGCTGATATATAATTCCCTTTTTGTGTTTCAAATATAGGGAGTTTTGAGGTTTATGTTATCAGGCTGCTTCTAAAAATGTTATTTCTGGATGAGAACCCCCACAGTCATTCTTCTTAAAAAGTTGGGCAGAGCTTTGGAGTGATTGGGAAGGAAAGTGTACTGGCTGCAGAGAGGGGACAGACCACGTGACTGTGGGGACAAGAAAGGTCAGGCCCAACAAAGCCAGTTGTGACTGGTTAAATTGCTTTTGTCTCAGTCCTTGAGAACATGAGCCATGGACTATGATGGGAGTGCAGGAATGAAATAGGAAACACGAAGTTGGAGGAGAGAGAGACAGATGCTGAGATTGGACGTCCAAGCCTGTGTGCTGGAGTGCTGTCTGACTGACGGTGCTTGTGGAGGATAGGTCTGTCCAAGCCGCACCGTGCCACTTGACCAGAGGCATTTTATCCACTAATAAAATCATTACCAGAGAGGCTTGCAGTTAATGGCCACTTTCTCCCACTCGCATTCCCCCCTTCTCACAGAGGAGCAGCACAGGCTCCTGAAAAAGGTGGCATAGTCCATCCCAGTAGATAGCACAGACAGAATTTTAGAAAGGTGTGAGGGGACAATCATGGTGACTGTGCTTAAGGACCTGACCTGTGCGTTAATTTAGTTCAATGTTAACGAAGGATAGATCAATAGACCTTTTATAAATTAACATTGCTGTCATTGTCCCTTTGCAAATGAAAAAGAGAAGGACATTTGCGAACAAATTCACTGTAAGCAAGTTGTGTCTCTCTCTGCATAGAAGTTCAAATATTTCTGTCAGATTTTTTAGAATTTATTTTTCTACCTAGTAATTTAAAGAGCAATTTGATGTCTCTGTCTTCATGAGTTGTACCCACTCTGAAGAGATTCTGCTGTAGGATGAGCATCCGATTTACTGTCTGTTGTCAGAGACAGGCTAAAAGAGAATTATAAAATCAAATGACTTTTCTTCCCCAAGGCTCAGTGTTAAGTTCCCCCTTCATTCTCATCTTCATTGTTGTTTTATTACAACAGAAAAAAGAAGATATTTTTGAGGATAGAGTTCTTAAGTGCTTCTGGCATGGCTTCCATTAATGAAAGTACCCTGAAGCCATGAAGATTTATAGGACAAGCAAAGAGCTATTGCTGCATACATCTGTCAATAAAAATAATTTAAAAAATACAGCATTTCTGGAGAAGAAAAGTTTCATCCTATACTGGCATGGTAGCAGACTGTCTACAATAAGAAGTGCTAGAGTAGAAGGAAATAGAAAGTTTAATTAAGCACTGAAGTGAGTATGAAACCAAGAGCTGTGATGATTCTGATAGTAGATGTTGTAATTTTTGAAATATTTATGCAAGTCTGCAGCTATGTTTCTTCCCCTTTAAGTATGGCAGCTGAATTTCAAAGAACTAACTGCAGCAAATTTGGCAAAATGTGTAAACCTAAAATTCTGGCAAGCAGAGAGAGAGTACTTACGTTTTGTAGCAGAAAAAAAAACATGAGCTGAGCTGATCACCATGTTGCTGCTGGGAATCTCCCTCGCGGAGCCAACCAACTCATGGGCCTCAGTGAAAATAATGTGTCCAGAGATTTTCTCCAAACCAATCTGTTCTATGTGTGCTGCAAGTAATTCAGGAAAAGAATTATCAGAATTAATTGCATTGCTGTTTGGGCAGCCTCTGCTGTTGCTGAAATACTTTGGCAATGCAAATAGTTTAGATATGTAGACAGATAAGCTATCAGGAGTGGCTGATTACAGGGGAGCGCTGTTCTTGCTAAGTCTCCTGTTCCAGGTGGAAGTGGAAGTCCAAAATAATTTCTGCAGCAAATATGAAATGTACTGAAAGGACAGTGATTTATCTGAACTGAAAAGAAGGGAGAAAAGATGGTGACAGCTGGGTTTACAAAGAGGATAGGCAGTGGTGGAGGTTGTCTGTGACAAAACCTCATAATAGGAGGTCTTAAATAGATGTTGCTCTGGGAGTCTAGGCTTCGGTTTGCCTTTCTCATTTCCTAGGGAGAGGAGGTGGGAAGGGCAAAAATGATTATGTTTATGCTTGGTTTCATGTCCCTGTGTGTCTGGGTGCAGCAACTGCCCTTCCTGCAGCTGCAGCAGCCACACAGCTGAGGCATTGCCGTGGTCGGTTCTGCTGAGCGTGTCTTTCTTCCTTTGTGCAGTTTTCTGCCGTGTGTATATAACGGAGCACTCCTACGTCAGTGTGAAAGCTCAAGTATCCACTTCAGCTCAGGAGATACTGAAGATCGTGGCAGAAAAGATCCAGTACCCGGAGGAGGAGTTGGCATTGGTGACTGTCGCATTCTCTGGTGGTAAATAACTTCCCTTCCTCTGATTAATTACTTTTTAGTGCATCATGTAAAGAAGAGCCGACATTTTCTGATGCAAGGATGCAGCTGTTCCTGTATGGGCCCACAGCTGGATGACCATGAGGAACAATGAGGAACTCCTTCTCAGAGAGTTGTTTCCATGGCAACAGCTCATTCTTGGGTACCGTGGGATACACATCTCCTGGCTGGGAAAGGGAGTGTAAAGAACTCTGTCTCTAGCAGTATTGCAAGGTTTTATATTTTCTCCACAGACGAATCTCCTACTTTGGACTTTAAATTAATTTTGAAGGCAGTGAGCACAGTTTGTTTTAAAAATATGGAAGGGAATAGCAAATACTATATGCCTGTTTCCTCATTTACAGCATAAGTAACGAATATCATCCAGCAGAAAGGAGGAAGACATAGATTTGCATAGTTGAGATGCTGAGAGCAGTCTCAGCAATATTTTGTAAGCAGTTTTGCTTACAACTGACATCTTTTGCCTATTGTTTTAGTGTTAGTTGAACAGAAGGGCTTATTGTCTTTTAAGGAAGACTAGACTGATCATGAGCTGATAGTAGGGACCAGACAAACCCCCAAGATTTTCTTTGGTGTTTGGCAGGTCTCAATCTCATTGATCGTATTGTTTTGCTCATTGTGGTGTCTTTCAGAAGCAGTTTAAGTAGGTACATAGAAGTGTGAAGCTTTATCTATGAAAAGGATTCAGAGTGTAGAATATCCTGGCCTTATGCTCAGGTAACATTAGCTGGTGTTGATCCCCTGAGACAAAGGGTGCACCTTTAGAGTTATAGCACTCATTGCTACTTCTTTGTCAGTCTAATTAAATGAAATACACTCAAATGCTGGCTTGTCCTGTTTATTTATTCAACTCAGAAGTGGAAGGTCACATTTTTCTCCCCCATGCTGAGCTCAATTAAGTAACCATGTTTTGGAGGGCACCGGTGTGGGTGGCAGGGAGCTGATGCCCTGTTCTGGCTGTTGAGAGCCTGGGTGTGGGAGCATTACACATAGGTGTCCTGGCCAGCCAGGATTCGTTATTTCCAGGCATATTCTTTTTACCCCCATGTGTGCCCAAACTTGCCTCGAGTGCATTTCACAGCACTGAAAAGTCACTGTGCTGCGGTTGTTTCTCAGATCTTGCTCTCCTGTTCAAGAGCAGGGCAAGTTTTGCTCTGATAGTGGTAAATCTGGTGCTAACTGCTTGCTTACCTAAAGAAAACCAACAATTCATAAACAATGAAACACACTATTATCTTTAGATAATTGGTTCCCAGAAAACAATAATTAAAATGAAGGCACAGTTGGACTGTCATTTGTACATGACCACTGTAACCCCTAAAATGTTATTTAGTCACGTTGCCTGAATTAATTTGAAATGCAACAATTTCAGTCTCTTTCTTCTTATGTGTTGTGACTCCTGTGCTGTGAGTAATAAACACCAACCTGCCACACTAATTTTTTTGTTTTTGTTTTTTTGCTATTTGCATGACTCAGAACTCTTATCTTCTGTTCACTTGGAGGGTAGCAGTGTGAGCACTGGAGAACTCATTTTTTTTGTTCTCCAGAAATGGATGAGCAAGCTCTTTATTCGAAATTACCTTGAAAAATATAATGGTAATTCAACATCAATGTATCTGTTTATCAGTATGAGAATGGATAAGAGGGCAAACTATCTGAAATTATGTTTGGTGCTCAGACTCCTCCTAGTCCTACTTCTCCCTCATGGGCAATCCAAAGTCCAAGGTAGCTGTCAACACATCTGTAGTGTTGACAGGTCTACCATGTGTCAGGTCTCCAGAGCATTACTTGGAGCCCTCAGGAAGAGACAGTTTTCCTGGGGCAGTTTTTAAGCAGTGTTTTGGGGTTTGCTTTATTTTCCCCCATATCTTTCCCCAGTGCATCCAAGATTCCCCAGAGCTAAACCATTTTCTCCAAAGTGGAGAAAAAAAAATCGTTTGCTATCAGTTTGGTGTGTCCTGCTCTTTTACTCAGATGGTTCCCACATAAATTATTCTGGGTCTAGAAGAATGTCTGTAAATACTGAGCTATAAATGACTCTTCATCTCTGCTCCGTGGGGTGAATTTCATGGTGTTGATGTCCTTCAAAGTTCTTTTCCTGTTGACGAGCTGTGGCTGTTGCTGACATCTCCATCCCTGGTTTTGTCTGCCAGTGACACGCAACAGCTCAGTCTCTGGAGGCTGAGACACTCTGCTCTAACAAAAATGGCTACATTTACAGTAGATACACTGTGTTGCAATGAATGTTCTATAAGGCACAGGAAGTTAGACTAGATGATTGAAGGGCTTATTTCTGTTCTGTCCTATGTGAAGTGCAGGTGGAAAGTAGAAGCAGGAAGTTTTTGTGCTCTAGTCCATCAGAGGCATCTTGCCTTTATTGTGACTGAACAGCATGGAAGTGATGGGTCCCCTTGGGCCTGAATTTGATGCTGTTACCATCTAAGTTGATATGGTTTTACAAATATAATTGTACCTTTTTTCTCACATATAGCTGTTACTTGTGTTCTGAAACTTTTGTGTTTGGCTTGCTGTTTTTACAGAAAAACAAGAACTACAACCAAATGACTTGGCTATCTCAAAATCTTTGGAGTCATCTAGTCGCATGTTTGTCTACCGAAAAGATCTAACCGATTCTTTGGTAAGGATCAGTATTGTATACTTCCCATTTTTTATTTGTCTGACTCCAAAATATGAATTTAATATTCCTCTCAGAGGGCTTGTTCAATGCAGAATTTATTCATTGCCTCCTTAGTAAGGCTTACGGAGCTGTTCTACACCTAAAAAACCCTCTGTTATTAACAGCAGTTATTTGACTGAACAATAATGGAATTTGTTCATCGGTTTCAAATAGACCAAAGCTTCTGTACAGCTTAAATCTTTCAATCTACATCAGTCTGGAAAAGCTGACCTGTGTTTGTACAGAAATGGATGGGATGGGGATTATTCAGGGCTCTTGTGACTTTCCCGCCACCCCGCCCTGTGCCTCTGTAACACTTAGAGTGGCTGGTACATGATCATATAAAGTGGTGGGCAAAGTCCATGGAATTACATGTAGAAATGGATGCTGTGTGAGTTGTACCAAAATTACTGGGTGTCAGTGTGACCCCAGTGTTGTGGCAGCCAAGTGTTCAGTCTGTGGCTGACACATATCGCTGGTGCTATGTCCTCTTTCCTTCCTTCTGTCTGTTTGTCTCTCCATCCTCTCACTGCGGCTGGGGAAGAGAGTGGGCCAAGAGGAGGCCCTTTCATCCTTCCCTCTGTCTTCAGAAACAGGGATTGCAAACTTTCTCCTCGCAATGATTTCCCAGTGCCAAGTGAGGCAGGCACAGGGAGAGAACTGCTCTTTCAAATAGCTTTCTGCTAATTATGCAGACGTTTCAAGGAAAGAGCAGGGACTGTATCACGACTAACTGTTACGTGTTGTCAGTAGCTCTAGGATCTGTGCATTCATCCTCAGGATGAGAAATGTCTATTTACATTTTGTTGGATCAATGTGCCCCGAAGAGCTGACATTCCGCTATCATTGTAATCTGTCATCCCCATTATCACCAGCGTTCAAGCCACTTCAGAAAATGTGAATATTAAGGGAACATTTCCAGTGCAGACAGGTGACAGCCAACCTAGTTTCATTAGCTACGTAATAAAAATTGCAAAACTTGCTGTAACTGTCAGAAATGTAGCACCAAAGTAATGGCTTAACCGGTAAGAAAAATCTTTCATGTTGGCAGATGGTTCGTGTGCCAAGTTTCAGCCTGATGAGGTTAAAAAACCCAAGAGAAGTGCAAAACTTTGAAAATCCAAGCTAATATTGGAAATGTCAAATGACCCTGAACACCAATAGTACCACTGCTCTCCACAGTAATATACTAAGTAACTTCTATGAATCAGGACATACAGTGTTTTTATTATTTGTTGATTATATTTGGGATAGATTAATCATAAAATGTATTGATTTATGTTATTTGTAAAGGTGGATTGGAGGGCAAATTGTGTGTATTTGTTCTGAATCTGATGTGTTTGCGGAATGATTCTGTTATAATTCAAAAATTTCCTTGTTTTTCAATTCAGATTTTATTTTCTGATGTTTTCAGAGATTTTGTTTTTATTATGCTGTCTGCTTGGTCAGTCTTTTGTATTAAGGTTTAGAGAAAGAGAGAGAAGGAGAAGGCTTTCCTCTCCAATAGCAAACCATTGATCTTATTGACTCATTTTCCATTTCAAGCTATTTATTAAACAGGTTATAGCTCCTTGATTTTGATTACTGGGAAAAAGAAAACCCCTTAGAGTGTTCTTAGGGAAGATGAGTTATTCAGCTCTGTTTGGTACCTTAGTCCAATAGAAATTTCATTGCAGAACTTTTGGCATTTCCTGAGGGTCTTTTTTGCTCTTGGCTATTTATTTAGAATCCATTTGCTGAAAATGAGGAATTGCAGCAAAGGTCCGTGAGGATTTTGGGAATCAACACCTGGGATCTTGCCTTAGAACTGACAAATTTTGACTGGAGCCTCTTCAATGCAATTCATGAGGTAAGAAGCACTTCATCCACTTCCAGGTATATTACTCCCATAACAACATGATTTGGCAGCTCTCAGTAGTGGTGGGTGGTCTAAGAGATGTGTTGCAGTCCTTGATACTGAAAAAAATTGTCAAAGATTTTTAACTTTCTTGTGCTGGGGTATCTGATTTGTTCATGGGTATACATGCTGGATTTTATTGGATTTGCCTCAAGAGAGTAAAAGACCATGATTATTCTTTTAAAAACCGTCTGTCTGAATATGTTGTATGTGCAAAATGTCTTATGCACTTCATACAGAACTCCACAAATAGTTGTCTTAGATACCACTTTATCTGCAAAAGAATTGACAGTTTCAGCATTTTTAGGTGGTCACATTACTGTTCTTGTTAGGCTTCAGTGAGATGAAAAATACTGGGCTGGCTCTACTGAAGAGATAATGGTCCACTTCAGGGCCCATTGGGTTGTTTCAGTGACTTTTATAGGTTTTGTTGTGAGCTGCTCAGTAAAATACAGAGTTAACAGTAGAAAATGTCTCTTGAAAATATCATTCACTGAAAACTAGGGAGGCTTTCTGACAAAATGAATGGGAAATTCCCTTGCTTCTCATCAGATGCTTTCCTTGATCTTTCATTTCAGGTTCTTTTATTCAGGTTAGACACTTTAAATTTGGAGCAGGCCAAGTTTGGGGTTTTTTTCCACAGAAATGAAGAACCCCACCTCTGTTGATGAAAAATTGGCTAATTTAGAAAAAAGTTTGAATGGAAATTTTTCAGACTCTGCAATGGTCTAATATGGATTCTTTTTCATACTGTAACAGAAGGGATGAAATACAGAAAAAGATTGTTTATATTTTATACCTGGCTTGAGCCAGAAGTGGAACTGCAGGAAATCATACAAGAAAAGCGTATCTTGCAGGACTTCCAGTCCACCTGTCTTCTGTCATAAGTCTCTAGACTTTGCTAAGACAAACCGTAATCATTTGTGATTGGTTCATGGATAATGAAAAAATAGTCATTTGTGACCAGATCTTGTTTCAAAACCGCGCTTCTAAATAATTTACAGTTCATTTACATTTAAATTGTTTTTATATCCCTAATAATGCTGTCAATATCTTCCAGCAAGAGCTGATATACTTCACGTTCAGCAGACAGGGCAATGCTGAAAACACGGAGAATCTCAGTCTTCTGCTTCAGAGGTGCAACGAGGTCCAGCTTTGGGTTGCCACCGAGATACTCCTCTGTGGCCAGCTCTGCAAACGTGTACAGCTAGTCAAAAAGTTCATCAAGATCGCTGCCCAGTAAGTTACTAAAGTTGCAACAAAAATCCTTGAATCCACATGCTTTATTTGGGGAGGAGTACGTGCAAAAGCAATGAAAGAAAACTAATCTGTCATGCTGTATTTTGTCAGTGTGGTAAGCATATCTAGATAAAACAGTCCCTAAATAACAACAGCAATCACTGGCCAAAACTAGACATGGTAGAGTATATGCTGCTCAAAGCTTTCGCTGCAGTTTAGCTGTTGTATCTGCAGTGTCAGCTGCAGCATCCCTGGTGGCGCAGAGATAGCTCCTTTCTTAGCCGAGATAACCCAAGCACCATTTAACAGAACTATTGAGGCAGCAAAACAGCCATTTACCAAAAACTACCTGGAAACCAAAAAACTGTTATCAACTTGAAAGCCCCACTTCTAGAGAGGAACTTAACTGCAGTAAGCTGTTGCCCCTTCTAATCTTCTCTGGAATACTTTTATATATAGGATGGGTTGGGTTTTCCTTGTTTATTAGATTTGACAGTCTATTCTTCCACTGTTATGGAACAGTACTATACCTTGCAACAGAATACAAATATATACTACTCACAGAGAGTTCTTTTCTCTGTAATCACTCTGTCTTAGTAACCAAGGAAACGGAGCAATTTAACTATGTGCAACCATCCTTCTCACCTCTGTCTCCACTTGCTGATCTTCTACAATATTTGAGTATGTGTGTTCATGGAAAATGTATCATTTGTTCCCTTCATCGACTGGTTTGATTTAATTTGCAAGGCACTTACATACAAAGGACTGTTCTCTGCTGAAGCAGTGCCATTGGAGAAATAAATTCTTCTAATCTAATCTAGTGTAACTCATAAATGTGATCTGAATTGGTTTGCAAGTTGTATAGTATCCAGTAATATGTTCATTTTCTGCCATATCGATGGGCAAGTTTGGTCCAATTACATCAAAAAGCAGTTGGTTCTGTGTGCCTTGCTTGCACCACAGTAGCATTAATTTGCATCCCAGGAAACACGTCATGTCTGTCTCCCATGAATAAGGACATATTTGTCACCAGACTGAAATGTTGCTCTATTTGAATTGATTCCATCCTGTTATGTGAAAAGCCAAAGTTACGGATACTAAATACAGTTGTCAGCAAATGGTAGACAGGGTCTCCCAGTGTACTGCAGAAGTAGCCATCATTGTAGCATGTAAATGTTAAAATAAGTGAGTGTGTAGTTTTCTTGGGATTTTTTTTTTAATCAGAAAAGCTGCTTTCTGAAAGAACACATTATCAAATCTCTTCAGTTCTGGAAGAGTTGATGAAAGAGGAACAAGTAGGATGGAAGGATGGTGTGCTAAGCGCAGGACGCTCATTGTGAGGCAGAAGCCAAGCAGCCCTGCTGTTTTGTTTATGACTTAAGGCAGAGAGGTAGGGAGCTGTGAACAGCTCTGGCTGCTCCCTATTCTCTACTCCCAGATTCAGCCAGGAATCTTTGTCTATGATTTTCCTCCTGTCAGGAGAGCACCGGGACTAAGATTTTGCGTTCAACATCTGTGTGCTTCACTGTTCAGGAATGCCTGAAGAAAACGGAAGGCTTTTACACAAGTGTGTCAATACATAAAAGGAAAACAAAGTTTTTGAAACACAAATACATATGCTTCTGTTGATGAGTAGTCTGAAAGAGAAAACAAATGGTTCATTAAACAAAATGAATTAGCATGTTATTAGAAATTATTATCCTGAGGCGTTACAGAAACAAGTCGATGTAGGGTCAGAATAAACAGATGACAACAGCAGCCTGCTTGCTCCGCAAGCAGTGGCTCCGTGTAAGAGTCATACCTTCTTTCTACAGCTAGCTGTGAGAACTGGGCCCACCCAACAGACAGATTATGCAGGCTGCATTGGACACCTTCCTTGTTTTGAAATGAATTGCCTTTGGGAGCTGTCTGACTTTAATGATAAAAGGACGCTAAACAACAAAGTTAGGATTAACTTTAAGACAGCTGAAGTGAAGTGAGAAATACACCATCTCAAGATAGTACACAGTGATAAGTGCAGGCTTTATAAAACTTGTAACAAGTGCTGGTGATTTTCCAGGCTAAGGCCTTGGTATGTACTTTGCCCTGATGATAAATCCCAGGGGAGACAGTGGATTCATTTGTACTTAAAATTATCTTAAAAGAGGATTCTCACTCTCACATGCAAATACGCATGTATATTTATAGTGGTCTTGAAAAATTTACACAAGAAAGGGGAATCTTTTTGTTTGAAAAGGACTCAATATTTCAGGATTTCAAATTTCCTAATGGACTAGAAAATGGACTAGAAATAAGCATGGTCTAATTGTATGTAGTGAAATGTCAAAGAATAGAGGTATCAAGCAAATTCCGTAGGGACCTGTACTGGAGCCAGTACTAGCCGCAACTAGTTTAGAGGGATATGTAAATTGACCATTAATCAGATTTTCAGACAATAAAAATGATGAAGGATTGCAAATGCATTGGAGGATAGGAAAAAAAAAGAATTATCTAAGGAGTCGAGTGGCATGTGCAAACAACAGTAGGATAAGATTTAATTTAGATAGATGCCAAGTAATTCATCTACGGAATGCTAATATTGAGCTGAAGAAATAAATGCATGATTGTAAAGAACAGTACTCCGACAGAGGTCCTTGGGTGATAATAGATGACAAATTAAAAGGACAAAATGTGATGCTGTTTCAAATAAATAATTTGCTGTTTGTTTTGTGCTTGCATAAGAGAAAGGTGTAAGAACTTTGAGCCAAAACAGTAATTATGTTTCTCCTTCCCTCTCCACTGTCTCACTATGTGAGAAAGTAGTGAAGAAGGAAACACATAAGTTAAAATAAATTACAAAGAATTCAGTGAAGGATAATAACAATATGGAAAAGCAGATTACAGGCCATGACCACAAAGAGAAATTGAACAAACTAGTGATGTACAATTTACAGAAAAGATTAAAAAGGGGAGGAAAATATTTATTATACAACAGAATAGAGGTCAGGGAGTTATTCTGTATGGTAAAGGACAGCTGGGAGTAACTTGAACATTGAAAAGGGAAAATTACTTTTGACAGCAAAGGGAAAAAAATAACCTGCCAGCAACAGGGTTGATGAAACACTAGAATGTTTTCTAAAAAACTTCCTAGAGACCCCATCACCTAGACTGCAGGTGGTTATGAGAAGACATTTAATGAGTTCGTTATGTGGAAGGTGATTGTATGTTAGTGCTGAGGGTTGAAATGAGACTCAGTAACCTAGGATACCTGTGCATTCCATTTATCTCTGATTCTGAGTACAAAAATACCATATTTTTATTCCTCAGCTGTAAAGCCCAAAGAAATCTGAATTCATTCTTTGCTATTGTTATGGGTCTCAACACTGCATCTGTCAGCCGGCTGTCTCAGACTTGGGAGGTAAGATGCATCTTTATATCTTTTAGACGCCTTCAAAACCATTTCTCACAAAGGCTGCATACTGGTGAATTACCTTCTCTTTCTAATTATTGGTTTTTCATGATGAAATCAAACATGGAGTGAGTGTTGGTGGAACAAATTCTCTGTGAACTGAAATCTTAAATACACAGCTATTAAGAAAAACCCTAAATCTGTTCCTCCAGAGTTTAAAATAAGAATAGAGCATGTAGATCTTATCCGCTTAAAACAAAATAAGTCATGTAAATTATCTTAGCATTTTAAGTATGTGTCAAAACAGAAAGGCTTACCAAGGTGGCTCAAAACAATTACTTTCTTATGGAATAATTTAATTAAAAACATCCATCAAAGTTGAAATAAACCCTCTTTAATTCTCCTGTATCAGCTCTATTGCAGCTGCTCATCTTGAACAACAAAGTTAGGAAATGGGCCATGAATTAGGAGCATACTGGAGAACAGAGATTATTTGCTAAAGAAGCTGCCATTACTAGGCAGGGCATGGGTGTGTTTAGAGGAGGGTCCCACTGGGATCTGTATTTATATTGTGGATTTTTTGTTTCCCTCCAAGTAGTATCCATATTGAGTCGTAGTGTCTGCAAGCTTACTGTGTATCTGCTGATGGACCAAAACTGGGAAAGGAGTAATTGAGTGCAGTGGGGTGAAGCCTTATCCCTCTTCTGTGCCCTCAACTCCACAAGTGGGCAGTATTCAAAAAATATCAATCTGTAATACAAAATGACAGAGAAGGGCGTTACCTACTGCCTTGAAGACACTCTTGAGCACCAACAGCGGAAACCCAGGGGCCATTAGAGACTTAGACACCTAACACTGTCCAGAGCAGAGTCTTCCCGTTTAGCTGGAACCATACCTATGGAAACATAGCTCCTGTGTCTGTGGCTTCAACACGCAGAGAAACAAGGACAGTGGCTGTTTACAGGGACTCAGGCAAGCATGAGCTAACTTTAAATAAGTGATAAAGTAAAAGTTTTAGAGAAAAATACATGCCTGAGGACGATTATACAGAAATTGTCTGTGATATTTCTGAAACAACCTCTAGGGAACATTTGTCCTGGACTGCTGTTGCCTTCATGCCATTTCTCTGGGCTTTGGTAGGAGAGTGGAAGAGACCAAATATTGTATCAAAGGCACTGAGTGGAAACAGTATAGGTCTTTCTGACACAGAGAATTGCAAAATTTGCTCTGTGCTGAGACCTCTGGAGATCATGTGCTACCGGTGGACTTCTCTCAGGAAGAACAGAAAATGTTGCTTGTCGAAACAAAGAGTGCATCTGCATATGTATCATTGTAAATATGTCATGTTTCTGTGTGTAAAATATTTATGAAGTCATGTGCTTTTTTTTTTTTTAATTATTTGTAAAACTTCATTGCACTGGAAATTTCAAAAGCAGAAGGTTATTTGCATTAGTAATGTGACTTCTAGAAAGTAGAGCAATGTTTATAAATTAATTATAATTACTTACACATGTAAATGAAACAACCTAAATTTAAGCAGCCATTAAGACACTAAATTATATTGGCTCCATGCTTGAATTCTTAAACAAGTAGTAGGGTCCCAAGCATTTTCTTCTACTTTTTCTTTTTTACAGTATCCAGTGTTTTAATAAGCCTAATTTTCCCTGACTGAAGATAAAAAAATGCAATTGCAATTCTGTGTGCAGTTATTTTAGCATTTTAGTCATACAGCACATCCACTTAATCTAATTGTTCTAAATCTCTTTTCTCTTGGTAGTGTTACTGGGGCTGTCAGGATCTAAGGACAAAGACAAGACAGGATTTGTACTGAGGAGATATCTTTTAATAGACTAACTAATATGGTTGGAAAAAAATAAACAGGTTTTAAGGTACACACACCATTCTTCCAGTCTGCAATAGCAGTAACAAAATTCAAATTGTAGAACATTGCTTTGAGTGTAATAACACAAATCCATTAAAACATCTTAGAAAGGAAGTGGATGCTTGTGGAGTAAAGCAGGTGTTGACATGTGGGGCACGATAGTAGTTTGTGTCTGGGCTCCTTTAGAAAGGGCTTTATGCACCTCCCTGTGGGATTAGGATGAGATACCAGAGGTAGAGTAATCAGTTTGTTAAGGAAAGTTCTCTCTTTGGCACTAACATGTGGCAGTAACCTTGGTCAGCACTGGGTGGTGTATCAAACAGCACTAAGTGTGATGCCTGTTAATTTCTAGAACCCATGTTTTAGGGGAAGATTGATTGCAGCAAATTATTTAACCTGGATGTGATCACAGTTCCTGAATTCTCAGCCTGTGTTACTGCTTCCAACTAGGTATGGATATTCAGATAAAAGCAGCAGGCGTGGAGGCTAGGGAAGAAAATAAAACCAGATGCTAACAAGCAGTTTCCATAAAAGAAGGATGCAGGGTCCCCGAGGCAAAGCTGCAGGCCCCAGTGCCTCACTGGCATTGCACCGAACATGGTCTGTAATTAGGGCTCTGGGAGCTGAGGAGCAGAGGTTAACTGCCTGTTGGTACTTTTAGCAGGCACTTCACCCATGGCAGTCTCATGGAAAAAAAATGCCTCAGCGTTTTTCTGCCTAAATCAACTTCTGTTTTCCCCCCTCCCCGCTTATCTGTTTTTCCCACTTCAGAAAATTCCTGGGAAGTTCAAGAAACTTTTCACTGAGCTTGAAAGTTTGACGGTAAGTGCTGCGCTGACAGCAGAGGAGCATTGCTTGCTTTACTTGCCTTCCTTCTTCCTAATTTACTTGGAGTCTGCCTGTTATTGTCTGGAGCTGGAACTTGTCATGTCAGATCCACAATTTGCCAAAGGCCACGTGGCGCTCCAGAGCTCCAGAGGTGGTCTCCAAACACATAAAGGAAGGAGGCTGTATTCCTGACAGTTGGAGGAAGGGCAGAGAGAGGCAAATGTAGTATCAGTTCCCCAGCATCAGTTTGGAAGCTCTTCTTTTGCTCTGCTAGTTTATTATCTGAATAAACTAGCTAGCCTTTATCTGAAGCAACATGCTGCAGATCAGGAGAAAAAGAGGACAGCTGAAGTTTTAAAAAACAAATGTCAAAATCTGAGGTGGAGGGTCTTTGTCAGCATTATCAAAGCTGAATAAACAAATGTTTCCTCTGGCTGTCATGGAAATGGGTGAGTGGTGAGATCACTGCCTGGCATGGGGAACATGAGATCTGGCCTTTAACAGCTGTCATGCTTCTATACTTGGAGTTTGTAGTAAATGAATGTGTTTTCAAGATTCTGTGTGAGCTGGTGTGCAAAAATATTAATTTATATGGGAAATTTAGATGAGTTTTATATTGCCTATACAATGCCACTGAAACACTCTCTTATTTTTTATTTTATTTTTTGTTGCTGTTTGGGGGTATTGTTTTGGGTGGTTTTTTTAAGAAGAAATTAATCAGCAATACATTCTGGGATACATTATATGCTAGATAGGAAGAGATTTTGCTAATAGAAATTTGTGGGGAAATTACAGAGCAGTCCAAGTGAATCTGTTCTGCAGCTTGCTCCCATTTTAGCACTGCTTCATCTAAAGGAACATAATTGCTTTTGTTCCTTTCACTGTTTACGTTTCCTGTTCAGTTTAGCATGTCACCTAGCTTAGAAAACCTTGAGCTACCTTGTTTCCCAAAGAGATCTTTTACATCTAAATCATGTTCAGATCATAAGCCTGTAATGGATTTAGAATTGCTCCTTTTATAGCCTATTGATTTTTCTCTCTATTACTCAAATGGTTTTGTAGGACCCTTCTCTGAATCACAAAGCTTACAGAGATGCATTCAAGAAAATGAAATCTCCGAAAATCCCCTTCATGCCCTTACTTCTGAAAGGTAATGTTAAAGCTTGGCTGCTCTCTGTTGTCATTAATTAAAATAAGTGAAAGGTGCTTTTTCCTTCAGGTGGTCTTAAGATAAGTATGTGACATATATAGTGGTACCTACAAGGTAGCACTTGGTCTGGATAATAAACAACTTCCTTTTAAGACAGGAGGAAGATGGCAATTTTCACACAGGTTTTCAAACTTCATATTGTCCTGTCAGGTGTGGATAGAGCTGTGTGCCATTGCTTTGGCCACATCTCCCTCAGTGGAGAAGTGAGACCCTGCAAGCCCCTGAATGGAGCTGCGCTGGGGGCACCTGCACCAGTGGCTTCGGCCATGCTGCTACTCTGACATGCCTGTTCTGAGGTGCCTCCCTGCTTCTCTTGGGTGACCCTACCTGGTCTGACCTGAGAGGAGGGGATTTTCAAGTCTCTTGTAGATACGAAAGAGATAAATAAAATGCTTACTATCTAAAGTTATTAAAAAAAAAAAATCTATTAAAATAAAGAGCAACTGCTTGCTAATGCAGTGAGCTGGGCAGCTTATTAAGTGGCAAGTGTTTCAAATTTTCCATTGTCTTGGGGTCATTAATTATTAATTGCCTTGTCTTTGAACATGGCAAATTCATTTGTTTATTCCTGTATTCTGAAAGTGTTCTCTTTAGGCTGTGTATCCCAACCCGCTGTTGCTGCTGCTGTAAAATGTTTGCAGGCAGTTCTCCAGATCAGTCAGTGACAGTTCGGGAGCCATCAGACACTTCCCCTCTTTGCACACATCAAAGCAGTTTGCATTAATTCAGATGGATACAATTATTAAGGCTTCAAAATCAGTATTTTTCGGGTGTTCTGGAGTATGTCTTGACTGCAAACAAGGGCAGCAAACATAAACAAGTCACTTGTAGCAATGATGTCTGCACAGCACTACAATATAGTGCATAAGAACATGCACCTAAGCAACATCCGTGTCTCTAACATGTATTGGAAATTGCAAGGAGACTTTGAAATTATTGCAGTAATTTCCTTCAATACAGGGGTCCATAAGGAGATGTTGCCAAGGTTGGTAATTCCCGAAGTATTGCACAGTACAAAGGACTTTACTCCATATCAAACATCTTTATATTAAGGTAATTTCCAAGACCAGTAAAATAGGCATGGATAGCATAGAAAACATTAGTAACTCAACAAATTACTGTATTTCAACACAAGAGGAACAAAAGTAGTTTCAATTAAAAAAATGAAGATTCTTCAGTTGTGAAAAATAACTTCAGAGTGTCCTTTTAAAAGTTAATTAAATTTAAATGCAGGGCTCTCATAGCATACAGATACAGCTTTTGAAAATCAGGCAGATTTTTCAAATGTGTAATAAAATACTGTGATATACCCTTACAACCTAGTTCAGATGCAATTTTCTGCTCCAGTGAATTTATCTAGACTCTTGGTTGCTGGCTGCAAAGCAAATTTCTGTTCCTTCTGCCCTCAGAGATATACACGTTGCTTTCATTGACTTAAAAAGCTGTGTGGAAATTTCTGCTTCCAGTAAAAGTTTTTCATTAGAAGTGATGGACAGTTTTTAACTGCATTAATATAGAGACAAGTAATGCCTGTGTCCTGATGTTGTATCCTTTCTGTGTCCCTTTTTCTGGGTGCCCCAAAGCAGCCCAGCAAAGGAGGTGTAGAGGGTTCTGCTCCCTCCTTTCCCTCTGATCTTTAGGATGCTGCACAGGGACAGAGAGGTGCTGGAGGCATCATCAGCATATGCTGTGCTTTCTGCACTTGCTCAGGAGGGCCAGCTGGACTCTCATGACCGGGCTGGCATCCTGCCTACCCCAGACAGACCCCAGCCCAGCTGCCCTGGGGGCGCAGGAGCTCTCCATTGCCCCTTGGAACAGTCCCAGCCCCAGGTTTCCACCAGCATATGAAGCCTTTAGCATTTCAATTCCAAGCAATTACAAAATGCCCCTCGGGCACAGAGTAAGTCTTTGAAACCCAAGGATATAAATCAGATGGGCTCTTTTGGGGGAGGGTGAAGGTAGGGGTGGGTGAAGAGTGTGTGTATGTGTAGGGGGAGGGGTTTTACAAAGCTCTTCCAGCATCTGCTGTGGGTTTCCAGTCCTGAAATCCCCCAAAACCATGGTGTTCATGTGGGCATCAGAGGGAATCCTGGAGATGAGCACAGCAGAAATGCTGAGATGCACAGACTGGTGGGCTGGAGGTTGGCACCTCTGCTCAGAGGGAGATGTCCTGTTTATTGTGTGCAGTTCTCCTGCTGGCAAACACAGTTGTGACTTTTAAGAAGTAGTGGCATTGGAGTGCCACCTCATTACAATAGCATTGACTCCTCCTGTCACTCCTGGATACCGACACATCCAGGAGAGAGCTGACAGGGTTGTGGTGGTGGTGCTCCTGCTAGTATTTTCGGTAATCTGGAGGTGCATTATTGGAGTCAGACCTGTCCCCATGGGGAATCTGTTCATGTTCTTTGTATTTCATGCCCAAAATAGTTCTAATTCCTGTCCTAATATGCATTAAAAAAATAGAGAAAATGACCTCAAGCTACTGTTTTAATTGTAGTCTTAACTTGGCAACATTTATTTTGCCTGATACTCTCCCCCCTCTGGATCATTACACTGTGTTCAGTTCTCTTCCTGGAGTCAAATATAGACCTTTTCGTTTTCCTCTGACCTTTTTGTTGCCTTCGCAAATTCTCTCCCAATAACACTGTGTACAAGTGCTTTTCTCTAGCCAGAACACTTTGGTTTAGTGCCTTGTGTTTAACCTCTCTGGCTACCCACTGCTGTAGCCCATGTCTCTGGAGAGGACTTCAGAGTCAGTGTTGCACAGAGAGAGGTGAAGGGGTGTCAGAGCCAACTCCAGCATCTGACAGCTCTGCCCCCGTGGGCTCAGGGACTGACCAGCTCCAGCCCAGGCACAGCCATGGGCAACATGTCTGGACCAGTGCCACGGTGTGTGGAGAGCAGCCATGCCCTGCAGGGCCATCCCTCTGGATGCCCTCCCCTGCTCCCAACCATCCCCTGTATGTTATGCACCCTGGTAGTAACACAGACCAGGTTTAATAGGAAATCCGCGCTCCCTTTCGAAAATACTCTTGTTGCAATGTGTATCTAGTGTTGTTGTCTAATAATCTCTGCATGTCATCATTAAACCAGACTTTTGTTCCACTGTTATAAGGTATTGTGTCAATCTTTAATGGGATGCTTTCCTTTTTTTTTCCTTTTTGTTGCTGTTTACTCATTTTATGTCTTTGCATTAAACAAAAAACCATGAAAAGTAATTATTTTCCCTTTATTTTATTTTTCAGATGTAACATTCATCCATGAAGGAAATAAAACATTTCTGGATAACCTTGTTAATTTTGAAAAGCTGGTAAGCCAATTTTGTCCTTCCTGTTTTTCAAAAGACTCGTGTTCTGTTTTTCCCTTTCCCTTCCTTAACTTTTAAAACTAAGAGGTTTTCTTCTGGACGAATCAGGAAGAAAAATGAGTGAAAAAGAGCAAGCATGATAAAACAGTTAACAGTCTATCTCCCCTGCCCTTTTTCTCTGCTCCTCTTTCTTCTTATTCCTTTCTCCTCCACTTCTGTGTAAAATGTCTAAGTCAGAAATGGCCATCACACAATCCACTCATTTTTTTACCAAGAGAGATCAATTCCTTTGCACCATCTCGTGGACTATTTCTTATCAGTTAAGTTCTCCTGCTTCAGCTTTCTCTGAATTATGTTTCATTCCTTTTTTTTCTCAAGGATTCTGTAGTCTTTCACTTAAGAAAAGGTTCCTCTAGTTTATCACCTGTCACTGGTATGGTAATGCCAGGTGTTTTGAATGAAAGAGAAGTTTTTTGATCTAGGTTAGATGATGAAGAAAATAATGCCTGAAATATGAATTAAGCTGACTGTAAATATCACTATTTTAACTTTGATGCATAAGGGGACTTACTGACATTGTATCTTTGGCCACATTCACTCTAGACATCAGATGACATCTACTCTGGCGTAATATTACTGATAGAGGTTTGATTTCCCTAGTTATCCTTTTTTTTTTCTTTTTGATAGTATTTTCATGGCACAAAGCCAAAGTCTGTATATGTGAACAGTGGTGGAGTGGAGAAATTTGGATTTTTTTGGTGGTGAAGATGGTGGTGGTGGTTTGTTTGGCTTTTTTTTGTGGGTTTTTTTGTTGGCCTGTACTATTTGATGAAGAAACCAAAATGTTTTTTTCCCAGTTGCTCTAGGTATGCCTTGGAACTATTAGTCCAGATGGCTGTGCCTGGTGAATTTTTCCCAACTATTTTCTCCATGTGTTTCTGCTTGTTTGAGAATGAACATGCAACCATGGAGTTATTCATGAAACAGATGTTGAACTTATTTTCATATCCTATCGTAATGTACATTGTCTTTCAACTTGCAAGCATATGTAGACTTTGACTTTTGAACCTGAGCTCCTTTTTTTTGTGTTTTCTATTTGATTTCTGTACCTTTTCTTGTTGCAGAATTTAGGAGAACACTGATTTGCGTTTAACCAAAGGTTTTCTTGTCCCAAGTCCATTAACTGTTTGACCTTTAGGTGTTTGCATAAAACTCATTAGCATGTTCTTCTTCATTGCCTCTTGGAAGTACATCCAATTAACATGTAAATTAAACTAGCCCTTGATGCACAATAATTGTTACTGAAATCCCCCCACTGGCCCATATATTTGTTTAGTGAATATGTAGGATCTAATTCTTGTTTCAGTCTAAGCCAGAACTTGTTTGTTTGTTGTTTAATCATATATATGGTTAATGTATGCTGGGCTTGCTGGGTAAGAATTCCTGTCCTTCCTGTCACCATTGTGTCTCCAGAGGCAGTGAGAGCCTTGCTAATTGACTTCAGTGAGCCAGGATTTCACCTTTTCCATTCAAATGGATAATGGGCATTTTAAATGGCAGGGGGGGAGAGTCTGAGGTGATGGTCCTGGGGTAAGGGTTATTCAGATTGACACTTCCTCCAAATTATTAGTCAGATCACGCTCTCAGAGGGCTGTCTCATGCAGCCCTGTGTACATATGAATGCAGGCAATAGTGCAAGCTTAGGAAGTAGGGGCTTAGGAGAGATTTAAATATCAGTGTAGTGGAAACTCAGGCGGTACACTGGTATTACACTGGCTCATTTGAATGTTAAGGGATTTAGTCAATGGGCGTGAACTAACAAGAAGCATCACACATGATCACATATACATCAGGCCATGTTTCTTTTCTAATTATAAGGGCTTTGTCCCAAAGAACAATGTCTTCCTTGGTGTTCTGCACTGAACACTGAAGTGCCGAGCACTTTGTGGCCTTTGCTGAGAAAAATTAGGATTGACATTGACTCCTGCTGGGTTTGGATCAAGCCACTGAACCTCACCTGCAAATTTACTGTTGCAGAAAAAGAAAAAAAGAATTATTCTACCATAGCAGATTACTGCTTTGGGGAAGGAACTTACTCACTGTTATAAATGAGTAGAATTTCTACTTATGAATATCAATGCGAAGATGGTTTCTTGTTTCTCCATTTGGATCACTATTTTGAAATATTTCATTTTTGCATTAAACATCTCATCTGAAGGAGGACTTGTCAGTTTGGACCATTATTTTTTCCAACTATGTTAGTTGGTTTAATAAAAGATCTTATTTCTCCCTACAGCCCCTCCCTGCTTCTTTTATATTCTTAGACCTCAACAATCCTACCGTGACTGAATTTGATTTGACATGACGTGATTGCAGTGGAGACAAAGTTAATTCAAAATATAAAGAAGGAAATTTGCAAAGAGAAGAAAATGAAATGATCTTTTGTCTCAGGAATGTTACCTAGCTTTAGCAAAAAGTGAAGGGATTGCAGTGGCTTATTTAACTCCATTTTGGGTAAAATCTAGTCTACAGTAGCATTAGGTTGATTTTTAGTACCATACTTACTTCTTCAACTGAATCTGAAGGAATAAATGAAAATATGGTCTTATGCTGTTACATCTCAAGGTATTTCCATGATATTTTCTGAGCTGCTTCACTGAAAGGTGATTTCTTCAGGTTTTTCTCTCCAATCAGCCACCAGCCATCTCTTAGCAATGACATGTCTTATCCACACTTCAGCAGACTCTAATACAGGTCAGTGGCCATTACCATTTTCCATAGTGCCAGCTTACCTAGTGCCTTCATCTATAAGGACTGTGTACTGCCGCTGAGGGTTCTCGACCCCCACCCCCCGAATATCTATGCAACCCCCAAGCCTGAGTTTTTGCTGTCCCCAGTTATAGGTGTGCTATCCCCAGTTAAAGGTGTGCTAATCATCCTAGGTAGCTGGTAGGCTGAAAGGCTGGAAGACATCTGTGTTACTCATCACACAGTGGTATGCACACACCTGTTTAAACAGTCAGGAGATAGCATTTGCTTTGCAGATACATTGGCTGATTTTCTGTATTACAGTTGGATCCCAGAGAGCTGAAAACAGTGAGAAGTTCTTATTAGGCTACTAAAGCCAGGAGATTTGGGATTCTGCTTGAAATGTTCCACAAAGAGGTTCTTCCCTTACCAGAGCATCATCTCCAGAAGCCAGTCGTAGGATGAACCCTCACACTGACTGATTACAAAGAAGAAACAGCAAAAAGTTACAGTGTGCATGATAGTAGGGCCTCTCTTACTTCTAAAATCCAAATGCAAAGGGTATCAGCTGGAAAACATCACAGTAGCAGCACTAGTGGAAGTTGTAGTCCTCTCAGTACTCACACTATTGATCAGGAAATCTCTAGATCATCTCATTAGAACTTCATTATAAACAGTGCAAGGACATCAGCACAAGAGATTGCATGATTTCATGGCAAATGAAGCACAGCAGGTAACAAGAAAAATGATTTTGATTCACTGATGAAAGGAATATGAAGTTTCCATTAAACGTGCTCTTGTGCAAAGCTTTTCTGTGGAGAAGCCTTGTAAACCTCTCCCAGGGGGTCGAGAGATGAGCTGTTCTGCATCATTCTGGTCTCACGTAGCTTACTGAAGAGAGTTAATCCTTTCCACCTCTGATCATTTTTGAGGGAGATGTGAGAAGAGCATTAGCTGTTTGCATGGGCTATCAGATCATTCCTGCTAACTGCAATTTGCTTCAATTAATTACTAGATTTGGTGAAGAGTTGCCACAGAAGCAGTGAAATTAAGAAAAGTAATGGTTTAAGAACTTTATGGGTAGTATCTAGTAAAAATGAGTTCACTCCACTGATTTGTAGTGAATAATCCTAGTTTTTGTAAGTTGAAGACCTGAGTCTGAATGACAAACTGAACTTAAACCCTTTATTTCTTCTTCATCATCTAAGTGAACATCTAATATCCCTGTTAGCACCAGCTTTTGTTAAAATAGCATACCTACAGGATAGTCTTACTTGGTACATGCCTGTGGGGATGTCAGGGTGCTTGCTCTGCAGCATTTAGGTTATGGGCTGCTTTTTTTGGTGCTGTTTATGCTGCAGAAAACTGCCTAGCTGACACTGGTACCTGACTGTGCTAGGCATTATACAAGTATATGCCAAGGGGTGTAGTCTGTGCCACAAAGAGGCTTATAGTCTAATTATACAACATGTGGAGACAGAAGGAGAGGTTGCAGACTACAGAATATCCTGGATAATGCACTAAAGCTGGGGTTGAGCTCCGAGCTCTCACCCAGCCCACAGGACTTCCTTGCTGTAGGCTTTCAGTTTAATAAAAGTCACTGGAACAAAAACGAGCAATTGTTTGATTATTTTCCATTACCACTTCCCATGGGCTCTTAGAGAGTTGTTCTCATTTAATCTGTGTGATACTAAGAACATGTCTAGGCTAACCTTGTTTCATCAAATGGTATCACTGAGATAAAGAGCAAAGTTTTTCCTGCTGTCTTCATTTTCTACCTTACTACAGTTGCTTTTTGCTGTAGAGTGTAGGGCAAGGAGATTTTTCAGGTTTTTCTAATGACAGAATCTGTCTCAGGTTTTCACACTAATTTTTTTTGTCTTTTCTTTGCAGCACATGATTGCAGATACTGTTCGGTCATTGAGACATTGCAGAAATAACCAATTTGGTGAGTAGCCAAAATTCCCTACTTATTTTGCTTTATATGGCCTTAAGGGTTTGTTGGGTTTCTTTGTTTTGTTCTGGCATTTTTTCCTCTCCCTGTTTTATTTTCAGATTACTACAGCAACAAAATGTGGACAAAAATTATTTAACCAATTGGCAAGAGAGGGCATAACTGTTGGAAGGTCAGCATAACAGAAATGGATGAAATTTTACTTTACAAAGTGTTTGTAGAAACAGCTTCCAAACTTTAATAAATTATTTTCCTACAAAAACTGCCACCTCTTCAAAACCCTGTGTAAGATCTGTGCCAGCTGTACTTAATAATGGAGGCCTCTGGTGTATGCTGCTGTTTCTCCCTTTCCCAGTTATGACCAATTTAACTCAGTCTCCTGCCAGTCTGTGTGTTTTGGTAATGGATTCACAGCTGTCTTGGCTTCCAGTAGCTAGAAGGTGGCATTAATCACCACAGCTTTTCACTTGGCTTTTCACCAAGAACTATTTGCTTGTTTTGGGTTCCTAATGCCATTTCACAAAAGTGTAGAAGTCTTGAAGGTATGAAGATTCTATGAGTTTCATGAAACTAGAGTAGAAAGAAATGGGGTGTGTTGTGTTAGTACCTGGGCTAGGGGAAGCTGCAAATAAAGATCTGCCTGCTTTAGACACTGGAGGATCTATGCTCTTGGGAACAGTTGTGAGTGCCTCAGCTGCACAGAAGACTTCTTTTTGTTTGCTTTTTTTTGTTTGTTTATTTTGCCTTCTGCCTTGTTTAGCCTCCAGAGAATCCAACCCTAAGGGACCAAGTCAGAAGAACCCAGCTTGCTTTGTTCTACTGCTCGCAGAGGAGAAACCTCGTTTTCTCCTTCTTGGTGTTTCTTAATCTCTGCAGAAAGGTTAAATACAGGAAGGGGACGAAAACAACACTACTTTAGGAAGTGGTTAGTTTTTAAGCCAAACCCAGTAAACATGTCATTAATTGAGGCCACTAAAACCACTTTGTCAAAGAGAAGTTCAGAACTGTGCTGCAGCCTTGGGGAAAATAGAGTCTGTGTCTTTTTTTTTCTTTTATCCAGCTGAATTTTCAACAGCTGTCAGCATGGACTCCAGTGAAAAGAATAATAATAATTTTGTGTATAAATACAGGTACCTTGGAGAATTTTGGTTCCTGTATTCTTTTGAGATATATGTATAAGAGAGGGAGAGAAGGAGCCTTTATTTGTGTGCCTTGAGCCTTTTATTTTTTTTTTTCAGATAATGAAGGAAATATTGGTTAATCCAAACCATGCCTGTAAATTAAAATATCTCTTATTTGGCATTATAAATGTAGCACTTGTTCCCTTCTAATGCTGTGAGAGATTTTTGCACCTTCTCTGCACATCTTTAGTCTCGTTTTTGCCTTTTCTTTTTCCAAGTGGTTTTCTAAGTCTTGCAACATAAATCCAAGGTTAATACCTGAGATTTATCATATAATCTGGTAGTTTGAAGTACGTGATTGTTATTTTATTTTACCACAGACTTGATTTATTGTGAAGCTGGCATTTAAAAAGCAGCTTATACAGACATCCCTGTAGGCACTTTTTTTTTCTTAAATTCATTTAGGCATGAAATGAATTCACTGAATATTTATTGAGACTTTATGGACAGTTTCCTTTTCTAGTGGGCTTATTTTGCTCTCAGAAATGTGAGTCTTTCTACTGCATCAATTCCCAGACTGGCCTAAGAGCAGCAGGCATCTCACTGTAGGAAAGAATTCAAACAAAGCTAAGCAAGGAATATTATTATTGTTTATGAACTGTATCATGTGTGTTAAGCTTGCAGGCCAAAGTGTTTCTGGATTAGAAACTGGTTAGGTTCCAAGTAAGACTGAAATGCCTTTTTAGTGGAAATAATACATTTATGTCCTAAATGCTGAAAACAAATAATAGCATTTCCAAAGTGAGGAAAACCAACCCTAGAAAAATAACATAATTCAAGCTTTTGTTGTTTGAGGTGTTAATGAGAAATACAAATGTTTTTCAGTATGTTCAGCACAGCTGCTGAGATCCTGTTCCCTCAGAACAAAAAGGTCATTTCTGTATTCTGACACAGATTTATCACATTGTCCTGTTCTCTCTGACATTGCTCAAGTTCAAGTTAGATGGCTGCTCCAAAATAGCTCTTTGAAATAGTTGCCCAGGAACCCCGTTAGCCACACGCAGAACTGGCTGCATTCACATCCCATGTTACCCACACAGCATCATGCAGTGATCTTCAGAGACGAGGGATAGTTGATTCCTGGAAACCTCGTAATACTGGAGAGTGTGGAGAACAGGATGATAATAAAACAAAGGAGAAGGAGGGAGTGTGTGAGTTAAGCTGATTGGTTCAGGGAATTTTGAGGAGTTTTCTTTGTCCATTTATGGTAATATTAAAAATTCCCTGAGGACGTGGACTTAAAGTGAGCTTTCCAACCTTTGCTTGTCTGTCAACAGTCATCAGTGTTGCTTTCTCTGCCTGATGGATCTCGTGGCCATGGGCTTAGCTTTTCCTTTTCCACTTCTGCTAGTACCAGCCATGGTGGAGCATTTCACAGAGAACGAGTTCCCACAAGCCCATGATGGGCTTAAAGCTTATAACAGAGAATATCTGCTATTGCAGCCACCCTTCAATTTGCCTGTTATACAGCTAATTCCTCTTGCTGTGTAAACTCCCATGAAATGACAGCGTGACTCTTGTCTCTGTTACTGGATCAGAGATCAAAAGCATAACAAAAGTCAAAATATGGGAGCCTGTCAGAGCAGCTTTGAAGAGCTTTCGTATCCATCTGCTGCGCTGTCACCTTTCACCGGCTCTGAAGACCCTCATCCAGGGCCTGCTGTCTTCTGAACTTGTGTTAAGATTTTTTAGAAGTTACAGTCTGATTTGCCCACCCACGCTCAAGCCCCCATTGTGCTGCAAGAGCAGCATAAAGGAAACCTTGAACCACCTTTAACATGTTGAGAATGGACTGCCTGTACTGCCAGCAGGAGTAAGTCTTCCACTTGGGAAGAGTCAGCTTCTTGCTGTCCACGTGTCCCTCCTTTGTGCATGCTGGCTGCCCAGCATTGCCTGTTTCTTGCTTCTCCCCTTTTCTCTATCAAGCTGTTACCTCATGCGTTGCACTTAAACAGCAAGTGCTTTGGATTACTGTCTGTCTTTCTTGTGATTGTCTAGCACCTGACACGTGGCACACCAGTGACTTTGTAACACAGGACAGAGAAGCGGCAAGGCACAGCTTTCTGATCCATCCCCTTTCTCCTGTCTTGCAGGCAATGAAGTTTCTTCGAAAGAGCATCATGAGCTGAAGCCATATGTCCATCACCTGCATGTCATCGACAACCAGCAAGCTCTGTTTGAGCTTTCTCACAGGATAGAGCCGCGAGTGTGAGCGTACACAGCTTCGTATAACCTTGTAACTGCAGCACTTTGAATTAAGTGAATGTTTATGCCAAGCATGTTGCTTCCCTATATAAGAACAGTTTACTGAGTTTTATCAGTAGCTCGCACAACATGCGCAGGAAAATCAGGCAAGAGCCAGCAAAGGAGCTGCTCACAGAGTTGCAAGGCAAACTTGGTGCCATTCCCACTGGTCACTGGGATATAAGGGAGCGGAGCAGCGTCCTTTGAACTCAGGAGCTTGGTTTCTGTGAAAATATTGTTTGGTCCAGTGTAGCTTTCAATGCAGATTCTGCCAGTATTAGAATGAAAGGAATCATCATGTCACAACAGCAAAACATTTCAGCAAGCAACATGCCGCAAGGGGATTGATTCCCAGTTCACCACATATGTACCTCACTAATTCAAGGCTGCCAAAGTACTGTTGCCAAAAATACTGTGCAATCTCTGCAGTTCCTCTGGGTCCACTGGAGCATCGTATTTGAGACAAGTGCAAGCAACCAAGGATGGGAATATAACAAGGCAGCACAACCAGATGAAACTCAAGAGTGTGTCGTGATGTGAAGGTCAGCAGTAAACAGTTCATGCTGTTATGGTCCCTTTAAGAACTTGTTCATCCACACTGTAGGAGCCAATCCACTTTTGTTGCAATTCATAGGCACAATTGTTTGTATACTGAAAACATGTTATTTTCTTCCTTTTCAGTTATCTCAGATTTAGCACTGGATCCTGCAGTTAACATGTTATAAATTATTACAACAGAAGCTTTCTTTTCTGCTTGGATTACAGCCTCCTTAGTGTCTATTCAGAGGCAATGCCTAGATCCGCCTATATTCCTGACTCGTCTCCTGGAAATACCATTCCAGCAGGTAAAACTTCACCTAACTTGCACATGCTTTTAGTTTTTGAAGAACAGAAAGGTGCACCTTACAGGGTACCACTGTAATTACCTGCATACACATCGAGCTCTCAGCATCAGGGTCCCTTTACTGCTTTTGTCCCTCTCACACCCTTCCCCTAGCCAATTCTCATGTACTACATCTGGGCACGTACTGAGGCAGCATTTCTAAAGTGTTGTCTACAGCTGATCTACATCTTGAGCACCACCATAACCATAGCGCTCATTTTGAGTGCTAAAAAGTTGTCCTGAAATAATTTAGTAAATGCTGCAGACAATGTGCAGAGTACTGCACGGTCTGGCACGTGCTTGTACACTGACTCATGGCAACAGTCCTTTTGCAGAGCAGGGAGGATACATAGCATCGCTTGCCCATCTCTATTGTATGTTTTCCACATGAGGAAGACTTCCAAGAAAATGCTCATTTACTAAAATGTGGGAATACTGAAGTAGCATGCTCTTCATCATTGTGTTATCTCTGGTTTAAAGGGATTTAAAAGAAGCAGCTTTAACAAGTAGTCTGTGGGGAAATCTGTAGAATGCATTCAGTTTTCCCATCTGTGAAATATTGTATAGATCTATTGTAAAGGAAACAGATGTTTCAGAAATGTATTTGCTTGTACTTTGTTATTATCAAATACTATATGAATTTTTTTTTTTTAGAAAAAAAATCTTCTTTTTACCCAGTAAAAAGAAAAAAAAATAAACCCTTGCTGGCCATGGAGTAAAAATTTCCTATGTTCTTCTGTAGATGTGACTGCACATATTGTAAATATCTCTTTAGTGCAAACAGACCAAAACTGTTCAGATGAAGATACTAGCTGTGGTGGGCTCCTTTTTGCAGTGTAAGAACAAAAACCAGATACAAATTGTTGCTTGTGTTATTGCAGTTCTTCCTCGGGCTAAACACTCATAATTTCCACCCTAACTGCATTAACCTGAGTGGTTTCCTGGGTTTTGAGCTCCCCCTTGTGAATTTTTTTTTTTTACTGTGGCATTATTTTTAGGAGCCTGTACGTAGATCATGCTTCAGCTCATATGGTGTAACTCTTTGGTCCACAAATTGTTCTCTTGAGATCTGTGGGAGAGGAAGAATTAGAAGGTATTCGGGGTGAGAAAGTGACGCTGTTTCTCAGTTCACTGCATTTGGCTCTCTGATAGTTTTGGGTAGTTACTGCTGATGAAGCAACAGCCATGCCAGAGAAGAATAAAAGACAAGGAGACAAAAGAAGGGGTGGGGGAGGAAATAACAATGACTCCGTGGTGCTGCGGCTTTGATTTGAAAGCCTGCTAGAGAGACCTTGAAGGCTCCTCACTCTGCCAGTTCAAAACGAAGTAAAGGGATGGATTGACTTGTACCAATAGGCTTGGAGCCAGCTGAGGTATTGGCTTTCTGCACCACTGTAATTGCACACTAAATCAGGTGTTGTCTACCCCTTGCAGCTGGCATAAAATCAGTTTGAAGGCATATGGCCAGAATTAACCTTGTTATCTCTGTTAGACTACTAATTAGCTAATTAGACTACTGTTTATAACTTAAAAAAACTAGTTTTTATAGTGGCCTGTATAACTTGGATATAAATTTCTGGTCTCAGGGTCCAACACACTGCATCAATTTCCCATTGAAAATATGGACCTTATAACTGTTATCATAAAAGAAAGACAAATAGCCTTAACCTGTAGCTAATATGTCTGATTTAGAAAAAGGCCCTTCAGAGACTTCATTCAACAGGTTTTTGTCTGCAGAGCTTTGCTGCAGACTGGCAAGCAGTTTCAAGGTGTGGTGGTTAGGAGAAGAGCTATAAGTAAATCCTGTGATACAGCCTCTGCCAAGGTCCAGCACTGGTGATACTGTGTGATTTATTCTTTTTTTTTACATCCGTCAATAGTGCAATTACGTTACATAGGATAAAATCTAATAAATCTTGTAAATTCAGTTTATCACAGTCACACCTGGGCTTAAATACTCTGCTTTTTTTTTTTTTTAGTAGCTAGGAGGATCAATTATACATGACAGAGGAAGGAGCTATGTCACTTTATACTTCTTTGATGTGGGATTTTGTTGCAACAAATTTAGATGTTTCTATGACACAGCTTGTTGACTCCAGCACCCTCTTGGATAGTA
The DNA here is from genome assembly GCA_035584735.1 of Pseudotriccus pelzelni. Taxonomy (NCBI): domain Eukaryota; kingdom Metazoa; phylum Chordata; class Aves; order Passeriformes; family Tyrannidae; genus Pseudotriccus; species Pseudotriccus pelzelni. The sequence goes on along the minus strand of JAWMRA010000078.1, from coordinate 30,286,189 downwards.
ATAAATTTCGTTTGCATAGCAGTGGCAAAAAAAAAGGTGTTATCAGAAATAATAAGACCTGTGCTGCTGTAAATCTACAAAGAAAGATGTAAATACTAAACATTTTAGCAGAGTAATATTTATTTGCATAGCCTATTTATTGTCATCTTATACGCTGTTAAACACTGGGATGAAGTCAATGAGCTGAGGTAAGAACACCTGCCTGTTCTCTCTGAGTGCCATAATGGTGTCAGCTTGCATTAAAAGTAATAAAATAAAAACCCCCAAACCAAGGTATTTACCTGACTTCTCAGGGACTGCAGCTAGTAGTTATCCACCATTATGAGACCTGGTATGTATGAAATAATCTGATTTACCAGAATCAATATTGCCAATGTTTTCCTTTGCATATTTCATGCTTGTTTGCTCTGTACATATTATTGTGTCGTGTATTTATGAGAGCTAGTAAGCAATAATTTATATGTCAAAATGGCCAAGCAATACAAGGTTAAAACTTGTAGAAGCAACTGTTATGTTTATCTTGCATTTTCCAGTGTTTTTTAATATTGCTTTTCAAAATATAAAAACGACCTTAATGAAGTCTGGGCTCTGTGCCTTCATGCCTACCACACATGCTTATTGTTCCTGTATGGAATATTTTACTTCCAGTCATTCATAGAGGTTCATGAGCCTGACCCCGTTCAGAGGCACTCGTCTGTCTCTGGTCAGTTAATGGGGTCTCAGCTGTGCCCTGTCATCACAGCGCAGTCAAACAGGGGCCTCGGGCCACCATGAGAAGTCCCTGTGGGGGCAGGGAGGAGTAAATCTATCTTCATATCCTCTGCGGGCTGCTTATTGGCACTTGATCCTCTTACTGAGGACAGCAAATGCTTTCCCCTGTCATCAGTCATCCCTGACGGTGCTCTTTCCTTCCTCTGGGCTCGTCTGCAGCAGGGGATGCAAAGTTCAGGATGGGCTACAAGTGCACTGTAATGCAGCTGAGGCTTGCCCGGTCCTTCCATCCTTTCCACTTGCAAACCCTGGGAACCAGTAAGCCAAACCTGGCTATTTCAAACAGAAATAACATATGGTGCTTACTAGCGTGATGTCTGTTCAAAGTGCTTTATAAATTGGCAGTACTTAATCCTCTGAGTGCCTGCATCTTAAGGAGTCTTAAGCCTGACCTACGAAGTGCCAGTGTTAGTATACAGATAGGGAATTTTAATGTTAATATTTAAAACAAGCCTAAATTGTTGACACTTCTCTGTAATGATGTTTAAAGAAACATTACAGACAGACATCCTTTTCCAGATCCAGCTGCACCAGCTGAAGAATTTATGGTCCCAGCTGTTTATCATTGTCCCTGTTTTGGATATCATTGCTCTCCGCAGTGTAGCCCAGAAGATCAGAGGAGAATCTACTAACCTGTTGCCACATGTGGCTACATGCAAGCAACTAACTCTACAGCAAAGGACTCTCTTTCCGTCCATCAGCCTTGCTGGGACATTTTCAGAAGAAGCTAGAGTGATGCTGTCTTTAAGATGATTTGCAAATGGGAGAATGTAGAGCTGAGGGTAGCTGCCTTACAGCTCTCGCTGTGCTAGAAGAGCCACAAGAAGAGGCTGCTGCAATGCAGATGTTGTCCCTTCAGGCCATCTTGCTAAACTATTCAAACAAGGGTTCCTCTATCCCTGTCCACCAAAAAGATCTTGATTAGCAAAGGGCTGACCTTTAATCTGCTCGGTGGGCTCTGAATTTTAACTGAAGTATTCGAACAGGCTTGAGATGATCATTCCTTTAGGAGCTCTATGACTGTGAGAGGCAGCAGGTGGGGGCAGGTTGCTTGGGGGCCAGCACTGCCCTCTGTGCAGAGCAGGACTGACCTGTGTGGGGACAACTGCTCTATGCTATGTAGAAGTGATTTCCTCTTCTCGGTAGGAGAAAGCACTCAACTGGAAAAACAAACCTCCTAAATATTTGCTGTGTTTCACACGCCTGCAGAGTTTCATGCCACCCAGAGCGTATGCCCCCGAGTCCTGCTGTCTTCTGCCATGGGTGTGGCAGCTGAGTTGCACATATTACAAAACCCCAAAAAAAGGTAAGTCTTCCTCTGGCTCCAGAGCTACAATGTTCACCATTTCACACTGGAGACTTGTGTGATGGCACCCTCCATGCATGGCTACAATAATACTGTGAAATGCTTGTAGCTGTATCAGAGTTAAAAGAATCAAGCAGGATAATTAATAAAGTCCAGAGAACTGAGGAGGCCTGTAACCATGGGCCAAATGAACAACTGTTGAAGCAAGGAGAGAAGTGTTCCACATTCCCTCTTGTCTGGAAGAAGATCTTTGGATTTCATAAAACCCTTGTAAAGATCAGAAAGCCTACCAAAAGTGAGCTAAGCAGCAGTCCCGCCTCAGAGACTTTAAAAGGTCAAAGAATGGCAAGTCTGCACAGTTCTGATTTTCACTGCCCATTGCAGGGGTAAGCAGCTGCAGCTGGTGGTCTCCCCAGGAGATCTGTATTACCACTTACTTACAGAAGTGCAAATCCATACATTTTGGAAACTGGCTGGACTTCAGTATATTTTTCTCCATCCCTTTCCTATGCCAGGGAGAGAAAGAGCCATGGTCTTGAAAGCCTTGGAAAACTTCCTTTACCCTGAAGGGTGCCAATGACTTGTTTAAGGTCTGATTTCCGCAGGGAAAATCCTCAGGGTAGAGGCAATTCTCCCCATTTAGAGAAACACAACAATCCTAGGGAAACCAAGCAGTTAAAACCCAGGAAAAACCTCATTTTGCGGTTAGGAAAGAGAAGAGTCATTTAGGAGGTCACCCAAATGCAGCAGGTGAGAGGGAAACTCTTCCTTTGTGTTGTCTGCATGGGTCTGATTGATGGCACCTGGATATTTGACTCCTTGGTTACAGTGCAGGGAGAGGTGGGTAGTGCAGGGTTTGCTCGTAAGTAGGACTTAGAGTGTTGTTACAAGAGGTCTTTGTGGGCTGGCTTTTAGTGCTCTTTACAGTTCTAGTGCCCCTACTTCCTATTGATAAGTTTCAGCTCTCATCTCTGTGGTAAGAAGTCACATCAGTCCTGGGGGTGCTAAGAAATAGTGAATCAACATAGTTTAGTATAAAATTTGATTGAAAACAATCAAGCAAGACACAAAGTTGTCTTTAAGCAGAATCAGGTGAGCTAAACCACACTGAAGGACAGCCTGCCTTGAGTAGATGGGTCTTAAATGATCGTTTGTGCAACAGAGATAAGTTATAGATTGCTTGATCTTTCAAAAGGATTTGCTTGCAGAAAATTGTCAGGGCTTCTAAAACTTGCAGCTTTTTGTTTTGTTCTGCTGCTGTTGCTGATACCAATGCAAGTCCTTTCCTGCCTGCAGCATAGGAAGAGCTGTTTCAGAACAACTGTTAGTGCTCCAGGTAAGGTTATAAAGAAAAATAAAGGAAAGGAAAAGTTTTGCCATGTCCCAGCTGATTGTGGAGCTGGGTCTGCAGGGAAATGATTTAGATGGGGGTGCTGCTTAGCAGCAAAAAATGGCACTGGCAGAACTTGTCCATTTAACCTAAGTGGTGAAGTGTCCCTTGAGAGAGGTATGGCCAGCTGTGACAGATGGCTTGAAAGCAAAAAGCTGTGCTTTGCTGGAGGAAATTTACTAGCAAATGTAAACAGAGATGATTCAGACCTAGAAATGACAAAGGATGGTGAGGATCAAGCCCCAGATCAAGCGCTTCCTTGGTAAGTTATAGAGGCTTGTGAAAGATGTTTGTGAGAGCTCTCCATAACTCTAGGCAAAGGTTTTGTTGCTTCACAAACAGTGAAGCTGCTACTGAGGTCACGTGGACTTAATTCCTGCATGGGCTTGCCCCCAGCCAAATGTGCCTGTCAGTGGGAGCAACTCTGGCACAGTCAAGTGTCTGCTGAGAAAGTCAGCTCAGCAGCTCCAGGTGACAATCCTTCCGCTGTAAGGCCCTCAAAAGTTTGAAGTCTTCAAGTTATGCCAAGCAGGTTGGAAAAACTTCCGTAAAAACAAGGCCAGCTGCTGTCATAAGGGTGTCTCTCATTTAGAAAGGCTGTGTGATATCAAGTTGAACTTTGGTTGATTTCCGTTGAGTTTTAAAAACTGCAGATGCTCAAACATCTGTTGCCAATCAGACTATAATCTCTATCCAACCTGAAGCACTTTAAAGCCACAAATAAGTGTGAACTACTATTAATGCTGGGCTTTGTACAAGGCCAATCCCCTGGTAATGGTGGAGCAGCAGAGCTGCTGGGTGTTAGGTGCCCTATCACACCTACAGGGATGAAAACTGTTGTGACTGACACCAGCTGCCAGCACTGACCTTGGCTCAAGGCTACAGCTACACACTCCAGATTCAGTGCACATTGTTGGTTGGAGGCCACTTTTTAAGGCCAAGTAGGTGACGATGTAATAGTAGAAACTAGAAGGTATAAGACAGGATGGTAAATGAATTGAACAAGTCCAACATAGCAGAGGCAGAACAGGGGAGGGCTGCTAAGGGAAAATAATATGCAAATCTGAAAACTCACACGTGTCTGAAATTCATTTAGGTCCTTATTTACTGCTTATTTGATGAGGTTACTTAATTCTAAGTGAGGTAATTCACTTTCCTTTTAAATAAGAGTTTCTGCTGAAGAGTATAATGTAGTTTAGTCAATCAAATTTAATTCTGTGTATTTTGCTAACTTGAGTTATTCCTCAGAGCAATCTGAGTGACTCCTGGGAACTTGGTCTGGCTTTGTACAAGTGCAAATGAGGAAAGACTTAGGCTAAATGTCAAGGTTTCCAGAGGACACTGAGAGATACTAACATGGTGAAGGTAGATATCATTTCCCAGAAATAGACAAGAAACTGCTGGAGCCATGTGTTACTACAAGAAAGGCAGGGCTTTTACTGGGGGCTTCTCTGCAAAGACCACATCACCATCCTGACCAAGCAAAGGGCTTGTTTGACTGTGGTTGGTTGCAGCAAAAGCCGGTGTCAGCTAGAACAAACTTTTCCAACAGCTAGCCTGCTTTTAGCAGTATCTTCCCTTTCAAAAGCTCAGATACCATTGACATCTAGTGGTGAAATCCTGTGCCTGGAGAGCCAGTTTACTGCATCAAAACTGCCAAGTGTGACCTCGAGGGATTGCAGGATGTAATGCAGCAGTGAGGCTCCTCTATCATCTGCCTGGTCCACTGACCCCAGTTTATTAGATTTGTTGACTCAGATTCCCGTTTAAGTGGACTGATGGGATTATCTGTTCAGCTTTTCTGTGCACGTTTCCCCATGGATTTAACTTTCAGGCTTTGTGATGAGAGTGCACATTCACTTAGGATAGATGCTAATAGGAATAAAGACTGCTGCCTTCTCGTCTGTCAGTAGCCCCTGGAGTCAGCGTCTCATCCAAAGCTGTTGGCTGCAATGTGAGCATTTGGTCTGGGGCAGCTTCTCCAAACATGCTGCAGAGCTGTCTGGGTGTGTTTGTCAGAATCAAGCAAATCCCCTGCCTGCTGGTTTAATGGTGTGAGGCTGAATTCCCTGTTTAACCAAAGGACCAGTTTTGTGAGGCCGAGGAGCGGATTTTCTCTGGAAAGTGCAGTTGTGCAAGTGCTGCTGGAAGTTTGGTGATAGTGTGTGGCTGTGTTCTCCACATCAGTGGTGCCCCCATGAGCACAGCTGCAGCCAGCCAGCTGCAGCTGCCACGTGGTGTCACAGGGAAGCTGTGGAATAGGAAAAGATAAGACAGGGAAGCATTTTGGAGTAATTTGTGTTGTAAGTGCTGGTTGATGAGCCGATGACCACTAAGGTGAGCAAAATTTAGAAAGGCTGAACATGTGTGGTGTTGGTAAGGGACAGCTGCAGGCTGTAGGTACTCCTGAGAAAGTCAAGACTAATCAGATTTTGTTGTGACTTGGCAAATAGGAGGACTGTGAATTAACCATATATGCATCATACAGTTGTGAAGAAGCAGCAAAAAGAGTAAAATACTTGTTTAAGCTGTAGCTGTTTGACAAATGTTGCCTATTCAGCAAAAGTCTCCAAACATCTAGTACAGAAGTGCTTTAGGAAATGCCTTCATGAAGCATCATGAAGCTTCATGAAGCTCCTTGGAGCAACCTGCTTCCACAGACACAGCCCCATCTGTCTGGGGGCTGTTTCTTTTGTCGTGCCTCCTCACTTGCTACAGGTAGGCACATCTCCAGCCTGACTGTTTTCATCTTCCTCAGTGGCTTGCCAATGACTGCGGTTTATTCACTGGGTCTCTTATTCTGCCAAGATACCAATCAGCTCTTAATGGTTTGGGCTTTACCAGCATGTAGCTTATTTGGTTTATTTTTTCTGTGAATCACTTAATTGAAAGAAGAGGGCTACTTTTTTATTCCTGGTTTTCAGAATCTCAAGTTGAATTCCAGTAAGTGCGTACTATGGCTGAAAAACAGGTAACTTGACCTAGAAAAATTATGTCCTGTCTTGTGCACAGGATTGCACCATCAGTTGATTGACACATGAGGGAACTATGCCACTAAATTTTTCTTTTGATCTTTGTTCTCCTTTATGGCAGCAGTCACTTCTGGAGTCACATGCAGTACTTGTGGGAGCAAGAAATCGCTCGTGATACAATTGAGGGGAAAGAAGCTGTTTTAACCTGGTTTCTAAAGAAAAATGTCTGATTTTTTTGCCCTTTCTAATCCCTTATTAGGTTTCCACATACTTGAGAATTTTTTTACTAAATCTGTAAGAGTCGTCAAAGGCTCAGAAATAATTATGTCTGTGAGAGAACTCAAAAGGCAGCTGGGATTGATGAGGGGAGGTGAAACTGGAGGCTGCAGCACTGCTCCTCATCCCTGTGGTGCTCTGCAGCCAGCAGGAAGCTAAGTCTTGCGTGATGCATGTCAGTTCTTGCCCAGTGGAAATTTTGCTGGTCAGAGGAACCAACCTGTGATCATACTTGACTTTTTGTACACCCTGTAAAGAGGATGAATTGCCTCAGTGTCTCAGGCAGGAGACTGACCATTTGGGAGTTCTGTACGTGCCACTGATATCCTGTTGTTCCTGGTACTCCATTCCTAACTGATTGCTACCAGTAAATCAGCAGCATCATTTTCTATATTTAATTTGAGGTGGGAGCAGGAGTATTTTTTGCTTTCTTCCTCCTTGCTTTTTATGTCTTCAGCCACTGGATGGAGAAAAGAGCAGTTAGGGGAACAGAAACTGAATATCAGTCCTATTTCTACTCTTGATATTTTACAATGTAAAGACCAATGGACTATCTTACAGCATCTTTTCTGAAGCTCACTTAAGGAGTGGAAGAAAGTGCTCTAGGAAGAAAGGAGCTATGGTGGTCCTAAATGTTGTTTGACCAGGCAAAACAACTTTAATATGCCATAATGGCACAAACCTGAGGCAGAGCTGCTGTTGCACAAACTGGTACAAGTGTACTTTGTGAGAAAGACATATTGGCTTGGCTTTTAATCAATAAAGTGATGTTTCTAGCTGGAGCAAGTTGGGTAGAAATCATACCAAATTTTGTCTTGAGTTCAAATACTTAACATTCAGGTGAGTTCAAATAATGTGACCTGAAAATTGTGTAGTGATCTTTTTTCTTTTTTTTTTGTTACGAAAAGGAACAGAAAGGTAAGAAAAATCCCATCTCAACTCAGTGTTGGTGAGTGGAAGAGGAGTCTCTCAATGCCATCTAGGGGCTCCCTTGCTTGAGAGAGGACTATCTATGCTGAAGTTCCCATTGGCTGGGAACTGGCAGTGCATTTTAGCTGCTCTTACCTTGGCAAGAGCAGTTCCAAAAATGTATATATTCAACCTCTCTCAGATGGGAGAGTGCAATACAGTATTATAGAGATATGCTGTCAAAAGTTATAGGCACTTATGTCCAGTCCATGGGAGATCTCGGGTAAATCCTGTATTTGAAAATTATGTGGATCAGTATTTACTATTTCCTTAATTGGGCTGCAAACAATGGAAGAGTAATCTTAGTTCTGGCAGTGAACTGGATCAGTGTTTTCTATTTCTTCATGTGGTAGCTGGGTCTTGAATGGCCCATTCTCTCCAGTAAAAGTGGTCCTCTTCTGTGGCCTGGCTCCACATTTGCTTTGCTGAAAGCACACGGAGAGTCAAAAAAACTTTGTTTTTGAAGTGATTGTCTATGGAAGAATTTGATTTGGGGAAATGGCACCATCATAATCATTTGAAGCAAAAGTACTGCAACAAAGGTATCATATCAGATACACCTACAGCAACACTAGTGGCAGGGGTGTCTGTGGGTTGTGGTGGTTAAACGAGAAGTGTGTAACATCACAGTAAGACACGGGTATTTGGCGTCCTGGCCCATTGTCAGCATTCATAGCAGAAGCTATTTTAGGCCACTTTTATTTTAATACGTTAATGATTTTCCCTGCTCTAATTCTGTGAGTAAGATGTAAGGCATTCTTCAGAGAGGCATCATTTTTGGGGTATTTGTGATAACCAGTGTGATGTCTCTGAATAGGGGTAACCAGCAGGTTCCTGCAGGCTGATAGACACGTTCCCAGGACCACGTTTGTTCCCAGGAGTCTCTGTATGTCAAGCACCTGTATTGTGATCAAAGCACATGCATGCTGCACTTGGCAAAGGAGTGCAGATAACATTCTATAATGAGTGTCACACTCTTTCCAACATGCTTTTTATCGATACATTGTTAAAACAGAGATTTACTTTCATTATCAGAGATTTAAGGTTAGATTCTGTGAGATTACACACACACACACACACACACGCACAGAGGATTAATCTTTTAGAAGGAAATGAAGTGGAAAAGTACCCTGTGATATTTATGTATATGTATAGTTAAATTCTGTGACAGGAAATATTTAACCTTGAGCTTAGTACAGGATAGACTGTAGCTGAATGAGAATGAGAGAAGATTAATTTTCTGAAGTGACTTGCAGCATGCTGAACACTGGAGAGGAATTTGTCAAATGGAACAGCACAACAATGACACCTTCTGTAAAACACTAGAAATGTCATGTCTTACCGCTTCAGCTTCTTCCCTTGGAAATTCCTAATTTATATGCTGCCAGAGAGCTGAAGCAGGGATCTCTGCAGAGAAGTGGTTCCTACTGGGCTGTGCAAATCCACCCCAGGCTGACAAGTCACAAGCTGCAGCTTGTTAGTAATAGAAAGTCTTTTGCAAAAAGATTAGAAATGTGAAAACCAATCCATTCCACTTCTTTTTTTTGTGTCCAAATGTGTGCTTGCCCAAACAGTGAGAAGCTGAATTCCTTACCTGAATGGCTTCAAGTTCACAGCAGCATGCACGAGGGGCCCAGCCCTAGGTTAGAAGTGCTTTTAAACCACATGTTAAAAATATTCCACTGTGTCATATTTCCTAAGTTAATTTGTTAAAAAGAGAGAGCACAAGAGGGAGCCAGACTCTGCATTCTGGTAAGGCTCTTGGCTGTGTGTTGGGAGGGGGTAAGGAGAGCCTGGGGCTTGGTCCCTGTGCTCCAAGCTTTGTCTGTGTTTGTTCAGTGGCTGCAACCTGAGGCTCACAAAATCCTGTGGATACCAGGCTGAGCCTCTGCGACTCCCCAGCCCCAGTGGTGCCCAGGGACTTGGACTTGGGTTTAAAAATCAAATTAGTTGGGTTTACAAAGTCAAATCTTGTGTCTTTCCTCCTGGCATCAAGAGAACTGGCAGAGGAGCTTCACTCTCAGGCAGGCTGCAAGCAGGTGTCCGATATGGCTTTGATCTCCTTCCACTGAGGAGGAAACACAACCCGAATTTTCCATTTCCTACCTCCAGCCACTCTATTCTCATGGTACAGGTGCCAGGTGGAGAGCACTGGCACTGCTGGATCAGGTTTATTAATTTGATAACAGGAGTATCGGTGCTGTGGGGTGTGTGGGGTGGCAATGGCCCTTGCTGTTCAGCAGGGTGCCCGAGAGCTGCTGGTGTTGGGGCATGGGTGGCTCATGCCTGAGCCCTCTGCCCTGTGCTCTGCATGTGGTCAGCACCCACATTGCTCAGGAGATACCCCCCCCAATGTCTGGTGGCCTGGCTGACAGCCAGCACTGATTTTGGGGGCAAGCTCCAACTTTAAAGCCTCTTGAATTTTTATTGGCACTAGTTTTAGCTAACGTGTCTCAAATCGCTCTTGCAGGGTATGACAGAATTGGGAGCTGGATTTCTGCATCCTGAGCCTCAGGCCAGGGTCTTTACCACAGGTCAGCCCCTCAGTTGTCACACTGCATCCTGAAATAAAACACTGCAGCTTCTGCTTTCTGCATGTGCGGCTTCACTGAAAATGCATGAAGAGTTCTGGTTAAGAACAGAAAATCATTCAGATTCCTTCACATTTGGTTCAGTAGTTATCAGGTACCCTGAGCTTAAACCAAGGTTTTAAAACAGCTACCCACAGGATGTTACAGGGTAAATACACACCAGGGTAGAATACAGGGTGGTTGTATAATGGAACTCTGGGGTGTATAATTCAGTGTACACAACCCACTTCGTGCAACTATTCCAGCACACAGGCATCAGAGTGCCAGGGGCAGCTTCTGCATTTGAAATTGGTCAAAATCTTTAGATCAGAGTCCCTAAAATTTCTTGCAAAGCTAAGAACTTGGGGTCTGCTCCATATCATATATCCTCAGGAATTTGTTTTCAGTGGAATTTGACTGACTACAGCAGTGCTAGTTCAGATTGGTTTTTTTCTGTTTACTTTCAAGATAATACTCCTACACCTGACAGGCTTGCACAATTAAAATGTAGATTACTTAATTATTTTATTCATATGTATTAGAATTCTTGAAGACTCTACACCATAGTACCCCAGGTAAATAAGTATCTCCTTGCATATCATGTAGCATTACTTGAGTTTTACCTCTATCTCAGCAACATGCACCCTCTTGAGTCTACAGGTATGATGAGAATTAAGCTGAAAGAAAGTTGAGAAGAAAGCATTGTTTGAATGGTCTGTCATGTTAACATATCAGATGCAGTGTCAGGAGAAAATGACTGCTGTCTGAAACCTAATACGGTGTTTGCTTTAAGTACCAGTCTGTATAAATTTGTGTAGGTGACTTAGCTGTTGATCAAGTCTCCATTGACATCAGCAACACATTTGTATTCCTCAGCCTTTTGGATTTTAACCTTTTACTGCAGAAATTTACTTTTTGAAACTTGGACGCTTTCTTTCTGTGTAGCCCTGGCTACACAGCCACACACTATTGGCCTATTGCCTCTGAGGTTACTGGTTTCCCACAGGCAGTGCTGGATGCCAGACCAGCCCTAAGGGCAGGCAAAGTCCTGGGCAGCAGGTCCCACACCTCTTTGGCATCTTCTGTTCATTTTGTTTTGGTGTGGTGGTGGCCTTGGTTTTGCATGCCAGCTTTCAGACAAGGATAATGTCCCATTTGAGGCTAAGCAACATCGATAACATTCTGAATTTTCCGTAGATAGACTGTATTTGCATCTAGATGCATATCTCCTCCCTCTCCTAATCCAGCACACACAGGTGCTCCCACATCTCTTATCTTAATAAAGAAAGGGTGAGCTATTCATAGAAGCCCAGCTGGTTGGGTGCTGGGGCTTTTTGTTGGTGCTCCACAGGGTGCCTCATCCCTCAGCAGGGGTGGGCATCCAGTCAGCCGCACAACCATAGTGTGCAGTGTCACCTAAAAAAGCTCATTAATTAAAGGGTGTCAGGAAAGGAAAAAAGAAAGGGTATTTTCTGAGGGGAGGGGGAAAGCAAGGACAATATATTTTTTTTTAAGAGTAGAAAATAAAGAGAGATTTTGCTGCCACCTCTAATTTTTGAAGGGAATTTTTCTCTTAGTATTGCATATCAAACCTTCTGCCCATTTCCATGTAATTTGGCAGGGCAATGTTTGCAGACAACACTGAAAATTGAACTTCTTCTTTTGGTTTATTTTTCATACTTAATGCCACACAAATCCTGCTAGCTGCTTTCAGATCCAAACTGCTGCTCTCTAAAAATGTCACACACCAGAAGAGAGAGATTCTGCAGTACTTATAAAAATGATGTCTGTTTTCAGCAGAGATGATTGATTTTTGGTAATTACAGGCTATGATGAAAAACCTATATGTAAGTGCAGTATATATACATGTATACATCTCTAAGGGAAAAAAAATAATCAAATTAAACAAGTGTTTTGTTTTTGTGAAGGGCCAGGAACTGGATTATTACACAGCACAGGAAGCTTGATGAAGATTATAGTGTCAATTCTATAAATTAGATTATCTACTAGTAAACCAGAAAGTCAAAACTCCTGACTCCCTTGAGTAGTGACAAAAGGGAGTGCTCTGCACCAAATTGGGTCTGTGCTTATCTCATCTTACAGCAAGCTGTAAGGCAATCCTCTGGATGCCCTTCCCCTGCCTTTGGGAAAGGAGGGCAACAGTGAGTGTTTGTTTTCCTCTTCCTGTTTCTTCTTTTCCTTTCCCTTCTTTGTGGTGGTGCCTCTCACACCTCCCTGAAACAGCAGGTTTTTGCAAAGTAACTTCAACATGTTCTATGGGAGTGCATCAGGATCACAACCAGTTCTGCAGTTTTTTCAGAACTTTTCAGATTAGTTTCTTGTTCTTGCTTCCAAGACTTTAATTTTAACAAGATAACTAGAGTAGTGACTACTGGGGTTAAAGCCAGGCAGCAGTGCTACCCTTTGCCTGCAGTTTCTGCATGAGGACGTGGTTTCTTTAATACATGTGACTGCAAATTTCAAAGCTGCCAATAAGGCTAAAGCTAGATTTCCATTAGAAAAATATAATATTTTAAAGTAATTTTCACTTCTTTCCATTTCTCCTCAACCCACCATTATAAAACCATGGAGTTGCTGAATACTAATTTCTTTATTAAATAATTTGTTCTGTGAAGAGTGAAATTATTGAAACCTGGTTTTCAGTTAATTAAGTTGGCAATTTCTATGTTAATTTCTATACTTTCAATCCCTTTATGTTGACTGTAACAGAGTCTGCATCTTCCCCCCATGTTCCATTTTATTCTCAACCTCCCTCTCCTCTGTCCCTGGCCCTGACCCTCCCCAGTGCCAGCCTTTCCCAGGGCTCAGCACCCTCAGCCCTGTGCTGAAGACCATCAGGTTATGTCCATCATGACTCATTCCTAGGCTGGCACATGCTGGACAGGCTCTCTGGTTGGACTCTGTCTAGGACAAGCCAATGAACAACAGGTGGACTTCACTTAACAGATTTTCAGGGATGCTAACCTGGGTCTCTCCTTTTCTTCAGCTGTAACTTTTCAGAAAATGTATGATAAATTTATATATTACAAGCGGTAATAGCTTCAAACTGAAAGAGGGAAGTTTTAGATTAGATATTAGGAAGAAATTCTTTATTGTGAGGATGATAAGGAACTAGGCAACCTTTAAGGTCCCTTTCTATGATTCCATAAGTGCATTTTTGAAGCAATTTTTTTTTTTCTTCTCAAATGGCAGCCCTGATGAAAGTGTTTCTCTTGGGTATAGCACTGAACTTTTTGGTAGTAGATGACGGGAAGACACCTGGCACAGCAAGAGAGCAGAAAAGATGGTTGAACTGCATATAAAACAGTGACACGGTCTTCCTGGTATTTATGTCTATGCTAGAATATTTCTACTTTTCCCTTTTGTTGCCTCCCCTGTGAGACCTAGGCTCAGGGGGCTGCTCCTTGTGTGTGAATTTGGGTTCTGATGGCTTTGAGCTCTGGCATATAAGAACAGGCAGAATTTTTGTATCTTTTGGGGGATATAGTCCCAAATGTGCGACCACAGCAGAATGCATGGTGCTTTCGTGGTGGGAAAAGTGAATGAAAATAGGCTATGACGGATAGTGAGACACACATGCAAGTGTTGCTTGCCTTCAAAACAGTTTCTTTTGTAAGGGCCCAGGTTGTCTCCTGTGCAACCTGTGATCAAAGTGGACAATCGGGTAAAAATAGCTGAGGTTTTCATCTCTGTTTCCACTGACTATGTGGAGACATTTTTGTATAATCCTTCTTATCATTGCTAACAAGTACTGTCTATAAGGATTTGGGGAAGACACTTTTTCATCCAGCAGTTTTTTTGCTATCTAGGGCAGGCACATGCCCTATTCAACATTCCCTGTTGAACTCATCAGAAGAGGAGGATGCCTTCTGTGTTGACCAGTTAACTTTCATCCTTGAACCTCCTGGCACAGACAGTGTACCTTGAGAGGCAAATCAAATCTGTTTGCAGGATTAGCGCAGTAGTAACTCTGTGGCAAATTGTACCATAGCAACTCTGCATTCAAACCCTCCTAAAAACCTCTATGGGGACTGAAAGGTTTCATGACAGTTAGGAACAAACAATCTGACATTCGCACTCCCAGCTGTACAGTCTGATATATTCCTTTTTCAACCTTCTTGCTTATAACCTCAGTTTTGTACAGCACACTCCAGAGATGCTTGTACAAAACCAGCTATAAGTAAAGATAGCTGTATATTTCATTAAAGTAGATGGAAGGGCTGAAGGTCTAATACGAAATGGACGAGAGCAGTGGGGCAGAAATGTTGAAAGCTTTTCTACTAAAGTAGCAATTTATTACTTGCTTACAAATTTGATGTTGGTAGGGCTTTTGCAGAAAAATGTTTCATATTATATGTGTTTCTAATAAGAAAAAAAACCCAAACCCAAGAAAGTGTGGCAAACCTCTTTATGCACTTAATTGCGTAGCTGATGCAAGTTTCCTTCATTTCCAAATCTCATCTGCATAGATACAAAGATCACAGAACAATTTGGAGACTTGTTCTTTAACCAAGGGGGAAAATAACAACAAAGGGAGTAATTAAACCACAAAAAGTATTTACAAATAAGATAGTATCTGACAGAAAGCCATGGGGGGCATCTTCCTTTGTAATTCTTCTTTTTAATGGCATTATTTAAAAGAAAAGAGAGAAAGAAACAAAAGTCCTGGCATTGATTTTTAGTTTGCAGTGCTCGGAAGGTTTTGTAATGTATTTTTATCTTGTGTTGTCCCATTTTACCATTCTTTATTTTATAAAAGATTAGAAAGATTCTTCAGAGATGCAAGATGTGGAAAAGGTACATCATTAATATGTCCTGCAACTTCCTGGCATACTCTGTGAATCTGTACTAGATGTCAATAAATGTCTGGATAAACATGTACTCAGATAAGCTCTAAGTTATACTGAATGGCACATGCAATATTTGTTGCTATTGAGTTATTCATGCCTTTATTTTCTCTGAGGAAAAAGGATCTGCATGAGATGTCTTGTGTCAGAAGCTTCTGGGTTATGGCATGGTAAGGAAAAATTGCAGTAGAAACAGCCAATATATGTTATTTCTTCCTGTTGCAATGACTTAAACAATGAACAGCAACCCTGGGAAAAAAAAACCCCAAACTCTTCCAGAAATGTTTGATACTTGAAAGGCATCTTTACAAACAGTAGCACTATCTAAATACCATGTGGAAATTGTAGAATTAGAGTGACATCAACAAATAGAACCAAGTCAGTAGGTCTTTAGCTCATGTGGAGACTACTGAGGTTATAATAATATGGTAAGCTATGATATGATATAAACAAAAAAGTCCTTTCCTGGTCTTTGGGATGCAATAATTTATGCCACTGAAGACACAGTGTTTTAAATTTCTATAGAAGAATAGTAGCAAAGTATCTCACATGTGTAAAATTAATGAATTAGAAGGTTGTTGGCTGGAATGTGTATTGATTTTTTTCTTGATATCTGCAAAAGTACGTGGTGTAAAAAAAAGCCCTTTGAGCTAGAGCAAATTTTTGCAGGTTTTATTAAAAATGATGTAAGATTTATTAGTGGTCCACAACCCTCATTACATCATTGGGATTGTTAGTTAACCTCACAGCAAAATCCATACCCTAAATATGTCGGGTTTCCATTTCCAGATTTTAGATCTTATTATTGTCTTTGATTGCTAGTTTGTTGCCACTATTCTGCAGAGCATTGGACACTTTCATGAGAGAGAAATGCATGAATGATTGTTAAATGTATAGAGACAACATGAGGTCCTGAAAAGTCCCTGAAATAAATATGGTTTTGGGACAGGAGAGTTTAGAGAGAAAGATCATAAATTTACTCTGTCCTCGTACCCTCTTTTCCAAATCTCCATGTCTGGTACTCTTAGAGAGATATTTGTCTGAAATGATGTTTGTTTTGATCTGTAACATTAGGATTTTAACTGCTATTCGAATATGTAGATTGTGCTCTCTGTCAGATTTGACTGCAGGGCGCTTGTTTGATCATTATGAATGCATCAGTATGGGTCTTAAATTGTAAAAGACCTGTAGGTAGTGTTTCAGTAAGAAAAACAGTATAAGTCCTCTACAGCTACATGACAGCCCTTTCTCGAAATACACAGGGGTCACATTAGCCTTTTGCCAATGGTGGTATGCTGAGAAGACACGTACATTTTCACTGTCCACCAGGACTCCGAGGTTTTACTCTAAGTGTTTTGCTGAATCATGTCTCCATTCAGTAAAGATATACTGTATGTTTTGTTTCAGTTTTATAAATACAAATGCAGATTTATAAATGCAAATGCATATTGCTTGCTTGGGTCTGTTTTGCAAACCGCTCTGTCTCAAGAAGCACAACTTTTTACTATGCTTGTCTCAGAAGGATGCTGTGGAAGGTGGTCATCCACTGTGATATGCAAAAAGTACCACGTGCTCCTGCTTTGTGTTTTTAGAGTTAGATGATTGATATGTAAGTATTCATGATCTTCCCCCTTTAAATTGTCAATGGCTCAGAAAACTGCAAAGCTACTTTGACAAAGAAGGTCAAAAGAGGGTACCCTTTGACTGTTTGATCCTAGTTAAGAATTGGGTTTGCATTCTAATTATGCAAATATTTCCATGAAGTCTGAGCAATAGTTGTGGGGTGACATATATGCTGGCAGATGAATGAGTCCAGTTCTTTTTTATCTAGGCTCCTGACAATGGTACATGAGCAACTTCAGAAATTCTTCTACTGTCTTCTCATTAACTGTGATTGCAATTTCTCAAAGCTAAGGTTTGGATTAAGGGAATGCACCCATATTCTACCTTTTACCGTGCTCTTGGATTTTCTTGATATCTGCCTTAAAAACAATGAATTGGTTCAAGTTCTTTTTATTCTTGTGTTTTGATTTTTTTTTTAACTCTGAAAAGGACAGATAGAATTTAGGACAGAGGGTCCTTATGTCCATGCTGAAGAAGTTAATATAATAAACTCAGAATTCTTTTGTGTTACCTTCTCAGTGAGACATGGACAGCACGTAACCGTAAACTAGCATATAACCACAACAAAAATAAAACCATTTAGCTAGCCAGGTAGGAAATGGCTTTACATCCATTGGCCACACAGGGCCTTTATTTAATATTATCAAAATTTTAATGATAGCAGATGACATTATTCTGTACATTTGACTTTAATTTTTAAATTTTCATATATATTTTTAAAATTTATACTTTTTATTGCAAGTGTTAAATACTATTATTATTAAATATTTCAATACTAGCGTTGGTGCAAAAAATAGCATTAAAATCAGTTGAAGGCATTTTGGGCACAGAGAAGAGAAAGATCTAAGTCTTACTTTTGCATATGTATGTCTTCCTACTATAACTATCAGAGAGAATTTTGCATAGATCTGCATAAAATATGCATCTTTGGGGAACTTTTAGCTAAAGAGCTGTGTATTCTGTCTCGATAAGCATTGTGTATGTTATGTATGTTTTGGCATTGGTAATCTGGTAGTCATTTCTGTGATCCATACAAACGAAATACCCAAACCAATAAGGTAACTAAACCTTTAATTACCGTAATGTATGTACCGAGCATTTCTCCTCCTCCCTACTTCCCTTCGCCCAAACCATCCTTCGTTCCCCTGGGCATCATCTGGTTGCTAAAGCATCGAATCCATCACAGCGCACTTAAACGGCTGCAGGAAATTTGTTTTACAAGGCTGGTTTTAACTGAACTACCTGCTGTGCACCACATTGCTACTGTTTGTGAAATGAATGATGGGAAAAGCAAGTCTGTGATTTCATTTGTTCAGACCGATTAGTCACACGTTGCATATGGTATCATTTGCTTGTCACTTAATGACTGACCAGCCTGCCTGAGTCATTAGTGCGGCAGTGCAATGAAAGGAAGACATAAACATAATGATGAGCTCAAGGAAGTGGAGTGCTGTTTTACCTAAAAGAAATGGTGCGCAGAAATCCAGCACAGCTGCAGGTGCTCCGACGACAATGTGGGAAGCAGTTAGCTTCCAATTTAGCAGAAAATTAAGAGCGAAAAAACTGTTATTTGTGAGAGAAGATACTCATGGCAAGCAATCATCCATGCTCTATACCCACAAGATGAGCATTCAGCTGTCTTTGTCGTGACTTAAAACAATTGGTATCTTGGGCAGCATTCAACACCAGATTGGTGCTTATTATCTGCAGTTTATTCTTTCTTGGGATATTTTGTAAAAACCCCCCTTTATTTTATGGTTAATTTGCTTGCTTGAATGTAAAGCCATTTAAGCTGAAAAATCTGGATTGGGGTTCATCATTGTGCCAGTGCTCTGAGCTGTGTGATGCAACATAATTGGCAATTTTCAAATTCATAATCCATTTTGTTTCATGTATACACAGACACACACAAGACACACACACCCCGCCACCGCCTCTCTTCAAACTGGTAAAAAAGTAAGATTAGAGCATATGGATTCCTTCAGTCAAATAACAAGAATCAACAAGAGGCGAGTTTTTATAAAGTTAAATAATGGATTTCCGTTAGCTAGGAGAACATAATTTCCCAAGAAGAACTATGTAAGTATCAACGAATATCAAAATATCCTCAGTCTTAGTTAGGAAAGGCTTCTACCTCTTTCAGCAGAGCTTCACATTGTACAAAAATACTGGAAAATCTGACATTTTTAATTATGTAATTTTTAGTGATTTTGGTAGCAGGGTATGGAGAAAAAACATATTGGAGGGCGGGACTGTAGCTTTTCATTGAAAAGCAAAAAGCAATAATTTCTTCAACACATGGCTTTTTATACTGATGTACATTTCTCTTTGTTCAGCAGAACTTGAAATTCACCTTTTCCAATTGATGATAAAATGCAAAACAGGGAAAATTCAGGCCCAGAGTCTGAAAAAAACATTTTGTTTTTTCTTTCCTGTTTCATGTCTGGTTTTTGTTCCTGGAGAAGCTTTCATTTCTCTGCACTTGCTTACAAGCCTTGGAGGCCAAGGGATTTTTTTATGTCTTACCATCTTACTATAACTTATGGCTCTGGCAGGGTTGGTTATTTTTTTAAGGTTTATTGCTTCAAGAGTAACTTGTGTTTCTAGATCAAATTTTGTCCTGCTTCAGTTTGTGATTTTAGTACTTCCTTGTGCTCCCTTTCTGTTCTCACCAGCTGGCCACAGCCAACACTCAGCTCCACTCTATTTCCCCCTGGCCGATGGCCAGCCACCTCGCCTGCCAACTCTGCCTGTGATCCTCTGGTTCCTCTCCACCCATTTCCAACATTCCTGTCAGCTTGCGCCCTCTACTTCATTAAGCATACCCTCTGGTTTCTCAGAAGTGAAGGATTCCTTACGAAGCTGGGACAGAAATGATCCTAGTCCACCAAGCCCAGAGCAGTAGGTACCAGGGCTGCAGGATTTGCCATGTTGCACCTACACGGGAGGAGACCACACCGAACTGTTCTCCTAGTAGAACCCATAGCTCCAGCATGAAAACCCTTGTATCTGAGGAGTTTAATTTCACCTGCACTTGGTAACAACATTATAAATTTGGAGTAAAAAGTTTTCAGCGGGTATTGTGTATCCCTTGTTTGAAGACTTATAGGATTTCCCTGTTCTAATCAGTTTAAATTCACTAGACCTACATGCTCTGAGTTTCTCTGTTTTCTAGCAATCCATCAACCTATTCTTCAGTGGGAAAGCACTGCAGCCTTTAGATAAGTGACCTCATGTGAAAGATGGCTACGGTCACCAGTTCAAGTCTTTCAACAGCTGAGCACTCAGAAGGTAAATCCAAAGTTGGCAATTACTGGAAAAGGGGCTAGGGGCAAGACAGAAACCATCACCTTGCTGTCATACCTTGGACACCGTTTACCCACATAATTGGTCCACCATAGACAGGGCAACAGAAAGTGTAGAGAGAGGCAGCAGAAATCCCACACTTGAGACCAGGATTTCCAGCTTGGAAAAGAGACGCTGGGGTGGAAAACAAGAGACCCATATGATCAGAAACAGTGCAGTTACACTGAATTTCTCACCATATAGGAGCAATGTGAGACCACTTTTGAAACAAAGAAAAAGTAGTGGCACACTTTCACCTGGAACAGGGAACTCTTCTCCAGTAGTTGCAGTGGAGGGCAAGGCAGGAATATTAATGAAAAAGTAGAGTCTTTTGTTCTTATATGTTCATTTGGATTTGGAGAACATGAGTGATGTGGGTAATAATGGCATGCCTAGAGAGTTTCAGTTTGTTGCTTTAGGAAGTTCTGTGTAACCTTTCACATATGTTTGTGACTGGTTGTGTCTCCAGTTGGCAGTGGAGCAGCATCTCACCAGCACAGCACTGAGAAAAGTTAAGTTCAGCTTTCCAAGTTTAATGAAAAAATTGTGATGATGCTGAAAGTCCTTCATTGAGACAGGCATTTGTAAGTACTGCAAGATGAACTCCATAAAGTCTGGCTAACTGAACGCTTGCTTAATCCAAATGTTAAAATGGTGAAAGTTGTAAAATATTTAATAGACACTGGCTCATGTTGAGTTTGTGAGTTTCATGCATTTAGATGGTGAGGTGCAGTCTCTGCATCCTAATTGATGGCAACAAACCTGCACTGACAGCTGCCTGTGTATAATGACTCATATTTAAGAAATGTGTTTATAGTTGATTTATTTATGCATTGAATTGAGAATATATTTGGTGGCAGAGTTCCTTTTAAAAAAACAGTTTCTTTAAAAAAGCAGTGGACTAAGCAAAAGAAACACTGCAGGATTTACAGAGCATTTTCAAAATCCTAATGAGACATCTGTCTGGTTTCCTCCAACACTTTTTATAGTTACCAAAATTCATGTAGGAATCAAACAAAGCTATCTGCAAACTTCCCCCTCCAAAAATAAACACCAACCCCCTCCAAGAAAAAAAGAATCCAAGGAAAATTATTTTGATATTTTTGTTTCAAACTTTATTCAGAAATAAATCTGAATTTAATTAAAAATAAGTCAATGCACTATCCCCATTTTTCAAGTCTAATGGTCTGTATTTAAAATGTTTCTGCTTAAGTCCTTTTTTACTTTCCTAAGCAGGGAACTATGAATAACATTCTTTTCCCCTACCAGCAAGTAGAAGCAAAATAGTTTCAGATCAACTTTCAGTATATTACATATCACTCCATAACCCATCCTCCTCTTGCATTTAGACAAAGAAACAAGTAAAACCAGTGTGTACGTCCAGATACTTGTTTTTCTTTTATTTACTTGATCTTAGAAAAAAGAGTCATACGGAGATTAACACTGTGAGCCAGCATGGGGACCAACAAAAATGAGAAAAAGCAATTATGCTGCTGTTGCTGCTGGCACTCCTGCACAATGCTCAAATTGCAAGGCTGTCAGTGCTTCCTGCCACATTTTGGTTTTTTATAAGCTACTTTTGTCTTCAGCTAAAAGCATTAGAGTATTTTGCATCTATTTCATATTCTGTACCCTTATAATTGAAATATTTAGAAAAAAAATCAGGTATTTAAGTAAACCTCTTAACCATTGAAAGTACTATACAATATGAAATAATTATGGACTGTTTTTCTATATCCAGCCTAATTCTATAGTTATATGGATATATCCTACTCTAGGTAACTCAAGGAGTCCACCAGACACTGGATAAATATCAGCATTGCCAAAGCTATTCACTCCACAACTCCATAAAGTTGCCCAGAGAAGTTGTAGATCCCCATCTCTGGAAGTGTTCAAGGCCAGGTTGGATGGGGCTTTGAGCAACCTGGTCTAGTGGACAGTGTCCCTGCGATGGCAGGGGCGTTAGAACTAGATGGCCTTTAAAATCCTTCCCAACCCAAACCATTCTATGATTCTGTGATAGCACAGGAAAGTCCTCAATAATTGTGCAGTCTGGTCAGTAAGCCGTCCACTAGAGACCCTGTATGGCACAAACTGTGTATGATGAAAGTGTTGGGAGGCAGCTGAGCCACCCTGCCCTTGGAGCCCAGATGTCCATACAGTAGCATACAGGACACCGAGGTAGTCAACACGGCTGTAGTGGCCATTAATTTTGTATCTTTTTAGTTTAGAAAACTAAATTAAGAATAAGAAAAATCCAGGAGATGAAGGATTGTCTAGCAGAGTGTGGCTCTCCATCCATATGGCTGGAACCAAACCAGCAAGAAGCACCAAATTCGCTGGAATACTCTCTTAGATACCTGAAGGTAGTTCTCCAAGTCTGATAAAACACTCATTATTGATGTTCTTCCTTTAACCGCACCAGTGTAAAGGCCAAAGCTGCTCACTGATTTCTCTGGCTTGTCTTTTCTAATGGCTTACAGCTACTAGCTCCCTCCTGAACTGCTGTGCTTTGCATAAACCAGTCATGAAACAGCACAGACATGTTGTGCTCTGTCCCAGTGTCCTTTCTGGGGTGATGGGATATCTGTATTTCAGTGCCTGCACTCCAGCAGGTAGGTGACAAGAAAGACTGATTATACCTCTTTAGCAGGTCACACTAACATTTGCCTTAATTTTCCTGGTAATAACATGAAACAGTCACAACCTCCAGGAAAGAGCCTAAACCCACAAAACCTCTGATCTCCCTAAGACTGCAGCCTTAGGCCACAGGTGATGGGGTTGGAAGCCAAATTAACATTTGTCATTGTTTTGCTCACATACGTAGTTTTAATTTTTTTTTTAAATTAAGAATATAAATTTACGCTTTCAAAGGGGTACAAAATGTTATGAAGTTTGCATACTTCCAGAATAATTTATAGCATAGTGCTTAAGGCACAGCGATGAGAAAGGAAGGGTAAAATCCTAAAGAGACAAAAAGGGATTTAAACTCGAGTTTTCTTTATTCTGGGGTTAGTGCATCAGTGCTTGAGCTTCTGAGAAAACAGGATATATTGTTTCCTCCTTTTTTGTGAATCTAGTCATTCTTTTCTTCCAGGAGCCTTCAAGGTGTTTCATGAAGAGCTGAAAGGAATGTTTACAGCCAGGTGAATTTTTGTTTTGTTTTAGTGAGAGGAAAATAAAAAACTTGATCTAAGCAAAGGTAAGCTATTTTCACTATCCCAATCCTGCATTTGTTCAGCTGAACTAGTTTCCCTTTCTTCTCTCTTCAGTGTCAGCAGCAGCCCCCTTACATATCCACTGTTGCAGAAAGTAAGTTCAGTCCACATGGCCACCCTTTCTGTGCTGGAGAGTGATAACATCCATGGCCTCCTCTGCAGCCAGTCTCTCCATTTTCACAGGCAGAGTTTCAGTGAAGGAATTGAGAGAAAAAAGGTTGCCTGCCCCTGCTGTGGTAATGAAAAGTCAAATACGGCTCCAGGAAAGAATAGTAGTTCCAAGACAGGATTTTCCCACAGAGTAAATTGTTTGTAGGAGTCCCATGGTTTCATTGTAATGGTCCCTGAGGCAGCACTCCTCTTGGCGGATTGCTGTTGTGAGTAAGCCTAGCAGGAAAGCAAACCTCACAAGGAAGCAAGCAGTCATTACACTTAACTCTCGCTCATTAGTCAGAGCTGTGCTGATTTAACAAGACCTTCTCCTTTAGCTGTCTAAATTCTCACCTTTAAGAGTCAGTTGCAAAAAAAATCTCCCTCCACCCTCCTCCTCCCTCAGGTTGTTTTAGAGTCACCAGATATGAGAGAAAAAAGCCTTTGTTCAGCTCTAATGTAGCTGCCTTGTATAGTATCAATACTGATTTTGATACCAGAGTGTCTTCATCTCCTGCTTGGGCCCTGCAGGTGTCAGCAAGATTCTGGTTCTATCTGCTCTCTCAGGAGCATAAATTCAAACTGTCTTTTACACCTGTGAAGCTGCCTCAGATTTAAAGTAGGGCCTTTTAAAGAAGACCATAATGACAGATCTTTTATTCCTGCTTCAGATTCTAAGGGATGAGCTGCAAGCTATGTGGAGGTCTAAGTGTCCCAGTAAGTGTGGCTGGGAAACCTTCCTTCTGGGAATAGCTCTGCCACCAGCCTTCTAAGGGTCCGATTAGTGCACTCTCATGGGCCACTGCCTGTGGAAATAACAATACTTGTCTCTTCTCTGAGGAATTTTTAGATCTAGATTAAAAACAGATATTAAGCAAGTGTTGCTAAAATATTTGAAATTAGGAGGTTAATGTGAATTTTGTTAGTAAGAAATTCAGTGTAAATTTTGATTGTCTATTTTTAACTTTTATGTCAGATGCCAAAGGGGGAGAAGAAAAGTAGATTAACTAAACTATGACATTAAATACATTTAGTTTACCTACTTCTTTAGTTTACCTACTTTTTTGGTTATTGTTACCTACCTATCATATATAGACATATTACTTTATCTATCCCATTGGTCAGTCTATCTATCTATATGCAGTTATGTATCTACTATTTACTACCTCAATGGGGAAGATTTGCAGTAGAACCAGTATTGTTTCAGGATACTGTCAACTCGCACACTGCATAGCTTTCTACAGAAAAAACCAAGTCTGACAGCAATTGCATGAAAGAATGTGTTTTGTGCAGAGTCCTTACCTGGAGAGGCTGATTACAAAAATAAAATTAGGCAATGTGTTCAATATATGTTATGCAACAGAAATATAAAGAATTAGACATGACTGATGAATTAAATAACTGAAAAGTGAATTGTCTTCCATTTGACTGGATGAAAACACCTAAAAATTGCACTGAACTGAGAGAAGAATTAGTAAAGTTTCTAAAACTTCTGAGGACAGCAAAAGGCAAGGATACCTGTGAAGCAAAAGTGCAAATGACAATTTGAAATTGTTATTGTTACATCAAACACTATATATGTTGTAACAGATGGCACACCAACTGTATTTGATGTGAATGTAGGGTTAATTACAGTATTTGAAAAAGCATTTGGACACCCGTTTTTAGCATTTCAATACAATGGGCATCAACACACACTGAGCATGAAAGAAATGATAAAATTGCAACAAAATAGTAAGCTTCAATATCTCATGCACTGAGCATTCACCATTTCCAAATATGTTGGAAATAATCAATATACTCTATTCTGATTGGTGAAGCATAACAATATATGGTGGTTTAGCTACTGCTGTGCAACTTGATAAGTCATCCATTGTTTGGAGAAAGAGAGATTGCACATGGCCTCCAAAGATCAGAATAATCCACAACTGACTTCTTGGCAAAGGCTCATGACCTAATGGTTTTGTTTATTTTGATTTGCATTCGAAACACATTCTGAACTTCTCGAGGAAATGCAGATTTCTGAGTACAGATGTACTTTCCAATACCCAGCTGCATTTAAGAAGCATGGAGTATTTCAGGACAGTGTTATCACTAAAGAAAAATTTCAGAAGATAATAGATTATTTAATTCAGCCTCTAAAAATATATTTAATCATTTTTGAAAGCAAATAATCTAGCTTACTACAAATCTAAGCAGAGATTTGTAGTAAGCTAGAGCTTCTTTTTACTGAACACCTACAGGGCAAAGGTATCTTCAATTTTAAGTCAAATTCCATTTGGCAAACAAAATAATTAAATTCAGTATACAAAAATGTGATCTGTGAACTTGGTTAGGAATTCTTGAATGTGAAGAACTGGTAGTAAATAGGGTCAATTTTGAAAAT
Source organism: Pseudotriccus pelzelni (assembly GCA_035584735.1). NCBI lineage: Eukaryota > Metazoa > Chordata > Aves > Passeriformes > Tyrannidae > Pseudotriccus > Pseudotriccus pelzelni. The sequence continues at coordinate 30,260,345 of JAWMRA010000078.1, read as the reverse complement.
AAAAAATTCAGAGCCTGAAAATGCTTGACAACTTGCTCAAAGACAAGAAGGTGCTTATAATTCCATATGTCATTATTTGCACAGCAACACATCCTCGAGAAGTTCTTTTCACCTATGCAGTACATGAAATTAGACACAAGAAAGTTCCTCAGCTGAAATGTGTGTTGTATATGCTGAACCAAAACCAAGTCAAGATCAGAACAATAATCACATTGATTACCTCAGAAATGTGAAAAGGGAAAATATTCTCAGCCAGGGAGGGACTATTGGTCTCGCAGCATCTTTGTATGAGCGAACAAACTGCAAGAGTAAAACAGTTGCCATTTGTCAGGTGCAGAACCAGTTGCACCAGTAGTATCTGCAGGTGAACCTGCACTCCTAAGGGACATCCTGAGCAGTGGTATGTGGTTTAGAGACATACAAGTTCCATATGTTCTCCTGCCACATGCTCTCCCTGTTGGTCAGGCTGGTTTGTGGTTGGTGCCAGCCCATCAGCCAGCTCTTACCTGGTAGTCATGAGGGAGAAAGACCTTTCAAATGGACCTGTGTTCATTCAAGTCCTCTGAAAAGAGTCACCAATCTCCAGAAGGATTTCTAGATCCTACAGTGCAGCAGAGAAATCCAGGATGCTGCAGAGAACAGACATGGGGAAAGCAATGCCAGTTCACCTATAAAGCTGAGCACAGTAATTATAGATGTGGTGTGCAACATGCTTGTTTATTTGCTTCTTTATGTCACACACTATATATTAGCCTGCAGGAATTCATTCTGCCCCTGATTCAGCCTTAATTAAAATTACGTGTTTTTCTGGATTAACAGCCAAAAAAGTTGAGAAGGATGGATGGGATGAATAATTAATGCAGTACATGAAACTATTGCCTCAACTGGTATCAGTAAAAATCCTTATGTATCTAAAACTTTTGAGCTCGTGGCAATAGAGCATAGGTAGGCAAAGGTGTGAGTGCATGAACCTCTGAAGACCAAGCCTCTCTCCAAGCAATTGGTGGTTTCTTAAAGATGCTGCTACTTATTTTTCAGATCATACAGAAAATGGATTTATAAAAAAAATCGGGTAGTGAAAAAGAATTCACAAATGTTGAACACACCTGCTGATCTCTTCCTGGAAGGTGACAATGAATAAACCAGGTAAGGAAGCCCAGATTTAGATTCACAAGCTGGAACAATCTCAAACATCTTGTCCATTTATGGCCCCGAGGTAATCCAGGCCTTTAGCTTTGATGGTGTCTCTATTTTTAGATGACAAAATATATCAAATTTATATGACTTCTTAGAAAGAAAAAGAGAATTGGCCTTTTATAGCCACAGCAATGGCTCTTCCAGTGAAAGAAAGAGACCCCACAAATCCAAAAAAACTGAAGTACATGTTCATACAACTGTGTTTATATAATTCATGGTGCAGCATAGGCTACTTTGTACCCAAGCAGGTGGTTTGGCTTCCAGGCAAGCAAATAGAGTAAGCCAGTGCAACTTTCAGTGTGGTGGGGCAATGAGGAAAACATATTTCAGAGAGACATTTGGCTAGATATTTTTCCTGGAAAAGGGAGTGACTATAAAATATTATTTTTTTTTAAATCTTGAAGTCCCTACTTGACTTGGGATGATAATAACGATGTGTCAGCTTGGAATTACCGTAGAAGAAGTGGAGTGTCAGGAAAAGGGCACTGTGGAGCACTGCTCCTCTCTCTGCAGCTCTTGGGACAATAGTGTAGTCCCAGTCATAGCTATGGGACAATGCAGCTCTGCTGTAACTGGTGACCATGCAGTCACCACATGTGGCTTTGTGACTCTAACTATTGCTGGGGACAGGTGTAGCACTGGCCATCTGGGTGATTCTGACATTGGAAACCTGCACGAAGCAAGAGATCTTAGAAAATCTCTATCTTCAGGTATTTTTCTTTTGTGGTCATCTTCATTTTATTTCCTTTATGTCACTGTTTCCTTTATGTCACTTGTTTTCTTTTCAGTGCCAGTCAGAGGCAACATAGCCTGTCATTATGTTTTGAGGCCATTAAAGCATTTTCAGCAGTACCAGGCAAATCTACCTATGATCAGTGACTTTATTTACCAGAAAACAGTTTCTAGGGAAACTTCTTCTATGTTCAAAGGAGAGAAGGAAATCATGCTGCTCATTAGAAAGGTTCACAGCAATACCTGCCAAAGGTGAGGGTCTCCTGTGCACCTCCCTCTCTGGAGGGGAAGGTGGAGCCTTTTCAAAGAGTGTTGATGGTTTGAGGAACCAACCTTCAGTTGACTGGTGTTATGTTTAGGGGTGCCAGTCTGAGCATAATCGTCTCTGAAAGTTTTTTTAATACAAGTCTTATCAACAGTGATGAAAAAGATACAGATAAACAGATAAAACCCAGAAGAATACACTCCATTTACAAATGATTTGACAGTGGATTCAATAACTACCTTCAGACTTTTTTATTATTTCCTATTTGGAAGGCTAAGCGACTCTTCAAAGCAATAGGGCAACACTTTCTCCTTCCTGCTTCCTTCCCAGGTTTCTCACCTCCCTTTTCCACATCAAATAGCACTGTGTATAACTGTGTCCCCAAGGGGAGGGAACAAGATTCTGTCCAAAATTCTGCTGGCTAAAAGTAAGCAGATCATTGTCTCCCCTCTGCAATCAATTTTCTGTACAAAAGGGGTCAAAGGCAGTGCGTGGGGCAGGTATATGGTCCCTGTGTTCTTAATATCTCCTTCTGACCACGTAGTACCAGAGCCTTCCTCAGGGGCTTTTACTGCTGAATGGAAACCTGAGGATGGACTCGTGACTGAGAATGTGGAGTCTACCAAGAAGCTGAGGTCAGTCTCTAGCACAGCCACTGCTTTTCTGACTAGTTTTCACAAGTCTTAGTCCAAGGGCTCAGCTTGGTTGAGCAGGACAGGACATCATGGACCGCAGCACAAGGCCCTACCCAGACCCACCTCACCAGAATTGGAGAGGTATCCTCCCCAGACAGAAGCATGACCATAACATCTCCTGGCTTCTGGATTTGAAGGTTAAGGATACTTTCAGCTGTGTGATCAGTGAGGCTTTGGGGCAGCTTCTTGGGGGGGGCTGTGGGGCTGCCAGGCTTGGATAAGAGCAGCGCTCAAACCCACCGAAAGGCTGCAGGTTTGCTAGAAGGTGGCAGAAACCAGTGACCCACAAAGTCCTTTTCACACTCAGAAAGCTGCAAGCCCTGGGAGTCTTCAGCCAGGTTTAGGTGGGTGAGTTAAGGACTGTTAAGCAATCCCCATGGTATTTAGCTTGAGAGAGATTAAATTATGTTTCTCACTTTATTTTAATATTTTTAGTGTTTATTTCTATATGTGCATGAGCACTTAATTTAGCATAATTATTGAGATGAATTGCAGCTAACACTACAAGAAAATTGTAACTTGTCATAAAACAAGTGGGCCATATTGTAACAGAGCTGCTACCACACAGAAACACTCTGATAGAACAGCTTAATAACACAAATAAATCCGCACTGCTCAACATGATACTTCTTCGGGGAGCTGATTAATTATTAGGAAGCAAAATGGCTAACAAAGTAGCATATATAAAAACATCTTCTCACATCAATAAGATTGTAAATTTTAATTCTATTCCATGACAGCAAGTGTAAGCGAGAATTACACACAATGGAATGAGCTCAATGAATTAATACGCTTAGGGCCTTTGTTGCTAGAAATACTTTGCTCTGTATTATAATCACCCATTGTAAATCTGCTCAGCTGCAATTTAGGTTTCTCCTCACAGTTTGTAAGTGACAGACAAGTGTTTGTGGCAAAGAGAGCTTCCAACAGGGTGCATCTTAACAGCCTTTCCCTCATGTCCGAGGCCTGACATTCAGGATGCAGCATCTTTTCAATGCATTAGGCAGCTCTGGATAGAACTGCTGCTTTCATTTCTTTTCCAGTTCTTATCCCTGCCTGCTGCAGCCTGGTCCTTGTTGTCTTTAGCCCCTGTCGTACTCCTGAGTACAATCTAGCTACTCAGCTACATGTTTTCATGGAGTTGAAGAAATCAGAAGTTGTTGAAATGTAGGAAAGAATTTTCTGCAGGGATTTGCTCACCAACAGGCAGGAAAATTTGAATAAGATTATGGAAATTCAGCCCAGATCTGCTCAGTGCCAGTGAACTACTTGATTTGAGAAGGTCATCTTTCGTCCTCTCACCTTGCAGGAATGTAAGACAAAGGGTCACAGTGCTTCTTTGACTCCTTAGCCAACATATGTTGAAAAACTATACTGATGTAAAATCTGTGCAACCACATGGGTTGTATCTTTCCAGGTGGATTATGATTCAAATCAACCCAGGGAATCAGTGACAAAGATTTGTTATCAAATGGTTGTTTATCCAGAGCATCAGGTTGTTTTTTAAGAGCTTACTCTATAGTGACTTCAGTCACTGTAGAATACACAGGCATGCGAATGTTAAGGAGATAAACAGCATCCATGCAGAGGATTTGCTTGACCTGCTGCTAAGAGTTACTTGTAGCAATATGATAATTTTCCTTAACAGTAAATGTAGCTCTGAATACAAATTTTGTTATCGAAAGTTCAAAAAGATTTCTCAGCCACCAAAAATCAAGTACTTTGCTTAAAAGCCATGAATTTAGAATCAAAATATCTTTTGAGCTTTTGTATTTTCTTTCTGTTTGGAAAACATGGGTTTCATTTATTCACAGCTTCAATCTTTTCTCCCTAGAAAGGAGGGCTGGAAGTTTACTTTTTTGTCTAAATAAGTGTTTTGCAGTGAAATCACATTAAGCTATTGAGATACTACATGAAGCAGTTTTCTGCTATGGAATAAACACTGAAATCCCCACAAAGATGAAATACAAACTAATGGAACAGGCACAAGTCACACATTATAACTTCTTTGCTGTCACCACTATGATTGTAGACGTACTGTTACTTTCAGATTTTTTTTCTTTGGTGGGTTGATTTTCACTATTAGTGAGATGGGCCAAGCACACAAAAACTGTGCTTTTCGCCAGGACGCTTGCAAAAAGTGTACAACATTTTACCAGAATAATGGTGCCGTCATATACAGTAGCAATCCAAATTTGCCATCCGAGGCTTTGCTGCTGCGTTCAACTCTCTGTGCACTGTCATCAGGCCCCTGAACTTTCTGCAGACAGGGCTGCCATGGAGTCATTAGGCCCAGACATTTGTCCAGGCTGTGGAGGATGCCAGCACTCTACTTTGGCACTCTATTCCATGGGCATCTGGTCCTAGTGTTGTTAAGTGGCTGATTTCACCAAGCCAGTCATGTGTCCTCACATCATTCATTTATTCCAGAAGTGGAGAAGGATAAAAAAAGCATTTTATGACAAAAAAACCCAAAAAAACTATTATGGGAAACACAAACCTCTCATTCAGATGCTTTTGTGTTAAAGTAGAAAGACAGCTATGTTATTAAAAAGATATTTAAAATTAGCTACATTTTATTTCCTGCACCTCTGCTGTTAGCTTTTTTATCTCCATAAGCCTAGCCAAAGTTGCTGGAAATCATATTTTATGGATGCATCTCCACCTTCATTCCATGACTGTTTGATTTTGCACCTGAAGTGAAAAACACACTGAAATCCATACTTAATTTCACCTTCATGTTTTGGATGCATATACAAGCTTAATGCTGCATGTTTCAGTCTTCTAATGGGTTTAATGAAATGGCTGCTTATGTTGACTATTTCTACCACAGCTGTGCTTTCTCTTCCAGCCTTAGGACACATCAATGCCCAGTACAGCAGTAGCATGATCCCTGTTTTCAATGTCAGGGCCCAGAGATGATTTTCTTTAAGCAAAACTGGAACTTAAGCCCCGCCTCCTACCTCTTAGGCTCATTTTGGGATACCATACTAACTAAATCTTGATATTTTTGATCAATCTGTTGCTGACAGGAAGAAAAGCATGTTGTATCATAAAATATTGACCTTATTAAGCCTAGTGGGGGTTTGATGCCTCCAAGGCAAACCAAAAGAGACAAGAAAGAGCAACCCAGTTTAGGCAACTGCACACCGACAAGGATTTCTTCCATATTTATCTTTTTCAAATCTGAGATTTACTTCATTAGATATTTACCCACATGTGATGAGAAAAAAAAGGAATCACAAGTGACACGGGGGTGAATTTGGTTTTTATGTGGGCTGAATTTGTTTTTTATGTGTTTTTTTTTCTTTGTATTTCTGCATTTTGAGGCCCACTGGATATTATTCAAGGTACTCATACTGAAACATGATATGCAGCATATTGAAAGTCTTCTACTGTAAAACAAAGATTCACCGATGCTTGTTTTCAAAGCATGGATGACCTTCTTGACAACAAATAAATAACGACAACTGAGCAAGATGGAAACCAGATGACCTCATGGAAAAATCTGATGTTTCATGAATTAGGATAGTTCCTCTGGAGTACACAGGATTGTATTGGCTACTGCAGCAGATACCAAAATACAGACAGCCCTCTGCCACAGTGTTACAACATGAACAAAAGGTTAAGAAAAGGTACTTTAAAAATAGGTCATCATCAGGGCAGACAACTAAATGACACTGCCAGCTTTGCTGGAGTAGCAAACTGATCCATACAAAATGTTGACCTAACACAAAAGACTACGAGCACCTCCTTGCTAACATCCTAAGTGCCCCTCCATCCTCCCATTCTGCAGTGCTCTTCACAAGTCAAATTCAAAGTCATGAGATTTCACCTTCAAGGCACTTAAGAGCTCAAATATCACCCCAAAGTTCAGGACTGTTATCGACAACTCCTGAGATCCAAATGACAGCTTTTCTATAAGGGAGAAGTCCACAGTAGAGAGATTTGGGAGAAATCTTTTTCAGCCTTAGGTGTAAAACTGTGCAAAGAACTCCCAAGGACCAACCCAACATTTTGAAGTGCAAAGGTGATGAGTGAGGATAAAAAAGAACAAGTAAATGCATGAATCAGTAATCTGTCACCTTCAGTCTTAAAACTTCATAGAAATGTGCTTGGGTAGGGGTTAATGGATCTTTATAAGAACCTGTAAAGCACAGACTTTGAGCACTAGCATGGGCTGAAGCATCATGGATTTCACCGGTCACATGTTTCAGATAACTCATGCTCAAAGAAATGGATTATACTTTTTGGGACATTTGTGGACTTGCAGAAATTTCTGATGAGAATTCAGGCCTAGTGGAATATGGCACAATCTGCTCTGAACCATCAATCATGAAAAAGCAGGATACAAGTTAAATCCAGACAATGCACTGAGAGCATCCAAATAAAAATATTTTGATCATATTCTCCGAACTAGAAGGATATCAAATCAACTTCTGCTAATGCAGTATCTTTGATTATAATAAAGGACACCACAAAACTGTCTGAAGCTAACAGAAAATATGTGGTAATGTGATGTGATTTGAGGAGTTTATATTACTCCTTGCAGAATATATCATACCTATAAGTAGGTTATTTAAAAAAAAATCCCAAAACAGTTGCCCAACCCCCCAAAGATTTCAGCATCCTTCCAGGAAGATCATGCCTTGGTAAAAATCAACAGCTCATTTCTGATGCAAGAATACTGGTGTATACACATAAGTATAGCTGGTGAAATGAGGTAACTAAAAGTATCTCCAGCTTTGCTGGTGCAAGGAAGTAGGGAAGTTTCACTTGCCAGATTTACCATGCAAGCAAACAGTTTCAGCAACACACGAATATGTGCAAGCTAGGCCTGAACTTACCTCCTACCTATAGATTTTGCTGGACAAAACCAAGCCCAAGCCTCTAGCTGGCTTTTTGCCTCTGGCTCTCTGCACTACTGTTTTCTCCCTGCCATTACACTGAGCTGCCTTTCCCTTGTCCCCCAACACTGGTTTGCATCAAAAAGACAAGCTGGTTGCCCTTCACTGAGTTTTCACCGTTCCAGGTGTCTGTCAGACACTCTCTGGCTGCAGCTGAGCTGGGTGAAGAGGCCCGAGCTGTAAGAAAAATAACCCCATGAGTCCTTTGAAGCCCTCTGCTCTTAGAAGCAGTTAAACTGAAACAGGATGTCTGGTCTCAGGGCATGACAGCAGTAGTGATCACTGTCTGGTTTTCAAAGCTTACCCTAAAACTGAGGGTGTGCTGAGATATGCTGGGCCAAAGGCAGGAGAAGACTCTGTCTCTAGTAATGAAGAGCTGATGAGTAGCGAAATGATTTCCACGGTGAGGAGAGAAGGATGAAAGAAAAGTTCTGCACAGATTTTAAAAGCCCTTCTGCCTCCAAATAGTTTTTATTCATGGTAACTAGTGCATGCCTGACCTACACTTTTAATCCTTTTAGTTGACAATAGCTTACACATGGGTGCAGAGATGCTTATGATAACAGAGCCAAAAAGCATGAGGTGTATGGAAGAGGGTGAAGGGGTATCACCCAAGCTGCCACAGCACTGACTCACATCTGTTGTGTTATCCAGGTTACTTGATTTTCCCCACTCCCTCAGTTTTCCAGAAAGGTAGCAGAATCTACACTGAGCAACCTGATATGCTGCTCTCTGGGAGGTTTATTTTGATTCTTGATTTCCTCCAATCCTCCTGACCTTCTTTTTTCCCCGTTGTCCTCACTGCTTGCTTAAAGAACTGAGGCTTTGCTGAAGCCAGCTTGAAAAGCTAGTGCCAACCTGTTTTTGCTTTGAGCATAAATGAACAAATGAATAATATGGTTACACAAGACTGGCTGGGTGCCATCAGTCACACACAGTTGCACAGTTGTCTGGCGCCCTGCAGAACTGGCAACGGTAACTAGAAAAAAATAATAAAGACATTTATATTTTTATTAAGGAAAGATCAGCTGAATAACATCCTAGTGACATACCACAGTGCCTTGACTGTCAGAGAAACTCAGAAAGGTCTAGGCTCTGGCGAAAAAGAGTTAAAGCACATTAATATTCAGCAATCTGGATGATACTGAAGCAAAGAAACAAAAGCAGTCTAGACTTCTGTAATATGACCCTTTTTCTCCCTCTCTTTTTTCAATATTAAATTCTTCCTTGCTTGTCCCAGCTGTTACCTGCAGTAATAGTGTAGCATTCCTGGGTTTACTCTGGTCACTTACAGTGCTGAATTCTTATGACATTCCTGTATCTGATGCGTTATACAGCACACAAAGCAGGAAGTTAAGGACTGTTCTTACCTATGGTTTTCTAACTTCAGATACTGGAGACATTTCAGAACACTCTGGCTCAGGTTTTTGAAAACAAATCTCATTTGAGATAAAATTAATTCGAAAGGGCCCCAAGGGTCCTTTGAGTGGAATGATGTGTAGTCTCAGATGAGCTGTGATTATCCGCAGCAGAGCCAGAAGTCAGACATGTGAATCCTTCATCAAACAGTCCCCAGGGTTTTTCAGGCTGAAGGGTCAGGACTTCAGCAGCTGCTTTTTCCAAATAGGGCATTGCCATGCACCTGGACCCATGTTATCTGTCAGCTACCTCACCCTTCCTAAGGAAGAGAGAGATGGTGACACTGGTGGGTTCTAGTTTATGCCGCTGAAGCTCCATCTTTTTCCAAAAGTATGAGGAAGGTTCTGGGCCGGGAGGCAGCTTCTTGAGCATCTCTGCCCAAGGAGATGCATCTTGCATTGCACTTTCCTCTTAAAGGCCCCAGTCTTTGTACACACCTCAATATTCACCCATATCCTATAGTATGGGAAGTATGTGGGCTGTGGCATCACCTGCCTGAATCCGTTATTCCTCTTGATAAGATAGCTAGCTATAAGGCAACTGGTGAGATATAAGATCAGGCTGAGGGAATGAAATAAAGGGGGAGGAGGGATTGGTAACTGACAAGCTTTGTATTTTTATTATGTTGCACAGCTGTTTGCTCTTTGTCTTCCTAATGCTATTGATCTGCCTTTGTCTTTTTAAACTGTAAATTCTTTAATAAACAGAGCTTATTTTCATTCTCTCGGTGTAAAGAGGATATATACTGTGTCTAAATAGCATGTATGATAGAGGAATACAAAGAGTCTTTAGGAGTTTACAGTCTTCCCTGCCTTAAGATTATCTACATTTACATGAAACAGAATGATTCCTTGTCCTAAGCTGTAGATTTTTCCTACACATTTTATTCCAGGACTCACCTTAGATATCCCTGCATTTACATGTACAAACATTTTGCAAATTACAAAATTCTTCATTTTAAAAATTTCTCATGGCTAGCAAAAGTACCCTATGCTACCTGGAAGTGCACAGAATCTTATACCTTGGACCTCAAAAAATAAAATTTTTCTTGATATTTAAAATTGGTACTATTTTCTTGATATTTAAAAACTGAAAACTGCATGAGAAAAATCTAAATCAGAGTACATAGGAAGAAAGAATTAATTTACATGAAGATCAGCCTAATCCTGACCATATTGATTGTAGTAAGGTTTTCATTAGCAAACAATTAGCAACACCTACACCAAATAAAATGAATTTCTAAACAACAGGTAGTAATAACAAAATACGATACTTAGCCAAGAGTCATTAGAAGGTAGAGAAGGATTATCCATAAAGAGAGGATTAGAAAAAAGAGAAACCCCTGATGTAGCCAAGGGAGCCTCAGCAGGCCAGCTGGCTAGATTGAGGTAATAATCCTGCATTTCTTCAAAGAAATAATAAAAGTAAAAAGAAAGATCAAGGCCAATAAAAGAACCCCTTTGCATGATACAGTGTGCTATGGATAAATGCATGTGCCTTTTTAACAATAATTTCTAACAGGCAAACAAAGAGGAATCAGCAGTAGGGTTCAGTAATATTTAAAAAGACCCAGGAACTGATAATGCCACTTTTGTACCTGTGTAATTCTGCTGGCTTCTTGATTTATACCAATCTAAGTAGGAGGAGACTCTGCATCCACACAGCACAGTACAGTGTGCTATAGGGCAAATTGTTGCTCACTGTTATTTCTCTGACTGCTGGGGGCCAAACGGAATGAACTAATAGGTCTCTTCAGGTTTTTTTGTGATTTTATTTTTTTTCTTAGGAATGTGTTTGATCCCAGTTATTTTCCAGCCTTAATATTAATCATTGTTCCGTCTGCTTAGTGCAGGGAAGAACAGAGTGAAAGTTTGCCTAGTCTGGGCACTCCTGCAAAGTTTCCTATCCCTTCCTGAGCAGCACTGCTATGAACTCGGAGAGGGGGGAGAAGGAGTTCAGGGGCCAGAGCTCAGGTGCAAGAGACCTCTTTGCTCAGTAACCAAAGCCCTCAGTCCCAGCTGGGATGGCTCAGCCAGATTTTCAGTGTGATGAATTAGGTTCCAGCAGTCTGATCTCCTCTCAGTTTCACAGGACCTGATCTAGCAAAGCCTAGGAAGCTACATGAGCACGCCGCAGAGGAGTTCACATCCGAGAGGTTTTCACCTGAGCATCTCAGATCCCAGGCCTCCTCAGGGGAGTGCCAAGGAGGTTCCAGGTTGGTAAACCCAGCCTGCTCTCCCCGAGGATCTTCCTGGGCTGACATTTTCCCTGTGCCCCCCGGTCCTGCCCTTTCTACTATCGCCGTGCCCTGGGCCTGCCTGTGCCCGCTCGCAGGGCGGTTCCCGGCACACCGAGTGCTGTCTCTGCCGCTCGCCGCTCTCCCGGACCCCGGGCGGACCCTGCTCTTCTCAGCGGCTCCATCAGATGGCACCATTGCCGCGCCGCCGCCACAGAACGGGAGACCCCCTCCCTCTGAAGACGGCTTGGCTTGTCCCTTCTCCTGGAGGTTTTGTTCAGGTGAGTCTGAGGCCGTAAACGGTGAAGCAAAAACCAGCGGCAGATGCCACGAAATAGATGAGGGAGCCTTTACCGGCATGTACCTGAGAGGAAGGATTCATGGGGAAAGGTAGATGTGTTTTGTGCCGCGTGGCTTTGACATAGAAAAACAGGTTTGCACAAGCATATGCTCAGAATTACGAAAATATCTGCCAGATTCCTTCAGCTTCCACCACACTGAAACTGAAGGAGACTTTGAGCTTCACCTGCTCTCACAGCTTTAATTTACAGTTAGGGACTAAATTAACAAAAGGTGCTAGTGAGAACAAGCCACTTAGATACCCTGAGTAAATCCATGGCATAAAAAACCATAAAATTGTGCTCTAGAAACAGGCAGATTAACACTAGAGCCAAACCAGGATCACTGTCCTACCACAGAATTTGGGCCATGGCTCAAAAGAATGCACTGCACAGCTATCAAGCTCCATAACGCCTGGAAAGAGAAACAGACATTGCTGTGGTAATGATGCTGTGCTTCAAGATTGTCCTTGCAGCACACCCAGTAAACCACAGAGACAACGGCCATGCCAAGAAGAGCTCACATATCCTATCTAGGCCAGCCTGAGACCCTTGGCAAAATCTCTTCCAGGTGAAATGTCTTTTTGCACCCCCATTCAAATGTACGGGAGGAGAGGGCAACCTAGGAAATGAGCAACTCCACTCTCAGGCGGAAGCTTAGGCACAAGGCAAAACTTCCTGGAGACTTCCTCCCACTCTGCTCCCTCCTATGGTTTCTCCTGGAGGAGGGGGCAACCAGGTCCATTATTTATTTAACACCAGATTTCTCAAAAAGAGGTTTGAGCTGACTGTATAAAGAAAAGTATGTTTCATTACCTATAGTGCTTCACATTTCAGAGGAGCTTGTATTGTTACACAGTTTGAATTGTTTGACAATATAATTATTATTATTAGTCCATAATGTACACTAACAGGTCTGGCGGTGAAAGGCTGTATATTAATGCACAGTAACTATGTTTCTCTGGAGGGGGTTAAACAAAACTGTAACTAGGGTCAAAGCTATGCCTTTGCCTCCATCTGCTAGAAAGCAGACATAGTTGCTTAAAGTTTAATTATGAATTAATCAAACAAAAATTTGCATGGGAGGGCTAAATCTAATTTTGCAGCTAACCATGAAATACCTAATATCAGAACGCTCTAATGTTAAAGGTTACTGTAATTTGTCTTTGGAAATACACCTGATCCTTGAATTGGAACTGAACACTAAAAATCAAAGAAGAATGGTATAACCCAGTGAACTAATTTTTACACCTTCTCTCTTTCTGAAGGTTCAGATAATTTCCTGGCAGGAGCTGTTAAACCAATATTTTTTTTCTTAGTAAAGACTGACAAGTTTCTGGAGCTCTTCTATAGCTGTACTTGTTTCTGGGAAGGAGAGATAAGCCCTTTCCTATTTGCCAAACAATGATGGCAAACAAAGCAGTATTCTACAGGAAGCAAAAGGCTTATTTAGAAACGTGGTTTATTGGTTTGGCTCAGGGTAGTTGCCTGCTAGACTGAACAAGCAAATACATTTTACTCATATTTCTCTATAACCCATGTTTCAGTGCAAAGTACAGGCATTAAAGTGCAGGTACAGAACTGGTTTCAGGATGATTGGTCTGGTTTTTTTCACAGTAAAAGATTTGTGTGGTAATAATGCTGGAGATACCGCATGCTAATAAGAGCCTTGAAGATATTCTTCCTAATTAGCCTCCAGTCAGGAAAGCAGCTTACAAAATGGCCAGCTCTTGGGAAGTGCAACAATTTAGTGGCTGTGACTGCAATGCACCATCCCTTATTCTGGGTATCAAAAAGCACATAAAACATGATGCTTCCTGAAAAGAAGTGGTAGCCTTCAACAAACGAGTGAAACGCAGCCAGAAATGGGCAGGAGGGGGAAGATGGTCGTTAGAATATATGAGTCCAAGAGATGGTAAGTCAGACAGACTCCTGAAGGATATCTGTCAAAATACTGGTGAAACTTGACTTTTAGCAACATGCTTATGTTTAGGCCATTGCAGACCTTCATTCTTCCTAATCTTTTCATCATCCTGCTAAAACAATATTTTGCTTCCCTACATTTGGCAGGTGCACACACACAGCCCAGTTCTCCTCTGGCAGAGCTGGAAGTCATGCTGCTTTGGACTGTGCTGAACATCTTAGGTAGCCAGGGCATGCTTTGACATTGGAGACTGCCTTGTGCCCCTACTGCTGAACAAGCTTTGCTGTAAAAGAAATGCACCTTAGCCCTGCAAAGACCAGAGGGAAAATGTGTGCACTAGCGATGGTTTCCCTATTACCCACTTTCCTACCTTCCTGACTAGCTCTCCTGTGAGCACAGACAGCCACAGTAAACAAATCTGAGTTTCCTCAAATCACAGTTTTGCAGATGCCAAGCCATTTTGAGGAGATATAGTACTACTGCTGTGGCTGTCACCACCTTCTCTTTGCTGGGATGTGAGAACTCAGCTTATTCTCAGTCTGCCAAAGTCCTACTATCCCAGTCCAGCTGTTACACTTGACAGAAGGAGAATTTCTGCCACGAACCCGTGAGAGAAGAAGGGGAAGGGGCACAGGAGTGATAAGTTACTGCAGGAAAGGAGGTGATCAGTGGAGAGAGAAATGTAAAGCCAGCCAGCCACCACTTCCTTCACATCCTACCAATGGAGAGAGCTAGTGCCCTGCCAGCTGCGCAAAGGAAGGCAAGCCAATCTGGAGTCAGACCAAAACTGCATAAGGAAAGAAGAGTAAGGCAGAGAGCTAGTGCTTGTGCAAACCTGCCCTTATGGTTGCGTTCTCTATGTGGCTACAGAGAAATAGTCTTTGTGTTCCTGCTTGTTTCCAAGGGAGGTAGTATTTGAGAATAAATATTTGATGTCAGCCAAGTGGTTGGGTTCCACAAAGGCGACATAAGTGTTTGTTTCTCAGCCATCACCTGGGTTCTTGCTTTCTTTGAGCTGAGTAGGTGCAGAGCCTGTCCTGGAGATCAGCCAAGCCAGGCATTACCACCTTTTGCATGGCATGCTTCCGCATGGAAAAAATTTCAGGCTCTCATTGCTGTTTGCTGTGGTATGTGAAGAACGGGCTCATCTTCTGTCCTGAGGGATTTAGTGGATTTGGTGACTGATTTACCACTTTTGTAACAGGAGCTTGCCGAAAGAAATCCAAGAGCAGTGATCTGTCTCTCCATGTTCTGTCATTTAACCTGAATATATGGTTTTTCACTGGGTTGCCAGCTGCCTTGAGGCCTTATTTTGCTAAGCTCTGTTTAAACATGTAGGAGGTATTGTCACCATCACAAGAAGCTCTCTAACTAACCCAATAGATGTCATGATAGAACATACCAGCCACCAAGGATACATAACTGTTCACTTTGGATTTTTGCTTGTGGCATAAATGGTGCCACAATCTCTCTCAAGCTGCCTGTTTGAACTTCCTGTCTGTTCTTCTCTATACTAGACTCCACCAGTACCTGCTGCCTTACGAGTTTTTCAGAAACACATTCAGTGTAAAGTGTGTGCATACGGGAGAGGGAACACTGGGGACAACTGAGCAATATTAATGTTGGAAAAAGATAAGCAGGATCAAAAGGCTTCCCCTATTCTAACCAACCACTGTTTGTTCCTATGGGGAACAACTTTAGGAGTGTAACAGAGGCCATGAGCCCTCATGAATCTGCAGATATTGCATACTGCAGCCCTTACTGCATCTCCTCTGGAGAAAGGGATGTATTCTTTTTGGAAACTG
Source organism: Pseudotriccus pelzelni (assembly GCA_035584735.1). Classification (NCBI taxonomy): domain Eukaryota; kingdom Metazoa; phylum Chordata; class Aves; order Passeriformes; family Tyrannidae; genus Pseudotriccus; species Pseudotriccus pelzelni. Next base: position 30,244,827 of record JAWMRA010000078.1, on the reverse strand, counting down.
TGGGTGATAGCTACTTAGCAGGAGACACAAGGAGGGAAGATGCTAGAGCACGTACAAGGAGTCCCTGACACTAAGGTTTTATTCTCTAGGAGCTTCTGTGTATTTGTGGGGAATGTGGCCTTTCCCTCACCAATTCTTTTGAATTCCTCTTTTGGTGAGGGCAGGTGAGAGGTGTGTGCAATTCACTTAATTACTACCTTGTGCTCCTTGGAAGGGTGGAGAAAGCTTTATTTGTAATGAGTTCGCTCCTGTAACAACAACAACAGAAAAAAAGACATCTATCTTAACAAATGACAGAAAGACCTTAGATATAGAGTGGTCCTCTTAATTGTATGGTAGTATAAATCTATCCCTCTCTAACAGATACGCCCACAAGTCTTTGGAGTAATGGATTACCTTTATTAAAGATAGGGTCTGATCCAGAGAGTCTTTGCACTGATACAATGGAGAGGATAATTTTAGTTATCAATACACAAAAATGAAAGGAAAGAAGAGGGGCTATTCCTACAGTAGACTCTATTTTTACATTCTTGACTTCCTTGAGCCACAGTACAACGCAGATTGGCTAGGAAAATATTTTTAAAACAGAACCAATTACATTGAGTATGGGTTTGTGCTTTATAGGACCAGGTGCAGAATATACCTTGTTTTGGTCAAAGAAAGCACCCACAAATTTTTCCATAGGATCCTGCTTGCCAGTAAAGCCAACAGCATGAACAGCAGCTGTGCCTCAGGTTACACACCTAGGGCTCGAGACTAAAAGAAAGTCAGATGTAATGTGATAGTTGTATCAAAAGATTCCCTTTGTGCCACATATCCTCCCCTTGCCCCAAAAAAAGAAATCTGGGTGGTTTGAGAGCACAGGTGTAATCAGGACATTTCTGGAATCTTCCTAGATTTCCTCCTTAGTGATTATTGCATCTGTATATTCCTTCTCTTGGACTGTGAGGAACAGAATGACCCCCTAGAATCCAGCACCAGGTACAGATTAGGTACCATGTGGGCTCTTGTATCTTGCATCTGAACTTCTTGCTCTCACTATTGCTTAAAATTTTGCTTTAACATTTAGTCCTAAAACATTGTTAGAACCACAAAGAGCTTTGATGTATTTTTATAAAAGCTATTTTATTTCACTTAAAAAGTGATTTGAAGTGATCACTGGAAGCATTCACAGTCCTATGGACTGGATTTAAGCTGGATTTAAATTAATTTGCATATTAGACAACATTTACCAGGTTTTCTGTAGTAGACTGTAAATACTCTTGACTGGTACAACTTTCAAATGCAAAGGATAAATTTCTCTAACATACTTTTGGGAGGCAGGTAATCCTTTCATGAAAGCTGTGACATTTTGAAACTATTCTATGAAGACGATGTTGAAAATCCTTTTATGGTAGAGTTCAATCCTCATATTACAAGAAGGAGAATGACACAGTTGACTATAAAGTGGGGAACAGAACACCTACTTCCCAAACCCTCCATTTCTAATGAAATACACTACTTCTTGATAGTTTTTCCCATGCATTTTGAGAAGGCTTATCTTCTCCTTTAGAAGCTGAAGGACAGATAAAGCCCAAGAAAAAAAGTTCATTGAAATAAGCTAACTCCACTGCGGCAATGTCCAGCCCTGTGTTTCCTATTTGTGCTCCAGCCAGTGACAACACATAGACAGAGTCAACAGGGAATCATGTCTACCAGACACTGAGCACTGGCACAAGTCTCATTCTCTCCACAAGAGACTTTTTCAGGGCTATGGGCCCAAATAGCTCTTCCTGAGAGAGGCTATATCATTCCTTGCTGAGCTGGAGACATCAGCAACACTCCTTGTTGATGGTAAAGCCCATCACACTGCAGTCACAGGCTGCGCCTTCAGCCAGACACAGGATTCCTGGCAATGACCTGACATTCTGCAAGGGTATGTGGGAGCATATGTGAGACATTCTGCATAGGTATTCCTGAAGCTACGTCGGGAGGTTGTTTCAGCACTCACAGGCTCAGGTGGAAAGAAACAGAAATAAAAGGTGCCTGGCTAGATTGTTACAGGTCCCTGGCTATTCAGTTTGGAAGTGCTGAGTCACTCACTAACCTTGTAGTTATGAATGCTTGCTGGGGGAAATTGTTGCTTCAGTTTATTTGCAGGTGGCAAAAGAGGGGCAGTGTTCCTGAAATAATTGCAGGCTTTCAGTAAGGTGCAGTAGGGCCACTGAGGGCACATTGGAGCCCATTATCTGCTTCCCTCTGGAGTATGGCAGCAGTAAAGGACCTTGCTCACATGCTGTACAGGTGCTGGCAGAGGGTTGAGAGAAGTCTTTGGGCACTTACCCATCAGCAGCTTCCAAGTGCCACCAAATAATACCTGAGATGCTCCTACTTTGCATGCCAGTAGTCTTCTACTATCTAACTCTTTGAGGCATGATGATCAGCTTGAATTGCAGGCATCTGGCTGAAGGTTTTATGGTGCCCTAAGCAGATGTGCAGTGCTGGCAGAATCTCACTTGAAGATCCTGTCCACTCTATGTGCCAAAAAGAGGAAGGAGTTAGTGATGCTGTTTTTATAGACCAGTGCAGGTTGTGAGTGTGCCTCGAGATTTTGGGCTACATCCTGAAGAATTGGGAAAACAAGGCTGTTCCCATAAGACTGGGCTATGAGGAGAAGGTGCCTTAGCCAAAGTACTACTTCTGTGCTCTGTGTAAATTAAATTAGGAGTCATATGAAAAGCTGGGTGAGAGCCAGAGTTTCTTACTACTAAATATAGCCACCTTAGTCCCAGTTAATAGAATTTGATGTGAGCCAGAAATAAAACAATTTCTCTAAGAGACTGTCTCTCACACACATAGGCCTTTGTTGAGGCATAGCCCAGCTGCCAGAAAGTAACGCACAGGCAAATGGGCAAAAGTGATGCATTACCTAAATCATCTGAGACCTGAGACAGTAGAGTTCTGTAGCTGTGAGTATACTGGTCACCCTTCTCTCCTACTGGCAGGGGGAGCTGGGGGTCCTGGGAACCTCTCATCTCATGTCAACCCCTCTGAGACAGGACTGTGCAGCCTTTACCTTGAGTTTCCAGCTGGCTGTCATAGCAAGGCAGAAAGGTGGTAGCATGGTCAGGACTAAGGTTGAATCCTATTTAGCTGTTCCAAAGGATATGTTGCTTTGGCTGCCAGAGAGGAGAAGAGACAAAAGCTGCAGGAGGCCATTCTCTGCTTCTGTGCTTTTGTCTCCCAGTTTTCACCTTCAGATCTATCCTGCTGTTGCTCGATTTTCCTGCTTCTGTTTGCATTTTGTCCGATCCACCCTGGCATGTTGTCTTGGCTCCATCCCCTCCTGTTGCAAAGATTTAGTAAATGGCACGCTGTCAGCAACTCCTGGTAATTAGTTAATTCCACTTTCATTTTGGTGGCTGCGGAAAGCAGTAGGACACTATATATTTGGATTTTCAGGAGAACCCAGGTGGCACACAACATCTGGGTCACAGAAAAACAAAATATCACACTTTTACCTCATATGCTTTATGCTTTGTCATTGCATCCTCTAACCTTGTGGCTCTCGACATCAATGATATACATGTTTATTATGTTATTTAATATGCAGTGCCATTAATTATATTATATTACTGCTTGTATACTTTAGATATTTTTCCTGTGTGAACTCCCAAAAGGGGATCAGGTGAAAGAAAGGGGCAGATTGCAGAACGGAGACACAGCTTCCTTCACCTGAAATTGAAACTACATAGACAGCAAAAGAATTCTACCTTTCTCCTTTCACTATATTCCCAGCAGTAGTGTAGAGATAGCATATTCATAGGCAAACCCACATGGCAAGTGACACCATAGTGATGCTGAAACATACTGTTAGTTGCTAATAAGTGTGTCTAATACGGGTTGAAGCTGATGGGTCCACTAGCCAGATTCCAGGCATGTTATGTAAAAGAAGTGATTAAGCCTTTTATGAATTAGACGAGCTAACACAATAGGGGCCACCTGCCAAAGTGTTTGCCATATAAAACACCAGTGCAAAAATTATCTCAGAGGAAAGAAGGGAAGGCTTTCCCAGGAATTTGAATACAAACACAAAACTGAGATGGCAAGTGGTTTCAGAAGCAGAAAAGAGTGAGGACACATGGCCCGAATGGAAGCTAAAAGAAAGTGAACTCTAGTTCTCGGTAGACAACTGGATGGTATGGAACCATGTAGAATAAAATAGTCTGGTTTTTGTTTTTCCCGTTTTATTGCAGAAAAGGGTCTTTAGGTGTGTTGCAAGCAAATCAGAATACACCGAAGAAATACCTAGCACATATCCTCATTTTCTGCTTCTAAATGAGAGAAAGTTGTGTTTGCTTTCAACTCATTGCTTAACTCATGCAGGTGCTTTCTAAGGGAGATTAAGAAGTCCAGGAGAAAAACCCATTGAGTCAGCATGTTGAAGAAATTCTTATGTAAGGTGGTAGAAATACCTGCAAAACTTAAATACTGACTAATACATTTGAAATGGAAACTGAAACTGAACTTTGCAAAAGCAATGAAAATAGCAAGCCTGAAGCACGCCAAGAAGTCATGAAGGATGACATTTCATACAAGAGAAGAGCTTTGACGCAAAGACTTTGTTGGGTATGAGAAGTCAGAGCAGATTGCTCTCTCAGCTTCAGATGTCAAAGTGGAATGGCAAATAGACAGTTATTTGAGGAAATTTATGCTAGGCAAACTTTGGTGAGTCTGGAGTTTGCTAGCGACAATGATCTGCAGCAGGATTTACAGAACTGACAAATCAGTGTCATAAAGAAATTAGAAGGATGACACAGGAGAAAGAATTGGGAAGTGAATGACTAGAGAATGTGGGTTAAATGGAGCTTTGTTATTTGTTCCTAGCCTTTTTTTAAACCCTGGAAAGCAAGAGAAGAAAGGTCAGATAATCCTAGCTTGAAGGATACAAAAAAAGCCCCCACTTCCACTGAAAGGAAAATCCAGAGCTCGTTTCTCTGAAACAATAAGACTCATTTGTCCTGGATGAATGGCTGGGAAGGTAGAGGAGAGAAGGGCACTTCCCATGTTCAGCTGAAATGTTCCAGCTCTGCTGATGCTGCAGAATTTACCCAAGGAGGAATCAGTTACAACTAACACAGTTGCCTCATGGGCAGTTTGGAAGCAGTCATCCACCAGAGTGGGCTGAAATACAGATAAGATTTAACAAAAACACATGACAGACACTTCCAAATATCAACAAGGAATTTTAGAATGCATTAGCAATGGACATGTCTGTTCACCTTGACCTTAGATTTACAGGATTAGATCAAGTAAAGCATGTAAAAGATCTTCTCATAAATTTGGGGTCTGGATTTTTTGCTGCAGCAGTATAGTACTGGAAAGCAAAATACTTCCTGTGAGGAAGCCTGAAGCTGGTGTTCATCCACCTTGTGAGTGCAGCTTGCTATCTAATAACTGAATGGAAAGGGGGAGGGGACACTGAATCTCGTTCATCTACTTTATGAATGACTGTAAACAAAATATTGGTTTATAACCATAACAAAATATGAAACAGGAAAATTTAATTTTCAGCGATGAAAGCTTTATTGGCAAACTGCACTACCTCTTGCAGCTCTTTTAAGAGAATGATGAGAGAGCATGAGGAAGGTTCTCTTAGACAGCTTTCAGATTACTGTTGCAAAAGAATAACCTCTGGCTTTGTTTTCAGTTGGTAGCATAAGATCACCCAGTCTTTGCCCTCAGCCTCACCCACAAGCCAATTTGTTGCATCAACCACCACGTGTGAGGAGAGGTTTTGAGATGAGTGGGTGGAAATCAAGGTAGCAGGAACATTTGTGATTTTGTTGTTGTGTCGGATACCACCCACAACCCATCCTCAGAGCTCAAACCTTCACCGCTACCACCAGCATCTTTGGTGGCAGCTTTTGAAAATACTGCAAATTGACCTTAGACAGTTTGAAAAACTGCTAGGTTTTGTATATAAGTTAAAAGTATGTTTCTTGGTTTTGTTAACAGAATACATAATATTAAAATCTGGGGTAGATTTAAGGCATTTCTGCATCTGTAGCTCCCTTTAGATATCTTTGAGAGAAGTGTTTTGTCCTGAGCACCATTCACAGTAGCGATTGTATGTGTATTCATACAGCTTTTATAAACTAAAACAGAAAATATCAAAGCACCAAAAATAATGATGGAGGATGTCAATGAGTTAATAGTCAGGGACACAGCTCCTGGACAAGCGTGACCACAAGTAAATCTTGGATTTGTTGTTTTCTTCTATACCTTCTGAGATGGTGATTTGCCCTGCACAGCAGAACAGATCTTAGCCTTTCTTTTTCACTTACTAGAGGATTTGCAGAGCAGGAAAAGAAGATTACAATTCCTCTCAGCAGAAAGTAATCCTTTTAAGTTAGGTATGTCAGCATTCATTGAGAAGTGTGGGAAAGTGCATGCTACTTAAAATGCTTGACAGGTCTCAGAGAAGCGTGGTGGCAGGAAGATGGGAGCAAAGCCCCCAGTTGTGGTTACAATGGCCCCCAAATTAGAGACTGTTAGAGGGGGCACTGAAAACAGAGTTCAGGAGCAAGGATTAATTTTATTGTTTATCCAGCTTGGTAAATTCACAGCAGTAAAGTTCAAAATTATAACCTAGAATGGTATTTGTTCATTTGAAACTCATGGCAAACAAATTCTCTGTTTACAAGGTCACTTCAGAGATGGTCCTGTAATTTTACTGTGCATTAGGATGTTAGTGTTGTTTTACTGAGGATCCCATAAACTGATGGATCTGCTATACCTGATACGTATTCTGAGCAGCTCATAATTCCTTCAGTACACATTTGATCTGTTTGGAAAGTTATAGTCTACTTATAATAGTCATACTGAGCCCAAGACAGAACTCATTGCTATGAATTTCATTGTATAGTTTATGAGTTCAAAAACTTGGATTAAGGCATTATTAGCAATGCTCTCATGAGATGATAAGCAAGGTCAGAAACTATTCTGGACCCAGTAATTGCAAAATAATTCAGGCTTAATATGTAAGGCTGAAGTTAAAGAGTACCCAGAATTCAAGTGAACCTCATCTGAACAGCTGATGAGATCCTACTGACAAGGCAATAACACAAAAACTGTTAAGCAGTATAAAAATGACTTTGAAGTAATGTGAAAAGAGGTAAAGAAAATGGGCAGGAATTCAGTGATGGAAGTCCACACTGACATGTGTCTGAAATACAGCTGCAGAAAAATTAAAGTAACAAAATAATAAAAAAAACAAACCCACACTTCTAATAGAGCAACATAAAGAGCAGGAACTGACAAGAAGGACTTGAAAGTGCTGAGAAGGAGAATGATGGTGAAAGTACAAAATGAAGTGTAAATTTAACAGAAAAAAAGAAAAACAAAGCAACAAATTGCATAAAATGGCTGAAGATATTAGGCAGCTCATAATGTATCTGTAACAGCATAATAGCTGCACATCTCTATTGTGAGAGAATGCAATTTTATTCACTCTAATTTAGCACAGGACAGTCAACACAGTCATTTCAAATCTGTTGTTCACAATCCAAGACAGCTTCTTGACAGCTTTTAACAAACGAAGTGCTTCATAATGTAGACTGTTGGGGACAAGGGAAAGAACCAAACCCAGGGTCAGCAGTGGAATACATAAAGTGCAAGTCTTTCAGGAATGTATCACACAAGAGATCTTTATTCTTTTGTATTTTAAGAAGTCCACATTTCAATTTTGCTGATATTATACATAATTCCTGCATTTTGTCTTCTACTGAATCCCCTCCTCCCCACCTCATGCTCAAAGCTTCTTATTTCCTCAGCCTGAGTGACAACTGCAGGTGCCTCTATAGTGGATATTGCAATGCAAACCAGTATTTAAATGGCCTGCTTTGGCTAAACGGTTCTTTGTTTGCATGTAACAACTCTCCTCGTATTCTCTCGACAAATACTTTCCATATGGTTGGAATATAAAGGCTTGGAAGTACTTAAATGGAAAGTCCACCGTGTGTTACACTAAGGATCAGATACCATGGTACACGGAGCGGCTCTTCCACTTTTAAGGTTGGCTGTTCAGAGAATGGCAAAAGACAACATTTTTTCATCTGTCCTTCACTTTCCAACAAAAATGTTCTTTTTCTCTGACTTTTATTTTAAGTCAATAATTACAGTAAAGTATTTAAAAGACCTAGTCAGACCTGGGAACTCATTGTAGTAGGCAGACTGCACAGTGCATTTTGAAGCACTCCTCTAAATGAAAATATATATAACTTTTAATTCTATGTCATCCAGAAGGTATTTAAATAGGCAAAACAATCTGAATTTATTTTTAGCATAGTAATTCACAGTTGGGTTTGAAGGCAAGCAACAGAGTAAAACAGCTGGTTCCTCTGATTTGCTTTTATCAATTAAAAAATGATAGAGGTAGTTATCACGAATTTATTTCCTCCAGATTACGTAGGCAAGTGAATTTCTTGCTGTTCTGGTCCACCTATCCAGACTACAGGGCTTGTGGAAGATCACCCACATGCTGCTGGATAGAAACCTGGGTGTGAAACAAACCCTCAGACCTTATCCTGAGATCTCCTAGTTCAGACATAGTCTTCAATTGCTCTCCTATTTCTGGAAGGAACTGGAGGACAAGTATGATGAGGACTGGCTGAGGGAACTGGAGTTGTTTAGACAGGAGAAAAGGAGGCTCAGGGGAGACCTGATTGCTCTCTGCAGCTACCCGAAAGGAGGTTGTAGCAGGGTGGGGATCGGTCTCTTCTCACAAGGAACAAGCAATAGGAGAAGAGGAAATGGCCTCAGATTCTGCTAGGCAGGTTTAGATTGCATATTAGGGAAAAGTTTCTTCACTTAGAGAGTGGTCAGGCATTGCAACAGGCTGCCCAGGGAAGTAGTGGAATTACATCCCTGAAAGTGTTCGGAAATCGTGTGGATGTGGCACCTGGTGACATGGGTTAGTGGTGATCATGCGTGCTGGGTTAATGGTTGGATTTGATGATCTTAGAGGTCTTTTCCAACTTTCACGATTCTAAAACTACATCATCTGCATTCTCCCCTTTTTTTAGAGGTTTTCAAGAGGCTTATACTTCTCGCTTATACTAAATAAATAGTCTAAATTATTTGGAGGATGAAAGCCTATTCCCCCAAGGCAAAGACCGCTCCTTGCAGCCTAACAGCTGCTGCCCTGCGACGCGTGTGTATGAAAGAACGGACGATGTCGGGTGCCCCGGGGGAAGCGCCCGCACCACCGTCCGCAATGGACTTCCCCATGCCCGTCCAGCGCGCCCCGTCCCCATCCCCATCCCGCCTTTCCCGCCGCCGCCGGGCGGCTCCACCCCGCCACCGCCCCCCGCTCCTCCTCCCTCCTCCGTCCCCTTCC
>JAWMRA010000078.1:30032381-30234120 GCA_035584735.1 Pseudotriccus pelzelni | reverse complement strand
CGGCTCCCGGCTGGTAAAAGCCCGGGAAAGGCGTGGAAGCCGCCCGAGGGGCTCAGCACCGGCGTGGGGCGGCTTGCAGCGGTGCTAGGACCTGCGGCGGCTCTAATAAAGGCTGATAGGAAGGAGCTCGGTTAAGTAATTAGTCTCTGTGAGCCTGGGGGTGCCACTTTAGAAATAGCTCATTAATTTATTTATTTTTAATTCTGGCCACTGTTTTTTGTTGATGGCGTTGAAACACCGCGATGCCACCACAAACACGGACGTAAATATTGATGAGGCTGGAGGCTTCGGGACAAACACAGGCGTGTTCCATTGGCTGCGGTCTGCTCCGAGCTTGGCGCGTGCTTGGTGTGCGCTCCGCATCCTCGGAGGAGGTGTAGCTATGGATTCATAGAACAGTTTGGGTTGGGAGGGGACCTCATCTAATCAGTCCCCGCCCCGGAATGAGCAGTGTCATCTTCAAGTAGATCAGTTCCCTCAGAGCTCCATCCAGCCTGGCCTTGAATGTTTCCAGGGATGGGGCATCCACCGGCTCTCTAGACAACTTTTTATATGTAATCTAAATTGACTTCCCTTCAATCATGGTGAGCTTCATAGGTAGTGGGAAGGAGTGAGGAGAAAGCATCTCAGCTCTTGATGGAAAGTTTGGGCTTTATATGGGTTTTTGTGGAGTAAGAATGTTGCAGAAACATTGGAACGTGGGAGATCTGTCCTGTCAGAGACTTTGTAAACCTTCTACCTGTGTATGACCTCAGGCCCCTCACAGTCAGTGTGAAGATAAGGGCTCTATAAAACAGTTCGTGAGAAACCTGGTTGACAATAGAATTGAATAGCACTTCATCTCTGGTGCTGGAACAAGAGGTTCTTACGTCTGCTAGTCACCTTTCTAGTGCAGAGCTAAAAGGCTGCACCTCATGTTTCCTTTAAGGCTCAGCAAAGGAGAGAAGGACACAGTCTGTTCTTGGTGCTTTCCTGTTTCTTGTGGGAGTTCGTTCTTGTCTGAGTGCAGCCTTCTGCTGGCTCTGCCTCGTCTGTGTGATACATTGGTGAGCAGTGAGTTCAGTCCTGCCTGGACCAAAAGGATATGGTGGCGAAGGTTTCGTTGCCTCTGAAGTCACTTACTGTCCGCTGACAGGCAAGTTAACTTGTATGTGCCCCCATTGAAAACAATTGCTAAAGAAGTCAGCAGTACAAAATTGTTTTGAATCACAATACCTGCCATTCCATTTCCCCTCCCAGAGTCTAATTTACCGGGTCCTTGCACAGCAGTTTCAGTACACAGAGCTTATTAAAGGGGGGTTGGCTGACAAAGCACTTGCACCCAAAAAGCCTGGGCACTAGTAGTCGAGGCACAGAGCGGGGATGCGTAGTATGCCTGTGGTCTTGTACAAAAGCGTTTTCCTTGGAATGCCAGGGCTTGGGAAGTAATTAGGCACCACCACAGATGAAAAGGATGCTCTTGAATTATGCAGAATTAATTCAGAAATAGCTCTTACAACTGTTTGAATCGGTGAGAGATTACAGTATAAAGGAACAGATAGTAGCAGTTGACAGAGTGTTTGAACTGTGTTCATATGACAGCATGATGATATTCACAGTATTATCAGTGTTTTTCAAAAGCAGGAAATAGTTTTCAGGCAAGTACTGCCTATGGATGGTGGCATTTTAATGACTCACCATGTGATTATGATAATTGGACATTCCTTCCTTTAGGATAAAGCAGCTTGATAGGCATTAGCTTATCAGTTTAAATAAGGCAACATAGAAACCATATTCCACTGTTGTGACAATAGCAGAATTTACCAGTATTTCATGGAGTACTTGGATTTAGCAGTAGGTTTTCTGAGCTGAAATTGCCAGAACTTTTTCGGGGGGCACCATGAAAGTCCCAGGAATTGCTGCTGTGACAGATTTACAGGCTCAGGCATAATCCATCTTCACCTTCACTGGAATCACATTATCTCTGCAAAGATCATAAAAGTGGGTGATGATTACTCATTCTATCACTTGTTGCTTTTTTTTTTCTCTGAACACTTGCTTGCCTTTCAGCCTCCTGCCACTTGTGCCAGGAATATATTTCACTATCCAGAAAGTTTCAGGGTTTTGCGGTCTAATGCTGTTGAGAAATTGTGAAGATCATCTGGGATCTTCTGTGCCTTCCTAGATTCCATTGTTGCCCTTGAGTCTCAGGTTGGTTATGCTGTTGACAGTCCCATTGACAGTGCATCCAGTTCTATGGTTCTTTTGTGCTGTAATAAGGGACTCTTCGCCTTCCACATCTTTCACACATTTGTATGATGCTTGAAATTAAGCTTTTACAGTGCTATTTGCCTATATGATTCCACTGGAAAAAACAAGATCTTGACTTCTAAATAGTTTTGGTTTATTGGTTTGGCACCTATTGACATTTTGGCTGGGGCCCTCTATTCTTGTAGTGCTGCTCACAATTGCCAGCCTTGGAGTGCTTCCCCGTTCAGTTGTTATTTTGGGCTATGAGCCAAATCCGGTGCCTGTAACTTGGGTGGCATGCCTTGAGCTTGCCTCCATGCTGAACCTGGGACAACTCCAGAGGCTTCCCAGCGGATGTTGAAGGTGTGCCTTTGCACAGATTTGGTTTGTGTGAGCATCTGTTTGGGGTTAAACTTGGATTATTTCAGTATGACTGAGTTTGAACATGGTTGAAGTTGTCTGTCCTCTGCTTTGAATAGCAGTGTCCATACATTGTGCAAACTTGAATAAGGGAACACAGCCCAACTGATTTTTTTTTTTTCATGGTAGGAGCAAAAATTGAGAATTACATCTAGCCCTGCTTTCTCATACTGTATGTTCTGATACATCACCACCAGAGAAGAATATGTTAGTGTCACAGTTGGCAAGGAAAGTCATGCATGCAGACTCTTAAAAAAATTAAATATGGTAGTCAGTGGCGTAGAAATAGCCACTGCTTCCCACCAAATCCGTGGGTGTGCATGCAGGCAAGCGTTCTCTCCTCACAGCCTACAGAAGGGCAAGTTGCATCTTTTCTTTGGTATCAGGAAGGTTGCTTTTTCACTTGAAACATGAGAATTCTTCCTGTTAATGTGGAAAGTAAAACAGCTCAGGTCAGGCTTTTTTTTTAATCTTGCCTAAGAAGACAGGCAGAATTCATGAGGATAATGCTTGGAAAAACGTTCTTGTGACAACTGGGGACCTCAGGTGCCTTCCTTTTCCAATCACTCGTGACAGAAACAGATTTGACAACCCTCTGGGCCTCGTTTTCTGTCTCTGTCAGCCTTGGCCCTTGGTGATGGCCCTGCCAGCTGCCACAGGCACACATGAACTGCCTGCTCCTAGTTCTGTGGGAATGGCAGCTCTGTGCAGCCCAACACATCTGAGTGTGCTCCTGGATGTGCTGGTGGTATTTTGTCAAATTTGGAGAAGGGAGAACTGAGAGATGGGGACATCTTGAACTTTGGATTTCTGCTGAAAAAACATAGGATAGGTTAATCTGGCAGTTTTTGGATTGTGTGCTGTTAGTAGCTGGGAAGGTTTGTTACTGTTTTTGAAAAGTGCCTTGTGGGGGTTTTTAACAAGTAACTGTTTTACGTGCAAAAATAAATGAGTTCAGTAGGTATGAAATGTCCTATTATAAATAAAACTGACTTTTTCAGCAGCTGTGAATTATTTCCAGCTTTTGCTAGACTTTTGATATTTATCCTTTGTAGCGGGTATCTTTAAAAGACATTACTTGTATACTGAAAGTGAGAAATGAAAATACCAGTGGCTTCCAGGATTACACAATAAATGACAGCAAACAAATGCATCGTGGCAGAGATGTTTGGTGCATGCTTGTCTTTGATGTCTGTCTGCTGATGGCAGTGGACTTCTGCTGGGAATGAATTTGACTTGTGATTTCGGGTGTAGAAATACAAGATTTCAGTGGTGGAAATAGCGTCGATGATCAAGCTTCATCGTGAGGATGCTCTTTTTAAACTTCTGGAGTATGCCCACCTTGTATGCATCGGATTTGTCTATTATTATCTTAAGCCCTTTTGGTTAAATGGGGACTCATCAATGACTGAATGAGATTCTTTGTAGCCAGGCTACAGGGAGCAAGTCACAAACTAAAACTTTGAAGTTCTGCATAAGTTACTTAAATCAATACTACTGCCTTAGTACTTGGGAATGCATAAAAGATTTTAAAAAAAGTCTTCTACGGGGAAAGAGTTTGTGTTTTTTTGGACCAGAATCTGTAATTACACCCCCATAATGACACTTCTGGTGCAGATGCAGAAGCAATAGATGAAGAAGAAGAAATTAGGCATACAGTAATCACAGCAGTGGCTAACTCAGCTGTACATTAGCACAAGAACTAATGCAGTGGCTCCTGGAAGCAATTTATTCATAGCAGTGAGGCACACAGCTCCTAGTATGTTTTTCCATTAAAATGCATAATGCTTCATTTTTAACACTTCTCTGTTCTGAGTGAATTCCATCACAGCAGTGGATCCTGGCTGTTGGCTGTAGAAGTCGGGGGCGAGGGAGGATCCAAAGGGGTTCAAGTACGGACAGCATGACTTCAGCAGAATAACATTGGGCCCATATTCCCACATTACTGTAGCTTATTTGAGAGAGCTTTGGTCAAGTTACTGCTTGCTCTTGTAATGAAAGTGGAACTTTTTTCAACGTTGTTTTTGGAGAAGGAGCCTCCTTTGGGACATTCACTTTGGCACAACTGAATTTAAAAAAAGATAAAATAATAATAAAAAATCATTTTATGGGGGCCTGTATAAGCAACCTTTGTTGTCTATGACAGTGGAAAAGGGCAGACTGCTTTTGATTCTGAACTTCATCTCAGTGGTGTTCTTTTGAACATTCAGGACTGGAGAACAACTCCTTTCGATGGGGAAGTGTCCTCTCACCCTATGTTTTTATGTCGGAGAAGTACTTTCTCATGGATTTAAACACCCTGCCTATTGCATCACCTTTCTCACCTCAGATCTTGAGTTTCTATTTAGGGATTAAAACAGTCGATACAGAATTTTCCTGGAGTTTGGCTAAATGAGGTCCAGTTTACACACAGCATATATTGGGTACAGATTTGTACTTGCACAGGAGTATAAAAATGAGTTGTACTGTTGCCAGTTTGAGTCTTCCTATTAAGCTGGCACATCTGACTCTATCTTCTGTCTTGTTTTGAATCAGAAACAGATACCCAAGGATGTGGCCAACATTTTTAATGCCTCCAGTGGTGATGAAGATTTTCCAGGGTTCCAAGATGATGCTTCCAGACAGAACTTTTTGTCAGAGAACAGCTATGCCAGTTTTGATTCCCTGGAGTCTGGAAAAAAGGTAGGAATGGAATGCCATGGTCCAGTTATGCCCTTCGGGTGCAGTAGTTCTCTGAGCCTGTGTCATAGCTGTGTGAATCCTAACTCACACAACAACCCATAATTTGCAGTTCTCAGGTTAAAAATAAATGTAAACAAACTTACTATCCTTTTTAGGATTTAATGATGGCTTTTGAAAACTTCCTAATATAAGAAGGAGAATGGGTTTCATTAGAAGGTTAGTTTAAGTGAAATAGGTAAGTGTAGCAAACAGGAAAGAGAGAATTACCATTGTGGGCTGGTGTGCTCTGGATACCTAAGGCAGTGGAAGTGCATGATACTGGATGGCCATTTATGAGTATGCAGACTTCAAGGTATTTCTTGCAGAAATTTATCTTGGTGCTTTTTCTGTACTTGATCATGTTTTCGTAGTGGTGATCCACAGAAACCATCAGCTTCTGCTGTGATGGTGTGATTTGCTGGTTCTCTGCTCACTTGATGGTGAAGTGGCATGGATCAGTGCAAGGATTTGGTATTTTTTCCTTCTCTGATTTGGTAGCCGGAGGTAGCAGCTGAATTCACAAGAAAGGAATACAACTGGTGTGCTATCTTGTCTGCACAAAAATTTAGTTTTTAGTCTTTTAGAAACTTATGTATTTGATAGACATGGGGTTAATGTATCATTAGATACCTTTGTCATTTGTGCTCTCAGAAAGGTTCCTCTGATTAATAAGAAAATCAAAAATGCCTTTTCCTAGTCCATCAGGTCAGTATTTGGTTAAGAGGTGCTGATGGCAAGGAAGATGATTAGTGTCAGCAAATGAAACAGACAGAACAAGGCTTGTAGGAGTATGTACTGTTTCTGGGCCTTTATAGGCAAATGAGGTAAGGAGAGTGCAGAAACCTTCTGGGGTAGAGCCAGAGTCTTCGTGTATGGAGAAAGATGATGGCTAAAATGTAGTGAAATATACTGGGTCCAGATTGGTCTGTAATCTTGTTGCTAGACAGCAGTACTGATAACTTCATAAAAGCAGGGGGTAGCTTACTCTTGTATTTGTGGCTTTGTGTGGAGCATCAGGAAGGATCACTGGGGAGAGGTGGTGGTAGTGGAGGGGAAGCCTTGTCTGGGAGCCTGAGCTTCTGCTGCCTGCTTTGGGGCTGCAGACACCTTACTTTACTTCTCTCTCCTTTGGTTTCCCAACTTGTGAAATGGAGATTATGATAATGGTCTTTGTTGAAAAGCATTTTAAAATTCTCTGATGAAAAATGCTACTTCTACTTTAACATGTGTTACTGAGAATCCCAGTGAGACTTGTTCCAAATTTGCAGCTGGCACTTCAACCTCCTTCCTCATCATGCCTGTGTTCCCCTTCGGCTGAGAATTACTTTAAATGTCCATCAGTATTAAGTTTAACTCCTTTACCACTAAGTGCTGTAATAAAAATATCCTGAGTTCCATCCAGTTGCAACATAACCTGCAGTCCTTGTGCATCAGGGCCCTGAATCAGGATCAGCATCATTTGGAGTTTAGGATGCCAGACACCACTGTTGCTGCTAACGACTGTAGGTACCTGTGCAAGAAACGAAAAGGTTTTGGAGTGAGGGGCAAAATGATGGGAAGCTCAGAAAAATTCTGCGGTTGTTGGAAGAGGAGGAAAGGTAGCCGCCCTGGTGAGGTGATGAATGTCAGTGCATCAGGTATTCCCTTGGATCTGGTGCATAAATGAGTTAACAAGTAATGACCTCTGTGTGCCTGCTTTTCCTCAAAGCTTTCTGCAGTCCTACTCCCATAATCTCTGCATTTCTGCTGAGCTTCCACCATTTCTTCTATAGGTGTCCCTGATGTGTATTTTACCTTGTGTAAACTGTTCTTCATAGATGAAACAGCCTAGCTCCACGTGTGTTATTTTCAGTTACTTTTGCTAACAAACAGCATATTTTCCCCCCTCAAACTTCATTGTGGAATTTTGTGAAAACGCAGAATGCATAAAAACATCAGCTTCCCTTCAAGAAATGTAATTCAACTTTTAAGTAACTTCCCTATTGTGTTTGTTCCTTTCTCAAGCAGCTGCACTGCAGCTATCAGCAACAAAAGAATGAAGTAATTTTGCTCAGAGAACTCCTTCCAATTACCCATAATAATTTGTAGATGTTTTAAGTGTAAAGAAAGAAAATATGCAGTAGCTCCCCTCTAAGTTTTTCCACTCATTTATTGTATCTGTTTTTCATCAGATATTAATGTAAAGAAGTGTGCAGTTAAAGTCTGGGAAGGGAGGGAATTGAAAGGAAGAATAAAGATATTTAGCAAGTGCATTTTAGTATAGGTAATTCTTGTTTTTCATGTGGGAAGAAGAAATAGCAGAGGAAAATTGGGGAAACAAACTTACATGTTTTTGACTTTCAAGGGACAGGTGTGGTGTGAACAGGTGAACAGATCTTTTGGGAGGCTAATGGGGAAGTTGACAAGATGGTCTTCTACTAGTTCTGATTGGAAGTATGGAAATACATTTCTGATTTAGTAAAAGAATTGTGTTGAGCAGTTGGAAGGTGGAGGGATTTTAGTCAGGCTGTTTGAAGCTCTGTGGATTTGTGTTGGTATCTGCCATGGTGTCACAGTGTGAGGAGGAGCAGACTCCCATCTCCAGGAGCCTACACTGCTGCAGAAAGCCTAGAGGAGATAGTTGTTCCTACTGCAATGTCAAAAAAGGAGGGCTCTTTCTTACTGTATTTGTGGTTTGTATTTTCTTTTATTCAAGGCCCGGTTTTTTACATGCAGAAGAAAACATACAAAACAGCATGATAATTTACGCTTAAGAAAACTGATAGTTTATTTTTTTGGGGTAGTAATGAAGAAGGGGAGGAAGAGATGAAAAAGAAAGTTTCCCCCACAAGAAGCAGCTCAGTTAAAGCCCTGTGCTCAAAATGAGAGAAAAAAAATCTTTCTGGGTTAAAATAACTCAGTGCTGAAACTGAATGTGATGTTCTTTTTTTCTTTTGGCAGGCTCTGCCTGCCGATTGCTTTCACGGTATATGCCATGGAGTTGGTACCGTCTTCAACCTCAAAACTGGTTTATTGTGGCTGTGTGACTACTCTGTATCTGTCTCTCACAGCTACTGGCTGGTATTTTTGCAGGGAGGCCGATTTCAGTCCAGATACCTCACTGAAGAACTGCGGAGGATTTTCACTGAAGACACAGACTCTGAAACGGAAGCATTTGAAGGCTTTGCTTCAAACGAGGTGCATGTGAACAAGAAAGAAGTTCTGGTAAAGGCAGTCACACCTACGTGTGAATGTTCACATTGACTTCTTTTTTCCTGTCTCTTCTGTGTAAACCTCCTGTTCTGGTAGGAATTTTTCTGATACACTGTGATGTTCTTTCTTCATCCTGAATTAAAATATGTGTTACCTTAAAAGAGATTTATTTAATGTAGCATCACATATTAGAAATGAGAACTTCTTCCCCTGCTTGTAGGCTGACTGTGCTGAGCAAGTTTCTTCCTCTGGAGACACCCATGTCTGTATCCCAGACTATATTCATATGTAGATTTTGTATTGATCTCAGCACAGGAAGAAGTCATGTACTGTGAACTTCTAAAAATTTGTTGATTTAGGTGAATTTATGATGCTGTCTTCGGGTGGCGAGAGTGCTGTCTAGAACTAGTGATTTAAAAATTACTTTTAGTGTGTCACAGCCAGTAATGTAACATGGGATTCTTCCTGCCTCTAGACAGTGGAGTCAGACCTGAGTGATGAAGAATGCCCTAATTTATTGGGTAATAAGGAAGAAGAGGAGGAAGAGGCAAAGAAAGCTTCCCCAAAGAGAAGAAGCTTTGGCCTTCGTGTTGCTTTGCAGTTTCCCAGCAGGAAGTCATCTGAGAAAAAAGTGCCTGAACAGTCTTTATCTGACTTACCTGTAAAGGACAGTGAATCCCTCACACCTCTTTCAAGAGAAATAAACTGCAAGTGGTCGGACAAACTAGAGGGTTCTGCTTCAGAGTCTGAAGAAGACATTAAAGAAACACAGGAGGAAAGTTCCAGTGCAATGATCAAGAGAGCCATAAATATAAAAGAAAATAAAGCCATGGTAAGACTTATGAGTGGTGCTTTGTTCTCTGACGTTTACATCAGAGTACTTAGCTTTAGCATACTTGAATTTTGGGGTCCCTGTTGGTGCTGTGCTGGGAAAATCTTACAGTGAATTCTTCTACCTGGGAAAACCGTACAGGTCTTTCAGCACTCAGACATTTACTTCTAAAATAGCCTCAAATAGGATTAGGCTGGTCAAGTTTAAAACCAGAGCTGAACCAAGCATTTTTAATGAGGATGTGAACAAAGTTACAGACGCCCAAGTTTTGTGGCCTTACATTTAGAACATGTCAGAAAACCAACTGGTCCCTTCAGATGGTTCGTGGTGTCATTTGCACAACAGAGTTTCTAGTTTTGTTAGTGCATGACAGATCTGCTGCAGATACTGATTGGAAAGCCAGGTAGAAACTGCTAAGGATGATAAGTGTAATTTTTGCAATTGCTTGGGATGTTATTTTTACAGTTATGCTTTACTTATATAACTGCTGAAAGTGTGTGTATGTAAGTGTGGAAAAGTGAGACACTGATTGTTCCCTGATGCTTTTTCCTTACTTGTCCAGCGTGCCACCAGCTCTCTTTAATTATCATGCTGCTGTGTAATCTGATTTGTGTTCAATCCTTAGTATCTCCTTCAGTTTTACTGTATTTCAGGAAAAGGTGCAGCTTCCAAGCAGCCTTGGGGCTCAAGTTCACCTCCTGAATGTGTGGGCATGCAGCTCCTGTGTAAAACTTGCTTGAGTTTTGTACCTCTTTCTAACCTCTCTTGTATGCCCACTGCTGTTTGTCTTTGTTTTTCTGCCTTTTGGCCCTTCTCACCTTCCATTCTTCCTTGCAGTTCAACCATTGCAAAACTCAGTGTCATGAAAGGTGCTGTATTGTAATGACATTAAACAGCTCTCAGTAAATGGCACACTGAAGTATTTACTAAGAAATGCGGTATTCAGCTTTTAATCTCTTGATTGCCATGGCAGTCTCAAGAGAGCTTCAGCTTGGCTCTTCCCCACTGTCACTGGCTCTTCAGAATGTAGCCTAATTCTGGACTTCCAGAATAAGTCAGGTTTTTTTTGGACCTATCAGCCACTGCTTCTGTGGTAATGTACCTCCAGGACATCTGCACAGTGCAAAAGATCATCCTGCTGAAGCGCTTCTGATGCTGCATGTGCTGTGGTTACAGGAACTGCCAGTGGGGCTCGGTTGCCTTATGACTTTGTAAATGAGCATGTACCCATGTCGCTGGTTGTATCTGCACTGCTTAAGGGGACACTGGGTTCTCTGGCAAAAAGCACAGGTGTATCAGCAGTCATTCAGTAAAATAGTCCACAGGGAACATCTTACTGCCTTCTGCCAAGGCCACCCTGTCTTTTTTCCCTCCCTCATGTCAAATGAACTGAATTTGTTATTGGTCATGGATATCATTACCGTGTTGTATTGTGCTCTCTTAGTGCTGTTCTGACAAGATTTTATGTAATTTTGTCTAATTCTACTTCCCAGTAACAATCTGTGGGAGCTGTGAAGCTAGCACTGCTAGACTGTAGAGTTTTGCTCATTTAGGAGTAAATGAACCCTCTTGTGAGCTCCATTTAAATAAAGTGCCTCCAGAAAGGTTTCATGTGCTGAAAGTTCGTATTTTAAGATACAATTTGAAGTGCATGTGAAGAGTGGATGGTAGATGTTGCTTGTTTGCAAGTTGCAGAGAGTTTTCAATGTGACATCACTTGATTTCAGCTTGCCCAGCTGCTGGCAGAATTGAATTCCATACCAGACCTGTTCCCAGTGAAAACGCCCTCCTCAACTCCTTCGGTGAGTTTTTGGTACTGACTACTGGTGACAGGTGTTTTTGCTAGACTTAGGATTAATGTGTTTTATCAGAAACTTTGACGAAGTTTGTTCTGGTTTGCTTTAGGTTTGAACACTTTATTTCTATAAATTTGCTATTGGTCAGGAAGTACCAGAGATTATGGGAGGAAATGGAATTTTATAAGTTAATTTATGAAGAAATAAGAAGACTGAGATTGAGAGGCTACTTTTTATTTTTTGCCCTAGAAATACTATTGAGATGGTACACATGTGTCTGTGTATGTGGGAACAAAGAAGAATAGTTGCTTTCCTTTGGGTTTTCATCCTGTTCATTTCCCTCTTACTGGCTTTTTTTCTAAAATCCACACTTCCCAGTAGAGCAACACTCATGAGACTGAACCACATCAACACAAACTGGAACAATACTGTAGTTGTTGCAACTGACTTTTCTCAGCTTCAAGCAGAGGACTGTCAGTCCCTCCTAGTTCTTAGAGTAGCGTTTTTCCACATATTTTATAAACAGAAGAGATGTGAGTCAAAACTGAAGAGCTGTGTCTTTGGAAAGCCCATTTAGAAATGCTGGTATGGTGGTTATAAAGTGAAAAGATGAAGCCAAGTTAAATAGAATTTGAAAGGCTGGAACACCTTGCTTGCTAGCTTTATTTAAATGTTGTAGAGACTTAAACATACTTTAAATACGTACATAAGCCTGCTACTTTTTTTTAGTACCTTTAATGGAGGAAAGGGGAGGGCACAGGAAGTATTCTGGTTACTTCATCTGCTTGGTTTCTGACTTCCAGCCTGTCTCCTCGTAATGTGCCTTTTCACTTCCTTGAAAGAAAATATAAGTGTATGGTAGCGAGCAGACTTGCTTTCTGCATCTTGTTTATACTGTCGGATTTAGTAGCTGCCTTATGGTAGGTGTCCATTCAGGACTTATGTGGTACATGACTTCAGTCACGCACTAATTGGCAGGTGTAACAATATCAAGAGGATGTCTTTCACCTCTGAAGAATTTCCAAGTTTTAGGAACCATGAACTAGGAGAAGCAGCTTAATAATGCCCTTTCTATTTAAAAAGTTTAAAAGAAAATAAACTAGAATTTGGATTGTTCCTCAAAGATGTATTCAGACTATGGGAAAATCTGAGCATTTAGCTACCAAAGAACAGTGAGAACTAGCTTCTACCTTAATAGGACACGTTAAATTTTGGTGTAGTTCTGTGACGTTAATTGGAATAGAATTTGACATGAAGGTGTGGTGTTTTAAAAGGAGCAGAAGGTTATAGTCTGTAGGGAGAATACTTAAGAATGCTAGAAATTGATGAGGTTTGGCTTAACAATTAAGGAGGGGGAGAACAACGGATTAATTTATGATACTACAAGTGTGGTACAGACATTTTTAGATAATTTCTAGTGTTTAATGCTACAAATAACGGAAAGGACAGTTACTACAATCTTCTTCTCTTTCTAGAAACAGAAGAAAACCCCAAGGAGGACATTTTCTGAAGGCCAGATAGCACGTCGAATGAACCCAACCAGAAACGCTCGTCCACCAGAAAATTTTGCCTTGGAAAAATTTACTATGTCGGCCGTCAGATTTGCAGAACATATCCGTAGCTACAGACAACAAAACCTCTTGAAGAGACTCAGTGTGGTATTTGCCAGACTTTGGTATCTTCACTAGCCAGGAATTAGGAAACATTTAAATTGTTGGCCAGCACTTAGACCAGATATCACATCTTACAGAAAGTTACTGAGAATCTTTGGTTGGGATCAGCTCCAGAAGTTATCTCCAGGCCTTTCTGCCTCATCTTTCACCTGTTAAGTGGGCTCTGGTTGTGACCTGTGTTGTCCAAGCATAACAAAGCAGTTTTTACTTACAGTCTGTTATTCGTTATCTGAAAATTCCTAGCCCTTACGAGTAAGACTCTTTAAGTGTGCATCCACACAGACTGGATACCAGTTCTGCTTGTAGGAAAGAGTGCTGGGCATAGCTGAAGCATTATAGAGGGAACTTGGCTGTTAGAAAAAGTGGAGTAGCACTGAATGAGAACCTGGGCAGGCAAATGACTGTTTTGAACAGAATGGAGCCGACCTTAGAGTGAAGGACAGATGAGGTCTTAAGAGACAGGTATGGGGAAGGCTAAGAATCAGATAAGATTTATCCATGAATAGGGTCAAAGAGAAGGATATTTAGAAGGAAAAAAGAGCATTTAATAGTGAGTGGAGTACTCTCTTCCAAATAACAAAGAGGATAGTAAGAAAGGGAGGCCTGCCTATGGCAGGACTAACCTAAAACTTCAGTAGAGGGTTTTTTGCAGTGCATTAGATGTTTTAATTGGAGAAAACAATGAGAGAGTATGCAAGGAGATTGAAGGAGGGAAGCATGGGAAGGCAGATGATCATAGTTTCTTATTTCAAGAGGAAAGAAATGGAGTATAAAGGGTTACAGTGGAGGAGTGCAGGGAATGCAAAGGAAAAAGAGCAGAAGTCATGTCAAGGATTTGTGGAAGTAGAAGTAGTAGTGATAGAAAGGAAGAACACTGAAACAGAATTAAAAAAAATGTAGTAGAGGAAAAGTTAGGGAGGAGAGGGGAGAGAAACAGGCAGTGATGGTTTGGAAACTATTACTTATTCTTCCAGTAGTGCGTGAGCCTGTAGTCTGCCTACTCTGGACTGCATATACATTAAAAATGAAAGAATTTGTTACCAAGTCTGGTGACAGAGTCTTTGTGACATCAGACAAAAGGTATTGAGATGAGTTTATTTAGCAGGGGGATTGTGGAGTGCGGAAAAGAAGGAGATCATCAAAGTACTCATCTCATCGTCCAGTAGAAGATATTACTGAAGAGGACTTGGACAACATTGCAGTCACTGTTAGAGACAAAATCTATGACAAAGTTCTAGTAAGTGGCTGCTGTATTCTTCCATTTGTCTGTCTGCTTGAAATTAAACGTCTCTCAGTAGTTCACTGGAGTTTGCAAAAAGGTGTGCTTTCCTGAGGCTCTGGAGAGAGTGCAGCTCGTCATTATTATGTTATGCAAGCACAACCTTGAAAGCTTTGTCAGGCTTTGCTGTGTTGGTTGATACACCCCACCACCTTTTTGCCTCTGGAAAGAAGTACTCTCTTGCCACAGAGCTATTAAGTGAAATTCGCTATAGCTGTGACTCACCGCTGATAAGAGTTGGCATCCATTTTATCTCTCATTCTCAATATAAATGTTGTACTATTAAATAATAGTGATCTCCGATGTTTCTTGTACCCCCTGGAAATTACACTTCTATATAGGTTGGGTAGTTTCCAAAGTTCTTGATGGAACTCTTCCTTCCTTTCTTTCACTGGATTTGGCTATTGATTGTCATAAAGATCAGCTTACTATGTATTTCCTTGTACTGACAGAGATGAGTCACAAGGTCACTTTCTGAATAGTTCTAGCTTTTTCATAGGTCGAAGGAAGGATCAGAACTGCAACATGAGGTTCATGTAATTTGAGACTTCGACACAACTAACTGAAGCTGGACACTGTCTCTGTAAAATTCCTGCCATCGCTATATGATTTATCATAATAACAGAACTTCTGGTTCTTACTAAGATTTTCATTGCTGAATTTGACTTTGGTTTGAAATTTGTGCTTATTATTAGGAAAGTTTGTCATTGAGCATTTAAGAGGTCCTAGGATGTTTCTCCTCCTTTCCACTTTTAGGGTAGTACTTGCCACCAGTGTCGACAAAAGACAACAGATACAAAGACAATCTGTCGCAACCAGGGCTGTGGAGGAGTGAGAGGGCAGTTTTGTGGACCGTGTCTTCGAAATCGATATGGTGAAGATGTGAAATCAGCTCTGCTTGATCCAGTAAGTATAATTTTTTGGGCTTGGAACAAAAGTGTAACGAATAATACATGCTCATGGTAACATGATGTGTTTAAACTTCTCTGCCATGAGATCTGTAGTGCTTTTATGATTGACACTGATTTTGTTTAGAACTCAAGTGGAAGGTGGTAGACCTGGGCTACCATCCACCTATCTTTGTGCTTTGAAACTCCACTTGCTTATCAGATGGTGGAGGGGCAAGTGTGAGAGCTTTTAAGAAAAGGAATCTGTCCACTTTCAGAAAAATGCTGAAACAGACACATTTTTTTAATGCTCTCAGTAATGTGGCAAGCAAAGCAGGCTCTCTGTTTTAGATTCCAATGTTTAAATATGAGTTCCAGTGTTTAAAATGAGAAAAAAAGAGAAGGACCCTAAAAGTCTTAGGGTTGATTCCCTTTTCTTTGTTGTCCCAAGACACTTAACAAGGAGAGAACACAGGCTGCTGCCAGAGAATGAGGCACGTGGATACATGAAGACCTCTTAGCTTGGCTGGTTCTGAGACCTCCTCTCCTCCACCTCTTGTTTTAGAGATGAGCTTCTGGGCTATTCTGAAGGACAGCAGAAAACTAATGGCTCTGAGGTGCTGGCAGTGGCTGCTATATTAGTACCTGTGCTTCTGTGTGCAGTTGCTGAGGACCTTGGAGATGCCTGACTTCATGCAAGAGCTGGGTATTCAATTCCAGGAATTGTGCTATACCAGCAGGCAGAGCCAAAGAAACTTGTCACAATAGGTACCCATCTTTTTCTAGGGAGTTGACTACAGTCAGCCTAGCTTAGAATGAATTACTATTAGGTATTACAGATGACTTTAGTCTATCTGAAAATCAGTACTGAGCACATTAGAGAACCTGGGGCTTCAGTGTAAGCATTCAAGCATTTAATGATTTCTTTAATCCTGCAGAATTTGGAAATTGTTAACAGGGTTGACTGCCTAGCTGATAGAGGCTTTTAAAACCTTGCCCTGAGCAGTCAGTCGCATGGTAGGGAAGCCATACTCATGTTTTTTTGAGCAACGGGAAGGCCAGTATAACCATGCTCATAACTTGTTTTTACCTCCTGTCCCATATTCACGCCCTTGCAGGCCTGGATCTGTCCTCCTTGTCGCGGGGTGTGCAACTGCAGCTACTGCCGCCGGCGGGACGGGCGCTGTGCCACCGGCATGCTCATCCACCTGGCCAAGTTCTACGGCTACAACAATGTCAAGGAGTACCTGGAAAGGTGAGGGTCATGCTCCATAGTCGCTCCTTGTTAAACTGTTGTAGCCCCTTAAATAACACTCGACTTCTTGTGGTCTGGGGCAGATCCTGCAGCTACACAAATGAAGTCTCTTGGAATTCAGATTTTTTTCCTAGGCTGAAATCGGCTTCTTTGAAGTGAGTCATATTGTCTGTGTAAAAAACTAATTTGCTTAAGAAATTGAAACGCTTTTGCCTATTTTGAAATCCCTGTTGGTTGCCTGAAGCGTATAGAAGTGCTGTTTTGGAAGTTATCTGCAGTAATGGAAATTGTCGTTTATGGGGAACTTGAGTTTCTTAAAAAGCACTAACATTGTTTTCTCGTGTCTTCTAGTTTACAAAAACAACTGGCGGATGACAATTGACAACACTGAACTGAAGCTGTGCCTGCAGCTGATTAATATGTTGAAAAATTTTGACTTCAAAAGTTTATTACTCTGTTTTATATAAGATAGAATTGTAGTGCATAGTACATTCATTTCTGTATTGGGAACTTTTTGATTGATATGGTCTTATGCAAAAGATCTCTCAGGAAAATGTTTTTGGTAGAGAAATCTACATGCACAGACCTATAGGTTAAGTGAAATGGCACTCTTGAACCTTGAGTGGTTAATTTTTAATAGAGCTACCCAAGCACATGATAGAGAACTTGATCAATTTGAGCAATATTTTTATTTATATAATTGTGCAAGTTTGCAAAAGGGTGTTTAACAACTACCTTCAAAGCATCCGTATCTTTAAAGAAACAAAACACCCTTGTCTACCAACTTGACCATAAAGATTCCGTTTTCCAGCCTTTGCTTTCTGAACCTGTTCATCCACCTGTAGTTTATGGAACTTGTCCCTGCAAAGAAGGCAAGTGTACTTTCATTTGATGCCATTCCAACCAAAGCTGATGCAATCGACCAGTGGGAGGATGATTGTTTTTTTTTATTTTAATCCAAAGTGCAATTATTCACCGAAACATGAATCTAGAAGAATGTTTCTTTAAAAATATAAAATACAATTTTAAAAATTTTAAACATCATCCCAGTAAAACCAGCAGTTTTTGTGTAGTGCACCTGCTGCCTGAACCATCTACCCAGCGGTTATCACTGGTCTACATCAGAGTTCAGGATTAATTTTTTTTTGCTTACAGTTTATACTTAGATTTTTTTTCATTTGTACAACCAGGCTTTCAAACAAGTTTGTTTAAATGCAACGTGTTTGTATTGCATGTTAAAATATGTTAAAATTCTTGTAAGATACACGTTTGATTTTATGTAGAGAGAATAAAGAGTAATCTAAAGAGGAGTATTTTGTGAGTCAAACTACACTCAGATGCTGATGTTTCCCATTTACTTTCCCATAGCTGGTGTAATGGTGCTTGCCATTACAATGATCAATAGTCATTATGTGGAGAAACACTTGAACACAACACTGATGGGTGAGGAAATAACAGCATAGAGCACATAAGTGTTACACTAAGGATTGTGTTTTTGTGAGGCAAATCTCCTGCTCCAGCTGACTGTGAAAAATGTTTATCTTCTTTTATTTTAACTGGAAGGCAGATTGAGAAAGCAGCATGTATTATTGAAAGGTTAGTACTAAACTGGCAAAGAGTAAAGCTATTCCTGCCAGAATCCATTTACCTGACTTCTTGCTTTTCAGATTGAAACATAGGTTGGCCCTTTGCTTTTGGTTTTATAAACTGGACATTCATAAACATTATTAGTTTCCCTTTGATCCACTGGGATTGCCCTTAAAAAATGATTGGCATTGCTAAGTCAATTCTTTGAGCTGAGCTGGATGTCTCACCTGGTGCCTGCAATAAACATAGCACGTGGCTTACACAGTGTTCTGTAGTGCAAGACTGGAATAATTTGGGTTTTAACAGTGGCTAAACAGATAAAGCTACATTTGAACATGCGGATTTAGTGTGGACTGTTGTTATCCTGTTGTGCATCATCTCTCTGTATGAATACAAATATCAGTATGTAGCATCTGCCTGGACTGGACTTGGCTTCATCATGCCCTTTTACTGAAAGCAGGGAAAGTATTTATAGTTGGGACTTTAAATATGAATGTTCCTGCCAAAGCCAAATGCTCAGATTTTCCCCTAATGCTCCACCGAAGGGTGGAAAACTACACTGGAGCACTTAGCGTGTGTTTGTACTGTGAGGTATCAAACAGGTACTTTGGTGTAGTTAAGACACATGAGTTTCTGAGCTGCTGAAGGGCCATGCACTTTCTGAAAGTTGCACGATTTAAGTTTGTTTTGTGTTCTTCTAACATAAACTAGCACATAAAATGTTTCATATGCTTGTTGTGGATTTTAGGAGGATTTATGTGACAGGAAACTTTATGTATACAAACTTCAGTCAGAAGGTTCCATGATACTTTGCTCATATCCAGAGAGGGAATGTACAGTATTACCCTTGGACTGACAAATGCTTTAAAAAAAAATCCTCTGAAAAATGCATGTCACCATTTCAAAAAGCAAATTACATCCTTGTCATTGCTCCACTCTCCCACCCTGACTTTCCCCTTGGGGCTTCTGTAGGAGCAACTCCCTTCCAAAAGTGTTGCTCTCCTTTTATTATCTATGGGTCTGGTGAAGAGTACAAGTAACAATGATGTTTCTTTAATTGCCTGTGGGAGTCATTCACCTTTCCTCTAATGAGCTGTAACTTAGTTTACAGCTTTTCTAAGTTAAAACTAAAATCTCATTTTGACAGCCGGCCTGAATTGGTGTTCCTAAATGAGATGCTTCAGTCTCAGGAAAACACAGATTCAAATAAACAAGGTAGGATGTTTATCCTCTGAAAGTTGTTAAAAGAGGGGTTGCAGCTCAAAAGATGAACATGATTGCCATTCAGGGACAGCCTACAACCGTATTACAGCTACTGCAATAACTGACTGCTTGAAAATCCAGATGAAAAAAATTTCTTTTAATTCTTACACTTTGCCCACCTATCTAGTTGTGTCATTATATCTTATGCTAATACAGGGATTTTCAAGTACTTCCTTGCTTCTTGGTATGTCTCCCCAAAGGTTTGTAAGTATTATGGCCTAGCAAATAAAAAAAATCAGAGTTCTTTAGATCTGTTTATTTACAGCTGTTAACTGTGTGCCAAGGTGGAAGGAAAAAAAAACCAGAAAAAAGGCTATTTTTGTGTGTTTGTTTTTTTATTTATTTTGTTTGTGTGTGTGGGTTTTTATTATTTGTTTGGGGTCTTTTTTTGGCTTTTTTGCTTGAGTTTGGGCTTTTTTTTTGGGGGGGGCATAGTTTGTAGGGGTTTTTGGTGGTTATATTTGTTTCTTTTTTTAACTGCAATTGTTTAGATTTACTTGATCCAGGTTACCAACATGTGGTAAATACTATTCTGCACCTCTAAGAGCTGCAAAAAATTTCTAAGTGATGAGTGCTGTGAAATTTATAGTCTCTAGGATAGTCTTTATGCTTCTGAACCTCGACTAGATTAGAGGCTTTACTACAGTGCAGACCTTGTTCAGACACAACGGTTATTTAAATAAAGGAAGTATAGTCAATGATTAGGACACTGAGCTGGTATGAAATTTAAAGTCACAGGGGAGCAACACCAACAATCCACCATCATTCCTAAACTTCCTTGGTGCTGTTCATAGAGTCACAACAGTTTGGTCCACCTTTTGATGCAACTTAACTACCTAATAATGGAAGCTACAGTCCTTGAACTAGGCTACTGAGATGAAGCAATTTAAGTTTATTTCCTACCTTCCATGGAAAGCACGCAGATAGAGGCTCCTTCCCTTGCTGGGTGGTCATAATCTTCTTTGGTCTTTTGGTAACATCTGCAGTTGAGCACACTTTATCCAAAGGCCAGTTATTGCTCTGCATTACAGCTTGAAAAAAAATAGTGCTTTCAAGAATTCAACATCCAGACAGAAATTTCAATGTCAGAATTGTCAACCTGCCCTTCTTGGGCCAGCTGTGCTCAAACCTGACACTGAGTGGGGTTTGTTTGTGTTGGTTTTGATTTTTAAATTTTTTTATTCCTCTGGCCGTTACTTGAAGTAAGGCAAAAAAGCTACATGAAAACAATTGTTGGGAATCAGACATTCTACAGAGTACAAACCAAGCCAACTCTGCTCCCCGTCGCGGCAATGAGACCGCATTGCTGTCTAGGCTCAGAGACACCTCTCCAGCCGAGTTCCCTTTCAGAAGAAGCTTGTGCTAACATCTATCCTAACCTGTATGGTTCTTGCATCTCCCCAGCCCCTGGCAGGAAAAATTATCCAGAACGGAAAGTTTGGAGAGAGGCAATAAAAGAAGCGAAAAATACAGTGGGGGTCTCTCTATGCATGTGACACAAAAAGGACTATTTGGGGCCCTCAACATGAGCAGCAGAGAGAAGAGGAGCTGCCTGCCAGCCCTCATGCTGCCACCCCTTTCTGCTTCCAAGTACAGGGAGAAGTGCTGGAGCATCTGGGCACACATTCCCTGAGCTTCCACTGCTCATCTCCTGGGAACGATGGTGGCCTGGCCAGCTCTGAGGAGCTCCTGGCCACCTCTCTGTTAGGCTAGTGAAGTGCCCTTGGTGACCAGGCAGAATTTGAGCTGCACTATTAATTAGGCTCTCCTGTAGCTTCACTGTGCTTTCCAGAATAAATACAAGCTATGATTATGGAAAAAAGTGAGATACCAGTACACTGCTGAAGGTTTTTTATCCCCTACTGTGGGGATACTACCCAAAGAAGATCAGGAGATGGATTTATTTTCTTCCTTATCCTGGTAACTGCGTTAAGGAATAAAACAGAATGGTACTATGACATATGCACTGAATTGGTTAAATAATAATGGTAGAAAAACTTGCATTCTTAAACTATTAAATTCAAGCTTTTATTTTCTTAGCTGCTTTGTCTTCATGCTTCTGAGTAGACTGAAGACAAGTTTGGATTGTTCTCCCTGCTTTCAGGAGGTGGTTATTCTGATATTAAGGTGATTTTTATCTTTTTATTTAAACTGTGATTAACTCTCCAAACAGCATCACAAACATAGCTAACACCAGTGGTTAAAAAAAAAAAAGCCTGGCAGTGAAACATGTCCTTGGTGCCTTACAATCATCACACTGCTTACCTGTCAGAAAGGACTGAGGACGGAACCCAGAAAGCCACACCACCATTGGAGGCGCAGTGTCCTGTGTCCAGATGTCGAGTTATCTGGACCATCGGAGAAAATCAGTAACTTTAAAAGAGAAGTGTCAGTAGCTTCTTCCTTAATCTATATGTACTACTTCTTTTTAGGCAAAATAAACTGTAGGTCTCAGGTGTCACACTTACATAAGGATAAGGTCATCATTTTAGTAGAATTTGTTGTTTCTCTAATGTAAGTATGTCCAAAATCAATTGTAGAAGGTGATTAGCATGAGACAGGTTGCTGGCAACAGAGAATGTGAGTATCCTGAACATCACCAATAAGTCATGTTAACACACCTTCAGAATCTGCCAAAATTTGCTAACAGCTTATGGCTTCTTAAATGCAAATTATCTGATACCATCTTCATTGGTGCATCTAAACTTCTGATGAACCAGAGCAAATTACAAATCAGGAGCACAAGAGAGGCTCAGCACAAGACAGAGGCTCCAAGTAATGGCATACTGCAGCATACATTGCCATGAGATATGAGAGGAACTTCCAAAAACACTGCCTGTTTTATCCATGTCTAGCCACCTGCAAGTGGCTTTTGCTGGTGGCAGTCTAGGGGAAAAGGAATCCTGCAAGATGCTGAACACCACTAGTATACTTCGGACAAAGGGTGGTGATGGAGCCTTCAGCAAAGTGCTTGGCATTTCTACAAAACCCACTGCAAAGGAAAACTGACTTTCATTAGGACAAATTTTGGAAAAAAGGAACAAAGCTGCTGGAATTGCTGTGTACGTAGTAGCTAAACCCTGTCACTGTAGGGTACTTAGCGGTGGGTAAAGCATTATGTGGATGAATATGCTAGTTTAGTCCATGTGTTTGGCACAACATCATAGAAGAGTGCGGATTGCAGCACTTCCATGTGAGGAGAAAACATCAGTTCCCCCTTTGTCTGCAGAAAAATAAAAAGCATACGGACACCATAAAGAATAGCTATTCTTTCATTTCCAAAAAAAGCACTCAAAAGCCCCAAAATGCACAGAAGAGCAACAGTACTATTAAACAAGTCACTTGCCTTCATGCTGAGGTCGGCTACAGATCTCTGAAAGGAGGAGGTTTCCTCCTCCTACACTCTTGAAAGCAAACAAGGGCATAGGGGCTCCAGACCATAGTCTTCTGCATGACTTCTGCTATGTTAAACTTCTCAGGAAGCATCTCCAGAATATCATCTATGAAATTCTTAACCTGTCCAGGACAATACAGCAGAGCCATTAGAAATCCCAGCAGTCAACTCTTTTTGTCTCTTCTACCTTCAAGTCTGATTTCTTCTCCAGGAGAGTGCAAACATCTCATTTTCTTAGATAAAAAACAGTGATGCTCCCTTCCTCACCTTTGCTGTCTTTTTGGCAACAGTACTGAGATAAATGACTGCAAAACAATTAACACTTATCAGCTTCTATTTAGCTTTACATTTTCAAGTAATATGGACCCCTAAAGCACACTAACACATTGTTCCTGGACTTGGGATAACTGCTGTTAGTAGGCTGTGCCCTGGTTTTCAGCTGTCTTGATTTTAAGCTGAGTGTGATTAGAGGTTTGTACTTCTCTAGTACCTAATAGCTTCCTTCACGCTCTCCACCACCCACAGTCCTTCCTGTCCCAGGTGTTAGGCAAAATACAGTGCAGGCACATGCACACACATCTCACCCCCCAAAAGAGCCTCTCTTCCTCCTTGTAGGCCTGCTCTGTAACAGACAGAACATAAATGAACAATTCATAACAGTACCAATGAGCATGAGTTGAAATCACAGCATTAATGCAGCTCAGCCTCCGTTTCAGTCCTAACTTTGGCAGAATTAATGAATGCCATATATAATAGTCCAGACTCCCTAAAGTAGATGGGAACTGAACACGAAAAGCACAAACTCCCCCCAGGAGATGAAGCACTGTTTGGCCACTTGCAAGCAGAGCTGTCACACTCCCTCCTGCAAAACCTCCATGATCTGATATTGATAAGAGAAAAAAAAAAAGAGTGCCCAGAGGCAAAAAAGAGAATAAAGAAAGGGACTGAGAAATGCAGAAGAAGAGAGGGAGTCACAGGAGACTTTTAATTAACTCTGGTAAGGATGAGGAGCTCAAGGCTCAGTCTCATCATATGGCAGGTTTTGGGGCTTCTGGAAGTAGTTTCTCAGACCTACACTCAGAAAGGAAGGTGCAGAAGACAGCAAAGTCTGAAACAGAACTAGCTGAGATTTCTGATTACATTTTCCTTCCCTGCTCATCCTTTATTAATTTAATCTCTTAAGTACAGCACCAGTGATATTCCATAAACAGAACTACAGTGCCCCAGTTAACTCCATATTAAGTGACAAAGCTTATCCTTCTATTAGGGTTGGCCCCTTTAACCTAGCATCTGATAGCTTACAGATGTTAATGATATTGTTCTGCTAAACTCCAGGTTCTGTACAAGAGAGGTGCTACTCAAAGGGGATTTATCATGCAGGAGATGAGAACAAAGGACAGAGGTAAAGACTAGACCCACCAATTCAACCAACCATGCCTTTTTTTTAGTAAGTTATTGTTGCTGTACAAGTTTATAAAAGCATACAAAAAGAAAATAAGATAGATCCATACCTTGTTTCCCACCCCACAGTTAATTCAAAGTGAAAAAGAAATGAACTGCATAACAGGTTAGATGTTCCCCTCGTCCAAATCTCTTTGATCCAAATTCCTTCCTAGTGCAGTACCTTGGCCAGGCTGGTGCATAATCATCACTACTATTAACACTCATTAAATATTTTCTAATTTGATGCATCATTCCCCCCTCCCCCCGAAATTAGGTCCTTTCCTGAAATAACACAGTCAGATGTGTGCTCCTCATGTCATTAAAGCACTGACAACACACTAGAGTAAGAACGTCACATCTTTCTCTGCAGACTGGTCTAATCCCTCTCCTACAAATGTATTCATGGGTTGCATTTTTGAAAGAGTTTTGAAGAAATTATCTGATATTGTTGTCAAGAATCCCATTTCAGCATTGGAGTGCAATCCATATAGTACAGGGCTTTCAGATGCAAGCATTTAATCTGTGTATTTATGGTATCCATCATAATTCAGATTTGGTGGGGCCAAGAAATCTAGTGCCGGTTCCCCTTCAAGCTGCAGAAAATAATCAATAATGTTATTGATAATTCTGACACCAGTTCTTGAAATATTCTGCATCTGCAAAGTTTCAGATATTTGCTTGGAGTCTGTGGACATGACACCTGTATGTTCTGATACAATGGAACAGGGTTACCAAAGTATTTTCAGCATATTTGCATAATTTCCCAACAGTCCCTTTTTCTGCAGTGTTAAAATACTGTTCCTTCTTCCTTCATGAGGATGCTCTGAGTTTATTTTAAGGACTGTCGCTACTGAGGTGAGCGTATTTTAGGTACTGAATGTCTGCATCCCTGCAGCTGACAAGCAAGGATTATTATGCCATTTTGCAGATGAGAGTCTGAGGCAGGAGAAAGTCACACAGGGCACCTGTGGGAAAGGCAGGACCGGGCCTCAACTCACCTCGACCCTGTTATGTATTAACATGAGCCACAACGTTAATTCTATTTAGTCCATCATTAATTAGGGGCTTTGCACAAACACACTGCACTCATAATGACCTTAAAGCAGTCACAGGGAGAGACAGGAAGATGAGACAGCTAAGTGGAACGTGGAACTGGGATAGCACATGTCAGTATATGAGCAATCTTAACTTGTCAGAAACAGTGATCCCATTCCACTTTCCACAGAAACGGTTGCCAGTCAGGACAGTGTTGATGTCCCTTCCATTCTCTTCTACCTGGCTGAAGAGAATGTCCCTAGCAGCCAGGAGTTGGAACAGAAAAGAAAATCTAGCTACTCCACTGCATCTCTCCAAAGGTAGGAGTCTTGCTTGGGATTTTGTACTGATGCTTTGGCCTCCATGAGAAAGACAGTGGTGATGATTTTTGCAGGAGAAAAAAATTAAGGTCTCAATCAGCTCAATATTGAACAAAACACTATTAATTGCACTGTTTCTACAGAGCACCTAGGCCCTAACTCTGTCAGGATATTTAAGATAAGACTTGGGACTTTAGAGCAGATCAAGATTTAAGTAGGTAGATAGGGCTTTGGTGAGATATACTCTTGGTGTATAAGACTACTACAGATGACAGGACAGAATAAAAGCTGTAGCAATCACATTTCTTTTCCAGACACCCCCAGCTCCTGTGCTGTAAGAACTTCACTGGATTCAAAGCATTTATCTGAACTTATTGTCATAGGGCTGTCTGGGATTTAAACTAGATTTGAAGTTGCTTTTTCTGAAAAATATTTCTAGCTCTAAGTGGCACTTTTCACAAGAGCTATTTCTTCTTAATGCAGGGTCCACTCCACAAAATCACAATAACATTTAACGGCTTTTGGCATTTAGAACAGTCAACAACAAGCTGTTGCTCAAAATAACATCACTAAGCACTTATTTCTGAAGTCATTTGGTTCTGCAACCAACCATTTACCTGCGCCTGAACTTGCACCACTAACCTCACCCACAATAAGCTATATCTTAAGACCACTTTGAAGTAGTGCTGAGGTTTTGAAAAAAGCCCTGTTATTTACCTTGAGTAGAAGATCAATTCTGTCAGACAGTTTGTACTTACCAGTCTCTCTGCTGGCACTTAAATCAGGGATTTATATGCACAGAGGGAGGCTGTGGGTTGCTGGCGTTCATAGCAGGAGCTGACCACCCTTCTGTCCTTATAGCAGATCCCAGGTGAGGTATTATCAAAGCTCATGCATAGTGGCTTATTCTAACGCACCTCATGGAATGAATTCATAGCTAAAAGAGCTCATCAGTAAGGCAAATAGGTAAAAAGAGAAGGTAATCTCCCCAGTGAACACAAAGCCCCACCAGTGATGAAAGGCCATCCTGTTTCCATTCATTTGGTTGCCAGTGAATAAAAGATTTTCTGGTTTTGCTGGTAATTCTGAGCTTTAACATTTTCCAATTACAGCAAAAATCTTGGAGAGATATCTCACTGTTTAAAACACCAGTAGATCCAAGCTCAAGGTTGGGTCCCTAAACTTTCCAAAGGCCGTACAAATAGCAGTGATTCTGTTCAGGTTTCACCACCTATACTTATTTTGCAATTATTTGAATGAAAGTTCAGGCTTGTGAAGGTTAATGGACTACCTAAACTGGAAGCAGTAATTCTTCACTTATCCATAGGCTACAGGCAGACCTCGAGCCAGCAGGATGAGCTTCCCACCATGCCCCTGCGACCTCAGCTGTCATGTGGAGAAGTCCGCCTCCTTCGAGGTCAGGAGTACAGTGGTGTTTAGCCTTTCCATCTCCATGGCAACTTACTCTTGGGCATCTTCTTCTGAGCAGTTGCTTCCAATTACCTTCATCTGAGTGTGGCTCTTTGACATATGAAAACCCGCTTGTTAGGGACCGAGGAGACATCAGCCCGCTCACCTTGCTTGCAGCCGCAAGGCAGCTTCAGCCCATCGCCAGGGGTGAGAGGTGCACTTCCCACGAGTAAGCCAGGCTCCACAAATGGCCTGCTCACATGTAACATGCTAATTTCCATGTTTTATTCTTCTCAAATAAGATTTTACCTGTGGGCAATGAAAAATAACAAGTCTGCAAAGGGTACTTGAAAAATCTCTTGGCTGTTTTTAGAAAATTGTGTACGATCGGTTCTCTAAAGTGACTACTTCAGCAAACCCAGAAACTCTCTGGGTTTTTAAATATATCTATGTATCTACCTATATCTATGTATTTTATACACACACCCGCTGTACATACATCCACATAAATACATATAAATGTATGTATATGGAAACAGATTAAAGTAATTTCCAAGCAAGACTTCTAAGAACTAAAGTTAAAGCAACATTTTCTTTTTGTAGCCTCAAAAATTCTAATATTTTTTGCTGATTAGAAGCAACTTTGGCTATCTGGCACCTTGGACTCACGGATGCTGCACATACACTGCTGTCCAGGACAAAAACTCAACAGTGAAATTTGAATATTCAGTATATGTCAGCTGGTGATAACCTGACACAGCTACAGATGTGTGAGAGGGTAGTAGAAAATTTAAATCAGTCCTACAAACTATTTTCCCTATTTTGGAAATGGGAAATTGCAAGGAAATATATAACATTTCCATTCTGCTGTTTTTCTGAGGAGGAAAATGTTCAAACAGTAAGTGCAAGTTTTGAGGGCAGTGCCATTCTGGACTGCTGCAACTGGTGAATCTATCAGTTATGTTGATTGAAGTACCCAGTTCCACAAGAGATACTTTCCCATGCCAACCCAGACCTTTCTAAATTGAAGCACCTTAAAACAGTATTACTACGAAAATGAAAACTTAAGCGTACCCAATGTCATTAAGATCACCGTACAAGCAGTGTTACGAAATACTGAATTGAAGTTACCAAGCAAGGGTACTTGAAGAGTAAACAAGCAGTATGCCAAGTCACAAACACTTTCAGACAAAATCTGCTCATGATGAATCATTGTAAAATTTATTCCTCCACAGTCAGACAAGACCCAGCTACAGGTGGAGCTGCATAGATGAGAAAGTTTATGGTCTTCAATTTCCCTTTTAGGTTGAATATACTATACAGATGTTCAGGAGCTTTACACATGTGTGAGAGTTCTTATCACAAGTGGTCTGATGAGTTCTTGCAGATATATAGAGCAGAGGCATTGGTGGTCACACTATATGATCTCACCGAAGAGGTAATGGAAGTTTTCCCATGGGACCTACCTGAGGAATAGAATGCATCACTGAATAAAACAAGTCAGCTTTCTAAAGGAGAAACCAAAGCTGTTCAGAATAAACAGCTCTGCTGCTCAGAGGAAAAAAAGAAATTCAAGTGCTTCCTTTCAGAAAGCTTCATGGTTATGTGTTTGCATTGCTGGGTTTGGTTTGTTCACCAGACTACATTGAAAAACAGATTCCTTTTACTTCAATTCAGTGAGAGGTATCTGAGTAAAAATAGCAAGTTTGCGACTGAAATCAGTAACGGTGTAAAATGTATTATCTGAGCCTTATGTCATGTTTTCTACCTTATCCCTTATAGAAAACTTACAAGAGAAAAGCACATTTTCAAGACACTGCATGATATAAGAGAACGTAACTTCATGAACAAGTGCATGTCTTTTCTCATACAGATCTTTAAAAACATAATCCTCATGAGTGACAGGAAGGTAACCTACTGTGCCTTTCTTAAAGGGGAAATAAAAAACCCGTATCTGATTGCAGTCTTTTATATCTCCTCACTAGGAAACACTTAGTAACTGAAATTCTACATTATTTAAATTTGGGAAGTATTCAAGAACTTCAATGAAAATTGAACTAATATTAATCCCATGACTGCCACATCACATAAGCATTAAGTTTATTGTAGAATTTTAGTCATAATGCCATTCTTACAGCATGTGATTAAGAGTGGTAAACCATTTTATTCAAGAAACTACTGTCTTTGTCTTTAATTTGGCTTCACAGCATTTGAAGCTTCTTTTTGCTCCCCTTTGGTTTGCAAAATATGCCAGTTTGTGAGGAAACTTTCGCAGACAGGAACCTTTATGCCCTTGGGGGCAGTATTTGTCTCCCAACAGTTCAAGTAAAAACTTAATTATAGGCTTTAAATATTGCATGATGTAACAGAACAAGTAAAATAGCTGCAGCTATTCCAGCCTGCTAACTACATAAATTTGTATGTAGCAGTTTGATTATATAAAACTCTAACCCATCTTTATTTTAAACTGGTTTAAAGGGAATGAAAAAAAAATTTTAAAAAAGCCACTGGAATATGACATGTTACACTGCATGCTTGTGATGAGAAGACTGATCAGAGAATCCCTGTGAAAAATGTGAACAATTTGAATTTAAAATGAAGCATTCTTGGAGTTAGAATAAACCTACTTCTCTCTTTGTTGGCAACAAAACCTCATTTAATGTTTTTCTAATTTCATATATATATTTATCTCAAGAAATTGCCTCTTCCTTTGTCTTTTACAAGAGTATATCAATATTCTAACTCAGCACGAGCTCCTTCAGCTGCGCATGTCTGGGGCATTGATTATAGTGGGATAATCAAAGCTGCTGATACAAAAGGAGAATTTTCGGTAGTGTAAGAAAACTGAAGAGTTTGAATTAGAAATATTTTGGCCTGTCATATTCACATAATTGCCATTGTACTGTATAGAAAACTAGTCTGTTGTACCCCAAAAACCAGAGCCATTGCTCAGTGGATGGATAACGGTGAGGACAGAAACCACATCCCCCTTACAACACTGAATGACAACTCCATAAACACGTGTGTAGGAATCAGAAGGTGGGGGGCAAGAGTGGGACAGTGAGGCAGGATCAAGCATCCTGTACTTCACATCAGACCTGAACTATCAGAGTTAGCATGTTGGAGTTTGTCTTAGCAGAAGGAAAATGGACTAAGTCAAACTGAGATGCGAGATTGGATATTCACAGGAAAACACTATGAAACTGGTACAAGTGACGATTGAGTTATGGCAATTCCCACTAGCTGATGGGCTAGCTCAAGTTGCCCAGTTTATGCTTTCTGCTTTCTGGTCAATCCGTAATTGTCTCAAGAAAGTTGTTCCCAAAGGATAATAAAATGTGAGAGACTATACAGATATATACACATATATATACATGTATAGAAAGTTACAATTAAAAAACCCTATTATCTTATTTGTCTCTCCAATATCTATGTTAAAAAAATCCTTCTAAAGCCACAGGGTAACAAATCACTAACCAATACAATGAGAAGGGCCAATAAGCAATATTACCAAGAGAAAAAATAATTCTTGACCTTACAGATCTTTCTAGTACTCCCTGCCACCAGAAGCTTCCCTCTCATTAATTAGCAAA
Organism: Pseudotriccus pelzelni; assembly: GCA_035584735.1. Classification (NCBI taxonomy): domain Eukaryota; kingdom Metazoa; phylum Chordata; class Aves; order Passeriformes; family Tyrannidae; genus Pseudotriccus; species Pseudotriccus pelzelni. The sequence goes on along the minus strand of JAWMRA010000078.1, from coordinate 30,203,791 downwards.
ATTAATTATCCAGCTTATGAATTGTGGTTTGAAAAGAACAGAACTTAAAGCAGCAAGACTTGTTAGCAAAGAAAACTAAGGGTTGGAATAAGCTGATTTTATAGACTTGTTTTCTAAATGGGAAACATTATTAAATCATCACTGTAAAATTAAGTAATTATTTCACTATTATGACACCAAGCACCACAAAAAGGAAAAACACTCTGATGTCCTATTAGCTAAATAAAGGTCAGCAGGGGTACGAAGACAAAAATGAAAATAAATTTGTAAGAGCAAATACAAGTTGGAAGATAAGGAGAAAACCATATAATCAAGGGGTTACACTTATCTTTTCTCTTTACGAATATCTCTGAAATTTCTTTAAATTATTAAAATTGGAGGACGTGTTTAGTAATATCCTATATCATTCAGTAATAAATAATTACTGCTTTTATTTAAGCATTTCACATTTTCACATGCAGAACTAAGACAAGTGACCTCAACTCAGTATTTAAACTATGCAAGTGTGAAATATGCTGTAGCTCAGAAATAAAATCACTCATCTACCCTTAACTTTGACTCAAGGGGAACATTACTGAGAAAGTCACAACAAGGTGGCATCCTTAATACATAATAATGACACATTCAAGAAATGCACCATTATTTATACATGTGACGTGCTGTAAATTGCTTCCATCATCAAAACTAATTGTAGTGATTATTAATGCAGTGTTATGAACTGTCAGAATTGCTGTTTGTAATTACATTTGTGCAAATGCTTCATTACCTGCCTAATGAATTTGGCATATATGCACATGTAAACCCCTGTTTTTGTTAACATAATGAAGGGCATTTTTTTCCCCCTTAGCTACTGATGTGGAACTGGTTTGACCTATATTACAAAGTTCAAGCATCCACTACCAGAAAAAATCCCACAACCCCCCACCCCCCTTGATCTGGTTTATTTTCGTACTCCACAAGAGCATCATATAATGCCGGCTACTTAAATAACAGCTCCAAAGAAAGGACTGTGTCCCCCTTATTCAGTATAAACAGCTGATTGGGTTGAAATGACCTTGGTGTGTGGTTACCTGACCACTACTTCTTACCTTCATGTGGGCTTCCAAATAGCCACAGAGGACAGTGACACGGACGTGGAGATCTCTGGTGCTGAACTGCAACCTTCCGTTCCAGCCCTGAGGGCCAAACCTCAGTCTCCCAGCAACGCAAGTGCGAAAACTGCACAGAAGACAAAGCATGCTTTTAAATTTCCATTCTCTGGTACACAGCTCAAGGGTATCCTGTCAAAGAAAAAAAGGAATAATATGCAGTAACAACCGGCAGCGTTATCGACAGCTGTGCCTGCCTCAGCAGCTGAAAGGGAGCACTCGCAAGCCTGGAGATGGAAAGAGAGTAAGAAACAGGTTTCTTAATGGTCAGAGACTATTGGGCAGTATTTTTTGCAGTAATTCCCAGATGCACAAGTGTTGATAGTGATATTTTTATTTCCAAATCTCCCCTAGGAAAGAACTGTTGTGCTACTGAAACCAACAAAAATAGCATCTTTAACTAGAATTCTATAAACATTACTCAGTAACCACTACAGTTTCTTAGCATAAATCATACATAGACTTTATCCCAAGTAGAAAACGCACCAGTTTAACACTTACTAAAAAAGCCTCCAAAGCCCTTCAAATTTTAGTTTCCCAAGAGTCATGTTCGAAATTGAAATTTAATTTATTTTTTTTACCTCCATTGCTTGTAGTGTTAGTAGAGAATCTCAGCAAGATAAGATTCAGCACAGGGCTTCAGCTGTTTTTAAAAATACTTGGCATTGCATATAAAACCTGCAGAAATTAATCCTTAATTCTCTGACATATATTCTGTCTTTTACTTTAAGAAGTAATGGACATAAAATTACTTTTGGTACCCGTGAAAACATAGATGTGTGAAAAAAACTTCAGTAGGATAAACTCTTTGCTTTCAAAAGGAAATAGATCCTCCTGAACCAAACAACAGATAGCAGAGTCTGGGGAAAGGTGAAGGATTTTATGTCTGACAAAAAAACCTTCTTAAGTCAGAATGCTGAGTTTAACCATGAAAAATGCAACACAAGTTTCTACCCTGAATAAAACCAGGAACCTTGATATATAACAAAATAAACATTCAATATATCAGATGTCTAAATCTGAGAAATTAGGAGTGACAAAAGAGTTAAACCCGATACCAAAAAAATTTAAGTCAGTCTTTATTATGCTAGTTTACCAACCACTGTGCCAACTGCTTTTGCAAGACCTGAAGCCAAAGTAATTTTTAAAGTATTTCTCAGGTCAGTCAGAGTAGCAGATGTAGTTTGTTCTTTTTTTTCCGTTGGTTTGGGGGTTTTTTGTTGTTGTTTGTTTTTGTGGTTTTGTATGGGTTTTTTGTTTGGTTGGTTTCTTTTTTGGTTTGATTTGGTTTTTTTAATATCTAATTATACACCCCCTAGTCTACAATAAAATCCATAGTAAAATACTTCATCTTTTGGTCCAGGATTCTTTTTGAAACATAAACTTACAGGGGTTCTGGGCGAAACCCCAGAAGACTTAAGATTGAGAAGCACTGAGTACATCCAAATCTCACTAGTTCTAGCTAGATTAGCACCATTTGAGATTTGGTCCAACATGTTTATGGGATGTCCTTTCAGGCTTTCCCCAGTCCTTTACTATCAAAAATCTTTACAGCAAAATTCTTGCCTCTCTCCTCCCTTAGAAGCCAGGAATAATGGGCTGGAAAATGGAGCAGGTCTGTAACATCAGAAGCTTCTCAGATGTTCCCCATTAATTCCTGTGGCTTCAGACACGCAACACTGCCTCTGCCATCTCCCATTTTCTCATCCTGTCCCTAGAGCAGCTGAGAACTCTTCAACTCCCCTGAAAACCAACTCAGATCTTCTGTTCACAACAGCATTTCTATGCTCACTAGAGGTAAAGCAGGGTTATTTTCAGACCAGCATGATTAGCTTACTCATAGGAAATCTGGTTAAAGAGTTCTGCTTTCCCTGATGATAAAGGGGGCAGTTTGTGTGTGCTCCCACAGTGCCTAGCACATCAGGGCCCCTCACTAATCCCATGGAGATTTCATCCAGCAGACACCACTGAGCCTAGCCCATCTCTTCATTTGTTGCAGGCAACCTGGGTCACAGACAAACTAGGCTGCTGAGCTTAAAACCAGAAGAGGAGGGAATCATTTCATTCTCATGACCACTGTAATATCAAAGCCTGGAACATGCATTTCTTGTTTAGCTTGAGGGCAGAGGGGTTGTCACATATACACATTGGCTATTTAGCATAAAACATTTGGAAGGGAGCACCTTTTTTTCAGCAGCATTTACAGCTGCAGTGCTCCTGTTCGCTCTGCTACTGTGTTGGGAAACCACTGCTCACCAAGGGATTGCACAGATCTTTGTCCACTGAAGAGTGGGTTCTTGGTCCATATAACGCTGGCCAAAGCCAGGGCTGCTATCTCTGAAAAGCAGCACTCCAGGGCTAATTATACAGCTTCCCCCGGGGCAGTCAGAGCCATTTCATTAAAGTCTCCATTATGGCCTGCTGAATGGAACAGGAGCTCTTAACTGGGGGCAGGAGGGGAGAGGGAAGTGTGTGCCTGAGGGCAATCCTATCTACCCACCAGGGGCTTTCTGCCTTACCTCTCCCATTCCTCCTGGGAGGGTGACACTGTTGAGCAAAACATGACATACACCCTGTTAATATGATGTTTATCCTGTTACAAGCCAAAGCAAAAGGAACAAGATTATTAGCTGGTTAAAACTTTTGCTGTAATCCATCACATATTTTGTGTTCTGGAAACATCCCTCCAGCTGAGAAGGCATTCCCTATCAGAGGGACTGTTTGACACTCACTTGGAAAAGAACCCCGTGGCCATGGCAGGCAGCCTTCTTGAGTGCCTCATTTGCAACCATCTCCTGCCTTTGTCCGAGAGAGATGTTATGAAATCTTCTAGAGTCTACAGTCTATAATGAACCCAAGCTTTCTGCCTGCAATAGAAATAATTGGGGAAGGGTGAGTGACAGAGGGGGTGGAGATAGGAAAATTAGCAGAGCAGAAAGGAAAAAGAATGATAATGCCCCCATTAATTTCACTATCACTTGTGCAACGCATATTACTTCCTCTGAAGCACTTCACTAAACCCTTACAATTTCAACAAGCAAAATTGCGAGCTCTCAACAGTGGCCTTATTGTTGGTATTAGAAAAAGCCTGCAGAAATCTGTTCCCTTGGTTTTAAGATAATGAACCTTTTGACATTTTGATAGATGCTCGGCATTGTTACTGAGCTTTAGAAACTCTTACAGGGGGTACAGAGCAATTCCCTTATGAAAAAAGGAGCAACATGTGGTAGATATCACATCAGTTTTTTAACTGATTGGTTCAGTGGGTAAATGCACAAGCCTCTCACCTTGTGAGGCCTGAGCTTAAATTGAGCACAGTGAGGTCACAGATGTATTAACCCGGTATTCTCACTATTGTCTGTGGGGAATAGTAATCCTAAGTATAGAGCCACAGAGCCCTATACAATTGAATATAGTTTGTATAATGACCATTATTTAGTCACAGGGGGCACAAGATTACATGAGCATGGAGAAAATTGCCCTCTGGCCCTCATCTAGTCAAAAGGTAGAAAACAGTACAAAGAAAACCTGCATTATGCCAAGCAGAGGAATGCTCAATCTAGAAATTTCTTCATACTGTAGTGGTTATGGCCTTACACTTTTCATCCACCCCATTGCCATGCATCTGGTGGGGGTGGAAGAAAATTTAGAACTTGAATCTGCTGCTGAAAATAAACTGCACCCAACTTTCCCACAGTAGTGCATACTCCATTGTAGTGACAGATGACTCCGGACGTCTTTGTTCTGCTTAGTAAAAAAAACCAAACCACCACCATATATGCTTGTGTGTATGAGAACATACACGCAAGCATATAACCATATGTCGATTTTTCTACCCCTCCATGCTCCATTTCACTTTTGAGCTCAATTTTTCTTTGGGGGGACAGTTGCAAGTTGCTTCTGTTGTGAGTGAAACAAGTAAGAGGCTTACTTAACGCCTCAGTATCTTGAAGTGGGTCTACTCCTGAAGCCACAACAAAAAACAAAGTACGGCTGGACTGCTCACTCAGCATTTTGCTTAATCCATCCTTGAGCTTTCCATATACCTTGAGCCAAACTTATCTTCCACAAAGTTCCTATACATATGAAAGAACATCCACTAAACATGTTCCTTGATGTTACTCGATAGAAAACGTTCCTTGATAAATGTTTCATGTCTGCACCATTGCAGACTTGAGCATCTGACACTGATGACCATTTCATCAGAGAAATCATGACAAGGCAGGAAGGGAAGCAGGTAATGAAGCAAGAGAGAAGACAATCATTCCCATTTCCCTGTGGAATAGGGACCACGTGACAGAAAACAGCAACTTCTGAATGAAAAGGGCCTCTTCAATAACTGAATTGACAAAGCCATTATATACAGGCAATACTGGCACATAAAGCCAGGAAAGCTGGGCAAAATAAACACCCAGGACAAAAATTGCATTCTCAGAAGTCATGTAAAAATGAGCAAAAACCGTGATGGTGTGGAGGAACAGGTCTATGAGACCATCACTTGGGATCAAAAATTAAACCAGTACAACCGGAAAACAACTGTGAGGAGATCAGTCAGTATCCACAGCAGAACCGTTTTTGGTATTACAGAGTTTTCAAAAGGGACACCTGAATAATCATCATCCTGCGGGGTTACCTACCTCGTACAGCCCTAATACCATAAGGAGAACTAACACTGAGAAATTCACTTCCAGGTATTAATAGGACAGCTTACTGCATGCCCATTTATGAATAAGTCCTCTCCTTTAGTATGTCTATGCAAACTAAAAGAAATCACAAATCTCCAAATATGCTGTGACTCATGTCTCCCCACACTACCTCTTCACAAACTCTTCACCAGCAGAACAGGCTAGGAAGGACCACAGTCATCGATCAAATTCTGTTTGACCACCCAGTTTTATAAGTTATTTTCTTTCCTCTTAAGATCTGAGTTTAGTCAGACAAGCCACCACCCTTACACACCCTTGCTCTGAAAGATGTACCCTCAGATTTCATACCTCAGAGTGTATGTCATTCTGTCCTAATGGACAGTAATATTAGTTTCTCAAAAGTTTTGTTTGTTCGTTTGTTTGTGTTTGTTTGTTTGTTTGTTTTTTTGGTGGTTATTCCTGGGGAACTTTTCATTTCTGGGACATTCTGAATCCACCCACTTCTTCCATTTCTTGGTGGATCTTTCAATATCTTTATCTACCCCACTGAACACATCCATCACAGCCATAGCCTGGAAGCATGCCAAAGACATAAATATAGATGATGTACTTTCTGCATGATGACTGAAACAGGATGACACTGATACTTTCTGAGGTATGTAAAAAACCCTAGTTTAACCAATTATAAGGGACTCAGGACTTGCCTTAAAATGCTAAATTACATATCTATACCCACAAGCACAGATACATAAAAATAATGTTATTGATAAAAGTTTACTGCGGTTGGCATTGCCATACTGTCTGCTTACTGTTAAACATCAAGATACAACAAACTGGAAACCCTGTATGGGACATTTACTACAGAAAGGAGTGGCATGAAATAAAATTGTATTTTTAGGGGCTGGACAAATTATGGCAAAATAGAATTTTCTCACAAAGTACAGTATGAGATGTCTAAGGAAAAAGGCACCCAAATAGCAAAAAACCCTCCTCTTTTGAAAGCATCACTAGTTTTACTAAAAGAAATACAGTAGAATGTATGACTTTATTTGAAATTGTCTAGTTGAGGCATGTGTCCAGAAATAACACCAAAAAAGATTTAGAACTGAAAAGCAATTTTCCCAGACTACTCTAATGACACTCCATCACTGAGTACTTAGAAAATCAACAGGACTCACATGTGTTCAACTCTGAATAGAAGGAGGAAATCCAATTCAAAGAATTCTATCTCTTTACTTCTTAGAAGAATCTTGACAGCACACAAAATTTAAAAAGGTCATCAGAGCCACTTTTGCCTCCCAGTACAACTGATTTCTGATTTTTCCCATGGCAAACAGATAGTAAAATTAAAAGGAAAAATAACAGCTTGAATGTGATATGGATATGTATTATTTACTTCTTACTTTACATACCGGATCAACCCTAATTATCCAAACATAAGCAGCTAAGTCATGCTATTTATCCTCAACATAGCTTCATGAAATCATTGCAGCATTTTAAATGAAAAGAATTACATGAAAGTATCTTTGGAATTTCTGCAATTATTGATACTGAAGCAGCAGTCACCCTGCGCCAGAAACTGCACAGCCACAGGGTTTGAGCACACAGGCAACACGTTATAGTGAAGAAACAGCAAATCAAATAAATGTCAGCATCACCAATCAGAAATTTTTCCTCACCTGAAAAAGCTGTTTGGGCCAGAAAAATGAGGTTATCCTTTTCAAAAAGTCCTTGGCTCATGAAAAGAAAGGTTGAATATGTGACATCTTCTCTCAGGTTAGAGATACAACATTGAATATCACCTGATTTTTCAGCCTATTTAATGCTTTGTGCAAGACACATTGAAGGCCTGAAAATTAGTACAAATATTTTTATTTATTTGAATTTTGCTTTTTTGCTTTTCTACTCATAAGATAATTGGTTTCTTACAGTAGGTTTCTAAGAAGAGGTGACCTAAGAAGTATAAAATGCAAGGCACTTCTGCCTGTCAGCAAACCAGGGGTGAGGGTTTCTAACAGCAATACTCTTCTGCTTGCTTATTAACTCTGCAAACAGAACCTCTTATTTAAGCAAGCTGGTAATTTTGTAGCTGGTGAACTCCCTTACAGCGATAGATTCTTTGGTAGATTTACTGCAGTGAATTGTCTATACAGAGTTTCTCCAAACTCTTCATTCCTGACCCTGTGGGATGGCTCAAGGAAGGCAAACTTTGCAAGCCCAGTCAGAAAACACTGTCAGAATGGAAACAGCCGACAAAGAGACCTGTGGGAATGTACCGAGCTATGGACCGGCAGGAGGCCACATCACGTTCTCTTTCCTCAAACACACAGCCCCAAAAACGTAAACATCTGGTACAAGTAGTAACTAATGTATCAGGCATCATTGCTGGAGGCAGAATTTTGCTCCGTGCACTTTAAAACCAATTACGCAAAACTGGTAGATGCGGTTGATGTTGCCCAGGCTGATACTGACAGAGTGAGGAACGGATGCTCTTAAGGCTGTTGGTCAGTAATGCTCTGTGTCATGTTAATCTGAGTGCATTTTCTTTGGCTTCAGCTACGCATAGGATGATTGTTGTCTGACTTTTTAGTGTGCCATAATTATCCCACACAATTACCATAACATTCCTATCTGCACAGGACAGGACCTAAGCCACCTAAAAAACCTCAAATATGTGACAACTACACACAGTAGATATGAAACTGTGAATATGTGGGAGGACAGCCCTTTCTGGACATACAGGAATTTGACTATTCCTGTTCTAGCTCATAGAAACGTTATACTAAAAATTGTAAATAATACACATTTTACAGGTGACTTTAAGCTATTAAAAATAGTTCAACTGTTATTACCTTGTGTTGTATTTCTGCTGAAGTTGACTTTGTTGATTTCATTTTCTTTACAAGTTCACTGTCATCTGAGAGACTGCCTTGGGCAGCTGACAGTCCGAGCAGCATGTCATCCTCCAGCTGCTGGAGCTTATTTGTGAAACCATTCTGCTGCTTGGCCAGGGCTGATTAACAGAGGGAATGAAAACACTGTATTTGAACAACCACAGCGACAAATACTGTTTTATAGCATTTGTGAGTTATATTTTCAGTTTAATGACATCAGTTGATTTAATTTAATTTCTGAAAGAGACAGTTTATCTTCTGTCCCAGCATACTAGATCTAAGGTTCTGGACACCCATAGAGAGAAGGACAAGGTTGTCATGGACCAGAATTTTATCCCTCTGCTAGGGTCCTTCCTCCTGAGACTGCACAAAAGGACTGAGATCTTGCCGGAGATAGCCAGTGGTAATCTATATGGCAGCTGAGGAAACCACAGAATAGCACAAGGCTGGAGAACCTCACTTTGGCAGCAAACATAGTGAGAAAACTTCTCTGACCTTCTGACAGGGAAAGAGCTTGACTAGTCTTATGGGGAGCTCTCAGTCAGACTCTGACCCTCACACTGAAAACCCCAGGTGATACAGGTGTAAGCATAGAGTCCCGGGTGGAACAATGTGCAGATGCAGAGGAAAATGGACAGCTGTTTTCAGATTGTGTTCCCAAGTAAACGGCTTTCATTCTTCAAGGGGCAATTAAACTCCCTGACCCAGTTTGCCCTTGCATGAAGCAACAGTACCTCAAACAGGTGTAACAAATCTCTGCAGATGAAGTTCGTAAATTACATAAGATAACTGGAAAGACACAGTAGAGAAAAAGGAAGTATTCTTGTTATTAATGTCACAGCCCTAAGTAATTTTTATTTCTTTCTTATCTCATAGATGACAATCTGCCCAAAGTGCTTTCTATAACCACCTATAAAAACATTTCTCCTCATAGGTTACTATACATTGGTATGACTGCAGCAGCCACAGAACTGTATCCTTGCAGGGATAAATTGTGGTCTATTAACCAAATATCCCAGCTTCTAACAGTGCCATCATATCCTCTTATGGACTGGCATGAAATTTTATTTACAGTTACTGGCTTAAGATCACTGAAGCACAAAGTACTGCAGAGGGCTTTAATCCTGCTTTGTAAATTAAATGCAATGCACAGAGCAAACCAAGCAGTAGAGAGAACTGTGGGAATAATATCACAATAAATTTTAATTTCTATGAGAGCTTTAGGTCAAGATGAGCCCTCTGGGAGCACAGATTTGAGCAAATCAGTAGAAGTACTTTCTATCATTTGCAGAATCTGATCCTTAAATTTTTCTGATATATGGGCTACTAACAATCACTGTACAGCTGATTCAAACAGGCATATTAATTCTAGCCTTAAAACCCTGGAACAGGCAACAGACAAATCAAAAGACAGTCTTTACCTTATGTTTTTCTAAGTCTTGCCTTTCAGGACTAACAACCTCAGCCAACAGCTGGTCTTCCAGCCTGTCCCCAGTGACAGAGAAATTAATGAGGGTGGCCTGAGCCTGCAGTTCTGGCTTGTAGTGAGGGTTAGCCAGCTTAGTGTGAAAGATGAGACGGAAATTCTTGTTGAATTCACATTTTTTGTCTTCAATCTTGATATATCTGGGAAGAAATAAAATGGACAAGAATGGGGATCTCACTGAATTAAACCCCCATAAGTATCTCAGATTGAAAAAGATGGGTAGCATAGAAAATGGATACAAACCAAAGTTAATGTGCCTGCAACTTAAGAAACAAAATGAGGGTGACTGAACACACCAAAATTATATGAAGAATACACAGAGTATTTCTTAATTGGCATAGTTTAATTTGCATATACACCAGACGCAGGGAAATTATTCACTGCTCTTCTGAAGAGTCCGTGGCTTAGGGATATCTATCGTCATTAGTTACCACAAATTTAGCAAAGTTTTCAAACTAACCCTAATGAGATAGTTGTTAGTTTTTACTACAATTTCCTTAAATACAGCTCACTTCTCCATCTTCTGAAATAGCTCCACAGTAAATCCTAAAGAACTAAGCAGATTCATATTTATAGCAAACTGACAGTGACTAGAGGAGAGAGAAATGCTGGTGACTGAAATAAGAAAAATATTTTTTTTAAGGTAATCTGCTAAATGTTTCATTCCAAATCAATTATTTGCTGGTTGAAAGAATGAGTTATACTAAGCTCCCCTTTTATTCACGGAAGAAAATCCCTTATCCAAGCGATGCAATTTCCTGATCCCTCCTCTTGAACGAAAGGTGCCAGCCTGTGCTATACAGCAACACTGCTACTGCTGAAGGATCATTTGGAGCCCAGCAGCCAAGCAACATAAAGTTCACCTTCCTACTTCTGTGGCATAGTACCAAAAAGAAAAAAATTGAAAGACTGCTTATAGACTGCAGTGTGTGCTCTGTGCCTGGTGTGGGCCAGTGACACAACTTTTCATCATCTATTTGCGCAGTGAGCATATATCAATTTTCAGGATTCACCTGCTACACTCGAGCACAAAACCAGTGTCTCTGTACAGCAATGTCTTTGAATGTTCTCTGACAAGAAAGGAGATTCAAATATTAGTAATAAAACTGTTAGATAAAAAGTCAATTGAACTTTTATACCATGGAACATAGGTAGTCACAAACTCTTCACGAAATTCGAACTGGCATTTGTTAACGCAATTTTCAAAGTGATTGCAATAGTATAGATACCAAACACTTAAAACACAACTCATGAAAGTCACATCAGAACATGAATAAAACAAGTACTTTCTGTAAAAATTGTAACATTGCATTCTTTCTAGTATATCACAGGGCACTGCTGGAGTCAGGGACATACGTTGCTTCTGACATGCCCTTAGCCAGAAGACAGTCTAAATGCAACTGTGTGCTGAGACTCTTCTGCAATTCACCAAGGATCAGGAAGAAATGATACTTACTTATTATACACTGCAAGTGAATTCCTAAAAAAACCCTAATATGTCTAGTGCTAGGAAACCCATGGCTCTACAATACCCAATTTCAGATGTGTATGGTGTAATACTGCCATGCCAGATACTGAAGATGGGTTTTCCAGGCTTATGTGTGCATAATAGTGAAATAATTTAGCCCTACAGTCATGTCCTTCAGATTATACAACCTGTGTCAGGTGGACATGAATTCACTGTCCAGTTCTGCCACATGGTCTCTATACAGCTTTCAAAACTGGCTACAGCTGGAGGGAACAAAACAGTAGAGTTTGACATGGAGAAAGTAATTTTCCTTTGCTTTCAATACACACACACACAGGGATTAGACAAGAAGAGATCTGACTAAAGACAAGGTCTTCAGTTTGTACTGTCAGGAGAAAAACCTTTGCTAAGGGAGTCACTCCATATTTCAGAAGGTCTATATGGCAATATACTAAGCTTTGGAGTTCTGTATTCAAATATGTCCTTTATGGCTTCTCAATTCACAGAAGAACTGTGAAAGACAAAAACTACATAATGACTCAGGTTTTATTACTGCAGCTGTTCTAGGGTTTCTGTTAACTACAGATTTGGGAAAAAGAAATGTTTTGTTATTGCTCTTGCACGGTTCAAGGAGTACATGCAACAATGATAAACACAGAGGTAGGGTAGGCCAGTAGGATGACTTCATTTTTTTAAATAAAATGTTTCTCTTTAGAGGTGAATTCTGGATTATGAAGAGATGTAGCAACATAGGCACTAATAATGGAAATCCATGACAGAAGGAATATTAAAAGACAGTCATCAAAGAAATTTCTAAAAACAAATTCTACTTTAGGCGATGTTTTCTTCATAACCTCCTATCAGCAAAGGCAGATAGAATGGATGGAATTAATGTACCACGCTCCCCAGGAATAGACAGGGAATCTTTCACAGGAGTTCAATCTCCCTCTTATTTAAGAACATACAAAGTAAATTAAAGAGAGATTGCTCTCTGTTAGTTTTTTCCCTGTTGAAGTTCTTGTAGATTTTGAAATAAAGTAGATTCAGGGATTCAAAAGGGATTCACAAAGCACTTCAAAAATTCTGTATACACCTTGAGGAATAAATTGTTTTTAGCAAAAGCAAATATAAAACCAAATAAATTCCAGAATATAACATGAGCACTAAACTCTCAGCTATAAGAATACTAGGAAAATTACAACATCTGGTCTGATCTGTCAAAATTTGATTTACTGACACAAAGACATGCTATTTCTTTCCACCTGTCCTGCCTAAGGTAAGAATGCCTAGGTCTTTCAAAGACAGGATCTCATGAAGGTGAAAAAAATTTGAGTATAAGAACCTGACTTTATATCATGAAACAGCTGGAGAGTTTGTGCAACATCTTTTCTTAGCAGATACTTTCAAGCAACACAAAATTAAAAAAAGTACCTTCCAGGGCAGATGTTCTCCAAAACATACCATGACTGTAAATGGCAGAATGGTAGGATAGCTTCCTTTAGTGAGATGTTTTGGATCAGCTCAGCAAGAATGAAAAGAAGTGGTAAATTCTTGGACAGCAAAGGAAAGGGAAACAATATTTTTCAGTGAGAAGAAAGAAGCATAAACACATTTCCTGAAGGAGCCTTCTTTCTGTTCCTGCTGGTTAAAATTAAAAGCTTCTGGAACCGACTTGCAAACTCCAACCAGTAATGCAGAGAATGAAGATGAATAAGTCAGGTGAAAACAAGTGCAGAATGGAGCTGTTACTAGGCAATCTTAGCAGGCAAACTGTGCAAGTTGGTCAAACTAGTTCAGTGGGAAAAGCACTGCCTTGAAGTTGCACAGCCGGCAAGAAGTTCAAGGCAAGGAAATCTTCTCCCTGTGGAGAAAGCGAGTGAATTGTCTTGCTGCTTCATGAATAATAGTCAAGCCACATAAGAAGGGAAACTTGTTCATACAAGCTACATTTGCACATAAATCAAATTTCAAGACATCTTAAAGAATTTTGTAATAACCTAATCTTGCAACTGAAGAGACATGACTACCTCTTTGTGACTGTGCAAAGGATTTGAGCAGGTGTAACAGCTCATGCTACAGCAAAAAGGAGTCTTATGGACAATAAATTTATTCCTCTGTCTTCTACGAGTAAAAATGACATTGATCTATTATAGTTAATACTCACACACAGTGATATGAGTGGTGCTGCAGAAACAGGATACGAAACACATATTTAAAATTCAAATATCAAAGGCCATCCATACCAAACCAATTTAATGGCATCATTCCTCTTATAGGAGGTGAGGGCCAAAAGCATACACCATTGTAGAATTGGGACCTGATTACTTTTATGCCTTGACTTATCTGCTCCAAAAAAATCTCAGTATTTGCATTTTGAATCATTTCTGCATACATTGCTAATACGTTGGACCCAAATTTTACTTCCTCTTTTCTTGTGCGCTTCGTGCTTATATACAGCTGTGTATTACAACTGATTTTTTTTTGAAATTATTTTTCTTTCCTTTTCTTCTGCTTCTTAAAGCAAATATCCTGAAATATTTTAGAAAAATTTTGTAATTTTAAAGCCATTTTGAACATAAGGCCACAGTCTAAAGTGCATTGTTGCCTGAAAGAATCAGTCAGGAGCCAAAAAATTACTCACCAGGCACCAGTAGAGATAAGGTAGAGAGCAGTTTCAACAGAAGGCCTTCAACCATGGGAGTACAGACAGACGTGCGTGCCATGTGTCCAGTGGGTTCCACAGTTTAAGGTACAGTCCATCCAATCCCAGACCTATCCGTCCCCCAGTTCTGCCCCCAGCACACTCCTCTGGAAATTGAGTCAAGGGTCTCTAAGACTCCCCTTCCTCACCTTCCTCTTTGTCACTGCGTGTCCAGTCCTTGGAGCCCCTCCAAGGTTCTGGGTTGTGCAGGTTGCTTTGTCTGTTGATGTATCTTGTTGTTCAAACCAGGGTGCAAACATTCTTAAACAAAATGAAGGCCTACCTTGAGGGAAGAATAAACAAGCTAAAGTAATCTAGAAAGTTCAATACAAAAGGGGGAAAAGGGGTTGGGTAAGTGGAAACTACTGTGCTGAAGTGTAAGGGATTATACAGCTGCATTAAAATCTACATTAACTGCACAACTACTTATAAAATATACAAAAAGCTAAAAATCCAGAAAAGCCCTAGGCATCGCATTAAGAACAATGGAGCAGGTTTGCAGCTCCAAAATTAAAATTAAAAATGGATCCAAAGTTGAACATCTTTAACTTTTTAGGCTTTTAATTATATACTATGGTGCTTAAGCATGAAGTCTGTTTTCCAGAGATAACATGTACCTGTAGTTCACCCTCAAGTCACGTGATTTTGAGGAAAATATAAACTATATCCATCTGAAGTTCTTCTAAGCTGAGAATTTCTTTTGCAGGCTTCATTCAGAAACAATACCAGGAGCAGATGTTATAGAATATCCAAGAGTCCAACATAAGAACCATCTTGGTAAACAAGAAAGGGGAAAAGTACTTTCATGAAGCTGCTTCACAGATCAGCAAGTTCTCTAATAAGAAGGCTAGTAAATGTGCTTTGGAAGGAGTACAAGTTGATAAATCTCCCTTGCTATGCTTTCTGTCGATTAATATGATAAGATATATTTTACTTAAAATTAGGATTGTCTGAAGCTCAGTGGATTTAATTATTTGTAATTACCCAGTTGTTGTCAGTATGTGGCCATTTTATGACAGTGGTATCTACTGTGTGGGTCAGGTTCAACTGTACATCTTTTCAAACACAGAATTAATGTACTATTGATGAAACCATTACTAGAACCAAATTAAAGTCTGGGCTGATGTATTGGTCCATGGGGTGCTGTCAGACATGAAAGGAGTAATTAGTATTCATTACTTCATACTCTGCAACATTCCAATTATTAATGAACTTCAACTGCTGGACTGCACCATATCTATCACAAATACCTTTCTAGTCTTTCTTTATTAGGAAAAAAAAATTCAAAGTACCTGACACAACTACTAAAAAAACCAAATGACAGAAATGGATCCAGAATAAGAAAAACTCTGCTTATTTGGTAATAAAGGGTTATATATATTACTCGTGCCCCACAAAGGAGAGCTGTGCATCTTCAGCAAGGCATAGAATGCTAGGTCATGTAATGCTGCCTAAAATATTCAGCAGAAGGACCTATTTTTAATAGCTTCATATATTTGCATTTGTGTCCATGTGCACAGCTCTGTTTTGCCGCATGGAAGACTTTACTAAGGCAAAACTATATTGCTGTGACCCTTGTCCTTTTCAATCCAATTTATTTCTATTTCTATTCCCTCTCTCAGGCCTTAAAGATTTTTTAGCCAGTGAAATTTTTGATCTCTCTTCTAGACCAGTATAATTCTAATTTTCAGTAGAATTTCTTCACTATGGATTATAAAGCAAGCTGTATGCTCTTACTCTGAAATATTTCAAATACCACTATAGAAAAATGTAACAAAGAGGGATGATTTCAAGGTCTCACAGTGCAGAGCAGGAGTGCATCTTCCAGGAGTTTCATGCATGCAAGGAGATTTGAGCGGTTTTGTACTGTCTAGATTTTCTCTGCAGTCACCAATGCCTGAAATACGGGAGAAAGCAGGGAGAAAAAGCTTGGAAAATTTGTCCAAAACTAGATACTGTTTCCATTTATCCTTTTATTCATATTTTCTCTTTAGATAATCTGAAACTTTGCAAGCACTCTAAACACTCTGAATATCATTTGAGACCCATTCAGAAATGCTTCAGAAGTATCTTTGACTTTATATTAGAATAAACATCACATTCTTCAACATGAAAAATCTAGGTTGTTGATGTGTTGTTTGCAAACAAGACTAGAAGAGAGGAATACTTTCAGATAAAAATAAATTCATATTTGAACATAAACAATAGCATAGCATTTCAATTCATCAGATGAAACATTTGATGAGGTTTACAAAGCGTACTCTCATGCAGCCATGAAGCAACATTATTATTTAGGTTGACAGCTGCGCAGAAGACTCAAAAATCACATTGGAAGTTCTCGTGAAAAGTGATGGAAGACATTACAGACTGAAATCCTCCTGCACTGAGTACAAGCTTCTTTATTTTGCCTATTATCATCCTTAAAATATGTCTCTAATGGTATCTAAATTAGACCTTAGGAAATATTTTGGATGAAATTTTCTAAGTTTTACAATAACTTTTCAAAAAGGGGCACGTGAATGAAAAATGAGATTACAGACACTCCAAAAGGGTCAGGACACAAGGTTACTCTCCCTTGTACCACTGGACTGGTTTGATGCATGGGAGGTTGGCAATACCAATGTAAAGAGTTACTTTACATTGGCTTACTTATTTCTGCCCTTCTACCCTGTGTTCTACCATACCAGTTTTTCCTCAGCAGCCTTGCTTTTTTTTCTTATTTTCTTCTCTTAGTTTTTCTTTTAAAAACAGTTCATTGATTTATTTCATGGGATGGCCCAAAAAAGCAGTTATGGCAATTCACTGCAAAGTGGAGGCATAGCTTTCTTCAGCTGATTTTGCAGCTGGAAACCCCTACATTGTTAAACACAAATCTAGCCTGTCATTTCCTCTATTTTTCCTTTTGCTATAGATGCCTAACACGGAAACGAAATACTTTATTTTCTTTTGAGCCAAACTATAATATTTGTTCCTCCTTGTTTTATTCCTTTTTTGAAGTTAAAAAAAGTAAAGATTTCCACTTTAGTTTGAGAAACACACGTCTGTATTGTATTTTGAGTGCAATTTGCAAACTGAGAATTTTGCTATCTAATCAGATGCAGATATTAACATTTTAATATCCACTCATCACCAGTTTTTAGTCATTGCATTTTAAAAAGAAATAATTTATTTCATGAAGGGTTATGAAGCAGTAAGCAAAATGTGGCAATCAGAGCAATATAGATCCAGTTGTCATGAAAAAATTATGATTACTCAAACATACCTTCCCTTTTTAACTGTGTGTCTTTCAAGCAGGGGATCAAGTATGGGATCAATAGGTTCACCCACGTTTTCAGTTAGTAGTCTCATCAAAAGCCAAAGCTCTTTCAATTGTCTTCAGAAAACATGACCTGCAAAATAAAATAAATAAACACCTCAAATATTAGATAAATGCTGGTTAACAAAAGATTTCATTTATATAATATAAATGTACAAGTTTTTCTAAAAGAACACTATTAAACCATGCAAAACTGTTCACAAAGAATTTCCTAGTGGTTGAGAGTTTGACAGTCTTGAGTTCAACCTCTTTCTACCTATGCTCTTGCTAGTCCTCATATTAAACAAAAATATATTGCTGAAGCTTTTCTTATAAGGAAATATGAGGATACAGCTCCACACTGAAGATACTGAAATTAACATAGAGATGTTGGGGGAGCACATTTTGTTAAATTTTTTTACATTTTATGTTTTTGTGTTACAGCTTTTGGTATATCCTCATCTAAACAATAAATACTTTCTCGAAGGGTTAGAATCCGAATAGCCTGGGAGAACTCTGTTTCCACAGGCATGGAAAAGGGAGTAGATAAAAATGTAAGGATAAGTAAGCAGACAATATAGCTTTACACAGCAGAGTACTACAGGATATGAAGGAAAAATCACAATTATTTGTATGGGTTGGAAAAGAATGAAAAACACGTCAGGGCAGGTGAGGGAAAAGAGCTCATTCAAAGCAGATGGGTTAGATGATTAAGATATATTTAAAAAATCAGGCATTGCTATGACCGTTCACTATGCTGTGTGATTGTGTGTTATATCTGGAATTTAGTAAAATAAACTTTGAAATGGAGCATTATCCCCCTAAATCTAAGTAAAGACAAGAAAATACATGAACAGATCAATTACATGCTAATGTTACCAACTTATATATAATTCAGTAATATTTTGCCTTGGATGCTGCACACTGGGTTGAATCTTTCCCTCTGTGAGGTGTGCATGCTGTGTTCTGCTGATTAAACTCTACAGGCTAAGTAAGGTCATCTGGCTTTACACCTTACCGATTGAAAAAGCAATTTACCCTTTACAAGAAGCATGCTTCAACCTCCACTTTCTTTCCAACCTCCATAGATTGGAAACAAATTTCCTCCTCAAAACTTTGAAAACAGCAAGTTTCCTTTCAAGCACCTTTTTAAATGGAAAATGATGCTATGGATAAATAAGCAGCAGTGTTGCAATATTTCAAGCCTTTAGGTAAGTGCATTCCAACAAACACCAATCCTTAATAAAAATTAGGGGAACTTGAGGGCAGTAGACATGAAAGCCAATTTTCAGCATGCACATACCCTTTCTGTCCTAGATGTACGACTTAAGGTCAGCTCCGCATGTATTCTTTATCCGTTTAATTCCCTGTTGCTGGGGATCTATCATCAGGGGTCAGCACTCGCAGTTTCTTAGAGAGGTGGCATTTTCTGTTGACATCCTATCACCAGGCAGTCTCTTGTTACTCCATGCTGCAATCGTAGCATCATCCGTCAATGTGGCAATTGGGTCCAGGCCCTCCATCATGGGAAAAGGAACCTTCTTGAATCAGAGTGGAATATAATCATCCAGCAAGGCTGCCAAGTAGCGAGACATGACTCAGTGCAAGGCACAAGAAAACCGGACTGATATAAATTAAAGTAAGGCAGAAAAGTAAGGAGGATCCCTGTGGAGTTTCAAATGCAAAAGAACATTCTCAGAAATGTGATGAGAGGCAGTTTATCATATTTATAACAGATTCCAAAAAAAGTGTTTTCTCTTAAGATATTTACTTCATAAAAATATTTATAGTTCAATAATATAAAAAACCTGCTGTATATTATAAATTTCAGTGTATTCTGATAGGGCAAATTCAATACTTACGTATGCTCTCAAGCAGCTATTCCTGGAACATAAATCAGCATTTATCCACACAAAAATTATAAAAACAGGATTCCCATGGCATCTCATTAATATAGTTCAGCTATGCTCAAAAGCCAGAGAACGGGACCATCTCTGATGGCAGAGGCGGCCTTGCAGCTCCCTGTGGGGCACCACGTGCAGCAGTGATCTTGTGTGAATGCCTGTTCACTAAGAAGGAAGCTGTGACAGAGCAGCCATCAGACAGCTGTGCTTGTTGGATGCTACACCGTCACAGGCATTTACAAGGAGTTGAAATCAAAAAGAAATGGAACATCTGAAATCAGTGCTTACCAAACACGTAGGGGAGAGAAGGGAAATGCCTAATGCAGAGTAAGAGAGAGTGAATAACTAAGTTGGAAAAACACAAAAGTGGCTGGTGGAAGCATAATAGAAGCTCTATATGAGATGCCTGGAATTGATTTTTTACTTGCTGAAGGGAAGGGCAAACCCCCATCAGTTCCTTCATGGTGTTATCCCAGACTTCCTTATTTGTGGGTTTTAGATTGAATTCAAAACCTATAAATAAAGGAAAGCATCATCAGTATTAAGCCTGAATGATCTTCTATCCCGTTCAAAAGTGTCTTAAAAACACTTCTACCAAAATTTTCCTCCTCCCTGGACACGTCTAGTCCTCAGTGCTAGCTTGTAGACTGGAGCATCTTTTAAAAGTACGCACTGCAACAAAATAACCCATGTATATCTGGTGGTCATTTATAATTAAAAGCATTACATATATTTAATTTGAGCCAAAATTGCACAATTATTAGTAATAAGAATGGTACCACACCTCTAGTGCAGATTCTGTGGCACAATGTCATATCATTACAAAATGAATACCACCTTAGATTGTCTAACCCTTGATTCTATTCTCTGAGCCCAAAACAAACCTAACTTTTGATAAATTTGCTGAAAATACAGGAACAACAGTCCCAACAGGCATACACTGCCCTCTGCAAGCATGTAACATCTATCTCCCATGTGTAACACATTCCTCTAAATATATCAAAAGACTGAAAACATGATTTTTTTAATCTCTGGACTGTAAGACAAGCGATACAATCGTTTCCATGAGCTGAAATACTTTCTTGTGAAAAACACTAGCACTGGGACATTATCAGGGTTTCTAATATTAATTTTCACAAAAATGCAAGGAAAATATTTTAACATATAGATACATCTACTGTCACTGTATCTGCACAAAGCTGATACTTCATGGCATAGAACTACTTGATGTTCCTTCTATACATGACTATTAATAAGCAGCACTGAAACACAGGGAACACAGTGAACATAGGAGACAAGTAGGAAGAGGTGATGAGCATTTGCAGCAGTAAGGAAGAAAGGAATGGTCCAGAGCTTCACAAGTAAGGAGGAAGAAAGCTTTGCAAAGATAACTCTAAGGATTAGAACCCCTATGCATTTACTGAGTACTATCAGTTTCCCCTGTGTACAGAAAAAGGGGGATTATCATAACTACATGCTCTTTCTGGACCTGAAAAGCTAAGCAAATAGGTCTCTCTGAACAACTTTATCAGTTTTTATAACATTCACTATTACAAAGGTGTCACAAACAACAGACTTAAGCATTAAGAATTGGAAAGGGAAGGGATTTTTTTTTTTTTTGCCAAAGACAACCTCTCTCTCTCTCTTATGTCCCTCAGAATATACTTGTAATCTAAAGAAAGTACGCGTGTGTGTGCATGCATATATATATTATATATATATATATTAGTGCACATATATAAATATACTGGAAAAGAAATACCAGATCTGCACTTCAAATTTTCGAAAGATAGCAACTTTAACAAAGCAGACTCCCGAGACTCCCATTTGTCCAGTAAATCTTACTTTTTTGTGCCTTTTAGAAAAGGAATCTGGAAACGTCCCATCAGTTCCTGGTGCTACTCTTTTGAGAAGGGTCCAAAGTAAAAACACAAGTGCTGCTGGTAAATAAGATACCACCACATAAAGTTTTCTTGTTTGCTTTGAGGTTTTCAGTGGACTGGCTCAAATACATGTCTTTCAGACTTCAAAGCAAAATTAGAACACATTATCTCCTGAGCAACATGCAAGAATGTTTAATGTTCATCTCCACATTAAAAAGCAGAAGCACACAAAAGTACAGCAGGAGAAGTACTCTGTCAGCAAGAGATACACTTCCAAAGAATGCAAATGTTGGAAGCAACATGTACTTTCTGTTGGTGATTTGAAACTTTTGAAGCTGAAAATAATAGGATAGAACTCTTCATCAAATGTTCTATTTATAGATTTTGTTCAGTAATTGGTTTTGTCTAGATCAGATACAGCATGGTGGATACACTGCAATACAGGCAGCATCTGCTATCCTACTGCCAGTACAAGCATTTCCAGCAACATTCAGAATAAGCAAAAGAAAAAAAAAGAGAAAAAGATGTTTTGACCTCAATAAAGATGTAAATTCTACTTTTTTTTCCTCACAGTTTTTTTTTTTTTTTTTTCCCCAAGGGAAGGAGTAAGGCAGTAGAGTTGGTGTCCCTGCCCAGGCAGGGGGGATGGAACTTAGATAATCTTTAGGATCCCTTCAAACCCAAATAATTCTATGAAGACTTACAGGATTTTTTAACTTTTATTTATCTGCCTTCTTTTACCTAATAGCTCCAGATGTTTTACTCGGCTAAGGCTGTAGTGATTTGAAATTATGACAGGAGGAAAGGTGAGGGTGGCCAAACACACAGGTTGCCCAGAGAGGTTGTAGAATTTCCATGGCCCTGGACAATCTGGTCCAACAAGTACAGTTTGGGCAGTGGGGGTGGATTATCTCACAAGGTTCCTTCCAGTTGCAATGATACTGTCAAAGTTCTTCATATATTTTTTTTCCCTACAGAAAAACCCAATTTCCCTTGTGCACTCTGCGGAGGTTTTCTTAACCATGCTTACCCTGGGATATTTTGTATGAACAGTCAGGAATGATCTCAAATATTGATGATTTCTTATAAGTAGCTATGTGGAAAGCTGTCATTTTATTACAGTTATGTTTTAGAAACAGCCCACCATCTATTTAAAATGTTGAAATTGTGACTACAGGATTTCAGAAATCTTCTTTAAAGAAAATCTTCTTTAAAGGAAGTTAATGTTTAAGATATGAATAATCTCTTTTTCAGTTGGGATGTGTGACATTACATAAAGCCCAAACTAGCACTATTTGGCACACTATACTTTGATTGTTCTGTGTATGCAATTCCCAGCAAAGGAATGAATGTATGCATGAATGCATGTTCAAATAGCTTCAGCATGGAAAGGAAGGTAAAAATTGATCATCCATTAGAGTAATCTTCAAACTGATGAAATTCTAGATGTAAAATTTGAATAGACTGCCATAACATTTATCCTTTGTTTGTCTTGTTTGAAATACTCCAGATAAAATAGATTCAAAATTTATTCACTTGCACCAGTGAGTAGAGGAACTGAAGCAAAGCAAGGGCCAGGAGGAAAGAAGGAAAGCACCTTAAAAGGACTGTTCTTTACCCTTAAAGACACTTGTCTGTATGTCCATACAGACACTTGTTTTTCAGAGCAATGACAGTAATCTAACAATATTTTTCCAGTCCTTTATATGATGCAATCAAAAATCGATGAAAATCTCTGAATAGAATGTATACTCCATACTTCATATAATTTCATGTTAAATGCTTGCTTTTTGTTGGTGTCAGCTGCCTTAGAGCTTAAAAGAATACTCTTAGATGTGCTTGTTCTTGAAAGCTGTACAAATTATAAAATCAAATAACAACTCACTCTCATTTAAAAAAATAATTTTCTATGTGTACACAAAGTAACAAACTAATTGTTAAATTTTTTGTTCATTAGGTATTTTCCATTGATATTTTTCAGAAAAATCAGAAATATTTACTGAAATGGTTAAACATCCTATCTTGTGAAGACAAGCACAGAATTCTATGATCACAGAAGACTCAGACTCTTTTGTTATAAAAGAGGAATACAAAGTAGCCACTAAGAAAAAAGAAGTATCTTTAATCAAAGTATGTGCTTAAAAGAGCTAGCATGTAAATGTTTCACAATGTAAACACGGGAATTAGTGTGTGAAGGCCTCCTAAACCCCAATAGCATTCATAAGAGATGCCCAACAAAATAAAATGTAAAGGACCATTCCTGTTGAAGGCTCTAACAGCAACCTTTGCAATATAGGAGTTTTGTTTTAAAGTGCTTTAGACATCCATTTTTTGCCTACAGAAGTCATTGGATTTTTCTTTAAATCATTAACTGAAGGTAACAAGACAATAAATCCATTAATTTACAAGAGGGCTTTTTGATTTATCCATTCTCTCTTCTTGTTGTCACTAACTGGTAAGTCATAAACAATAAAGAGCACCCACCTCATTCTCCAAAATAGCTTTGAAATTTGAAGATTTACTAAACATAGAATGATTGTCTATTTAAATCTTCAGTAATTTTACCATACCAGCCAAGAACCATAAATCACTAGTGACATTGGCTAACAAGGGTTTAAGAGTTGGAACATGCAGTGTAATAAATTTCCAGACAGTTAAAAATCACTATAATTTTATTCTAATGCATTATAGATTGCCTGTAATGTCATCCTGGCTGGGGTGACCCATTTCTAATTTTGAACAGCTGTTCAGCTCGGGAGTTAGTTAATGATTAAATATAAATTGCCTGATTTATTAGTCTGAATGGCTGAGCTTCCAGGTCAATGCTATATAGACAAAATCATCAGTCTTAATGCTTTTCAGAAGTTAACTGTCTCCTGTTCTAGTCAAAAAGAATTTACTCTCAGAGGAAAAGGCTTGACATTCTCAATTAATCCTTTAAAATATTTTCCCCCTTATTTTACACAATGAAATCACTAATAGAACTTCAAATTTTGGAGATAAACTTCTTTTACCAATGTGTAAATCTTCAAATTCAGGACTTGGAGACTGGCTATGGGCAAAGGCCATTGACTTCCACGGAGCTTCCAGAGGATCTGGAGGTCTGCAAGGTCAGGCCAATAGGGACCGTCTCATGGGGCAAACAAAAGTTTTCACGTGCAGATAGCATATCACCTTCACTGTTTTTCTCCCAAATAAAAGATTATTTACATATTTCACATTTCTAGCATATTAATTTCAAAATCAGGTAAAAAAAATTGATCTGTTTTAATTGCACTGGGTTTTTTTGATAGCTTTATACTCTTACAGTAATTTTTTCCAAACTGATTTAATCGTGATTTCTAGCCTCTGGTGAGAGATTTGCTCTCTCTTATCTTAGAAAGCAAGGTCACAAGGATTTTAAGAAATCGAACTGAAAATATCTTTTCAGACTGGCTTGGAAACTCACACAGTAGTGTGAATGTTCTTTGTACTTTGTATTTCCAGTCATATATACTTATTTGCCAAAAAGGACATTAAAATTCTACATGTTGAATTGAGAAAGCACGATTTCTGTAAAGACCTAAGAGAGACTGCTCAGCAATGCTGGCAATGCTGTGGCTGATTTGAACGGTTACAGGCTGTTAAATAGGCATGTGTTTGCTTTAATGATGTTTGTCTGCAAATAAAGCTAATAACCACACTGAAATATATATAATTTTAACATAAATACATTTCATTCTTATTTCAAAATTAATAGTTTCTGTAAAAGAGGAAAAAAACCAAAAGCAGTCAGCAAATATCTGACTGGTGCCCTCCACTTATTTGCAATCTAAAGTGCAATGGGGGCAGATGCAGGGCAACTCCATCCTGACCTAGAGAATTATTCAGTCTTTCTGCTCATTAACTAGAAGCTGCCCAGGCTGTCACAATGTGTTCACAGTTGTATATAAATGTGGTGACTTAGTTATCAAGATTTTTCTCCAGCAATCATGACAAAATCAGTTTCTCAGCAATACTTGATTTTTAGGAAATAAAATTATGGTACAACACCTTTTACTTCTCGGGATTTTGTTGCAAGTTTATTTGTGGTTTGGGGTTGTTTGGTTGGGTCTTTTTTTTAAAATTTCAATGATTTCTAATAAGGCTCACCTTATCACCTTTGTCATCCCCCTCCTGCCCTGCCCCTAATCCTTTCTGCCCCTAGCCTTTTTTCCACACAGTCTTCAAAAATTTAAGTTGACCAACCTGTTGGCTAGCTCAGTAATATTTTTGTTCAGTTCACATCACCTTGACACTAGACTTTGTCTTCAACCGCTTTGTCGAGTGGAGATGTGAGCTTACACAGAAAAGGGATGGGTAAACAGTATAGTTTACTATACTATTGGGGGGTTTTGCTTATTTTTTAATAATTATTATTTTTATTTTGAATAATATATTTTAATAACAATAGTTGTAGACAGCACCTTTAAGTCTGAAGCATGCAAACTTTTGAGGAAAGGTTTTGTTGTATTCTGTGTTCTTTCTGCAGCTCCTGGCACAATATAAGTACGCTAACAACAATTTAGGTCAAAACAATGCAAGAACAGAATTATTATTTTAATTTTGTATATAGGCATGGTGACATAGGATGATTCAGCAATTTGTTGATGGGCAGACAGAATGGCTAGTGGCAGAAAACAGGCAGATCTCCTGCATGCTGATCTGCACCTTGGCCAGAGATCCCTAACAACACTTCTACGCACCCTGCTCAGAACGCAGTAACATCCCCCTGCTTTGCTTTCAAGGGTTTCATACTGCACATACCTCAACACAAGTTGCCTCAAACTGTTTTATTTCTGTAGAGTAACTACATAGCTAACAACAGTAAGTTCCACTTTAGGACAAAGTCTTCCTGTTTCAGGTTTAATGAAAGAACTCCAACAGCAGTAAGGAGTGTGTACCTCCACAAAAGCTGGGTGGTTTTGCAGGATCAAAGATTTAGATCTCTTCTGCCATGTTTGGTGCTTGAACTGGTGGTGTGCAATCAGGAAATTCAAAAATTATTTAGAAATTAAAAATAAGAAGTGAATTGGCAAAGGGGGAAAGTTGCACCTCGTAGATTAATAAAGAAGGTTGACTTGATTTCTTTAGAGATAACGAGGCAGCCAATCCGTTTTTTAGTGGTGATGGATCTCAGACAGAGACTAATGAGGACTTATACTCAATAAGGGCATCTCACAGAGATGGCTTGTAAGTAGAATTTCATCAGTCTAGCATTTAAGGCATAAGAAGAAGGAACACACTAACAGCTCTCTACTCTTTTTTTAAGAGAGACTTATTTCTAGACATCTCAAGTTTGCCTGCATGACAACACAGATCTGACTATTGTTCAAGTACCTTCATCCATCAAAGGCTCAGGTAGTAAAGATGAGAGAGTGAGACAAACAGTAAGGAATGCCCCAACATCTCCGTGGGATTTGGTTTTTTGATACATAATAGTCTCCTATATCAGAGTACTCCCTATCCTATGATTTTAGAATAGGAAAGTTGTCACTACAAAACACACTATTCCCTTTTGTTACTCTTCCATAGCCCGTAACATAAATAAAGTCTTGCAATAGCAGAATTACATATTGCATTTTATACCCCAGCACTCCAAATTCTATGGGATAAATCATGTATTTCAAAAACCCTTGTCATTGAGAGAGTTAGTGCCAGGGAACTATGCTCCACAAATCACAGCAGAGAGCCATTACTCCCCACAGCAAGTCTGCTGGATGATGCCCTTGTATAATCCTTTTCAGGCACAATGTATGTTAAATTTTCTCATCTATTTGTATCAATGACTGTAATGATAAATAATACAAATTGCAGCACATCTGGAAAAAGGATGAATTTATCTCTTTTTTTTTTAGTCTTAACACTACTAAACTCCTTTTTTTTTTTTTTTTGCATAGTTTAGGCATACTTATTGTAATATACATGTGAATGTAAAATCATAATTCTCACAAATATTTTTAGTAGATAACTAGTCTCATGAAGAATGGAAATCTGATTTATTTCCACTCAAAATGTTTATAAAATAATTTTGAAGATATAAATTATAAATTATAAAATAACTGTGAAGAAACAGTCTTTTTTCGTATTTCCTAACTGTATTTTAATTCAATTTACTGTAAACATAAGCAATTGTTGGACTTTATGGTACATTAAAACTTTAACATGCGAGAAAGGATTAGTAGGCGTGACCATCCACAGAGTATTTTTAATTGTCTTTAAAACTTTTGAAATGTTTAAAATTACTGCATTAGTACCAGCCTGTGTATATTTGCCATTAAATAAAATTACTGTAACAATATTTGTTATAATGTTGCCCATAGAACCATAAAATAATTTTGGTCAGAAAAGACCTTTAGGATCATTGAGTGCAACTGTCAACCCAGCACTGCCAAGCCCACCACTAAGCCGTGCCCCCAAGTGCCACATCTACATGTCTTTTAAACACCTCCAGGGATGGTGATTCATCCTGGGCACCCTGTTCCAGTTTTTGAGAACCCTTTTTGCTGAAGAAAGTTTCCCTAATACGCAATCTAATAATTCTCTGACACAATATGAAGCCATTTGCTCTTGTCCTATTGCTTTTTACTCGGGAGAAGAGACCGACTCCTACCTGACTACACCCTCCTTTCAGATAGACAGCAAGAAGGTCCCTTGTGAGCCTCCTTTTCTCCAGGTTAAACACCCCCAGCTCCCTCAGCCACTCCTCACATGGCTTGACACCCAGACCCTTCACCAGCTTTGTGACCCTTCTCCGGGCACTCTCCAGCATCTCGATATCTTTCTGGTAGTGAGTGGCCCAAAACTGAATACAGGATGTGAGGTGTGGCCTTACCAGTGCTGAGTACAGGGGGGCAATTGCTACTTTGATGCTACTGGTCACACTATTTCTGGTACAGGCCAGGATGCCACTGGCCTTCTTGGCCACCTGGACACACTGCTGGCTCATGTTCAGCTGCTGTCAATCTGTACTCCCAGGTCCTTTTGCATCAGGCAGATTTCCAGTTATACTGCCCCAAGTCTGTAGCATTGCATAAGTTTGTTGTGACCCAACAGGTTCCAACTCCAACGTATGAATCCCATACATTAGGCCACAGGCCATGGATCCAGCCTCTCCATATCCCTCTGCAGAGGCTTCCCACTCTTCAGCAGATCAACACTTCCTCCTGATTTAGTGTTGTCTGTGAACTGACCGAGGACGCACGCAATTCCCTCATCATTTCTCATTTAAATATATATTCTGGAACCCATGAAAAGTGAAAGATCAGTTTAACTGTGCTGCCTAGACTGAAGATTTAGTATTAATTACTAACAGCTGGACCAATTATTATCACTGAGAATTGCTGGCCACAAAAACTTCCGTATGAAGAATATGTACAACCCTGCTTCCCTCTCTCTCTTTGCCAACAGAAAGAAACTGAATTATGAGTCAGGGAGCACAGAGAATACACGAATGCAGGACGAGAGGTCACTAATATCTGATGCTCTGCCTTCAAGTTTATTCTTTAGAAAACTGATAGAGGAAGATAGAAAGAGACAGGTAAATAAATGACTGGAAGGGAAAAGAGCTAAAAACAAACGGAGGAAAAGGGGCAGCTTCCCACAGTCAGCTCGATATAGTCAGTTGACAACCCAGGTGGAGAGATACAGAAGAATGTCCATGTAGTGAGAGTGAAGTTCCTTTAACATTACAAGAATTCATGTGTTTATGGTTTATGTACACACACAACTAAAATAAGGAGTAAGAGCTTGCTACAGGCTGATGGGGTACACAGGATTATCAGCAGCTAAGGTAAGTAAAATCTAGGTAGTTGTTGCTAAGAAGGCCTGCATGATTCACGTTTTTCCCAGAAAAAAATACAAGTTTGCCTTCCCTTTATACTAATTTAACAGACTTCCTTACACACTTCCTTACCTTTACAAGTTGGCCTGACACGAGCCAGCTGGAACAGGTTGCATTGGGCAGGGGTGCACATCACAAGATACCAAAAGAAGAATTTAATGAAGCAGACTGAGAAGTACCATGTTGGAACAATGGATCTGTTGAAACTTTGCTAGATGTAAAGCTCTCTAGAAAAATCAAAGAATGCGGGTGAATATGTATACAGCATTTCATTCTAACTTTAAAATGATGACAGCAAAAATGTCAAATTTTCATGCTGAATTTGCATATTTTTATCAGCTCATCCTGGTTAATGCTACTGCTGTATATAATATTCCTCCCCATGGAACATCATGCTGTACATCATGTTCTTCAGCATATGGATTAATACAAGTTTTCAGCTGAGGAAGTCAAGCTGATTTTAAATGTAACGTTTGACAGTGCAGTTCAGGATAATTGAACAGGGATGAAAATCTACAGATATATTTATTCACTGTTGACCATGTTGTGCATGTTTAGATGGAGAAAAAGGCTGAGCCCAGAAAGCAAAGTGGAGACTGTGAAATGCTAGCTCTAACTACATTTAAAACAAAAGTGTTTGCTTTCATGGAGTTAATGAGTGTCGACTCTGTTAAAAAGCAAAATGCAAAGACAGGAAAGGATCCCATTCTGTATCCACCAGTCACAGAGTCACAGGATATTCTGAATTGGAAGGGACCCACAAGGATCAAGTTCAGCTCCTAAGTGAATGGCCTGTACAGGGATCAGGCCCATGACCTTGGCATCATCAGCACCATGCTCTAACCAACTGAGCTAACATTTAGGACCATCACTGACACTTAGGACCATCAGTCTGCAGAGCTCATTCCATCTACTGAACCTTACTAATGAACTCAGCTTCTCATCATCCTCTTAACATTTCACAGGTAGGAAACTGGGCACTAATGATCAGAGGAAATGCATCTGTCAGTCACAGGATATTCTATAGCTGAAGTAGGTGTTACATCCCCAACTTATTATAATTCTTCTATAATCAACTTTCTTCTAAGATTCACAGATTGTTTGAAGCTCTAACTTGTGATTTATTTTTTAACTTCTGGCTGCCATTCCTGTGGAAACTATCAGTGGCTTTTATGCACATGTGTCTTCACATTATGCACTACTTACAGATGCTTTGATAATTTCTAGTCTGCCATACAGCTATTAGATGAAATTGAACATGTAATTAAAATTAGCTTACTCCAATCACTCTCAAATATTTTCTTTAAATAACACTTTAAATTCTCTCAGCTAACAAGGAATTACATGGTTTCCATTCACTACCAGTGAATTTGATCATCTATAGAGTTATTAATTCAACAATGTAAGCTCATAGCTCTGGAGCTTATTATTGTTATGAGTAATATCTACTGGAGAATTGAAAATTACAACTACAGGTCCTTTAAAAAGTTTATCAGGTGGGTCAGCTAGGGTATGAATCAGTTAAAAAAGTAATATTTTTACTGGGATCCTCCCACCATGTAAACAGAATCCTGGTTGAATGTGCAGGAGGAATTTTATAAAGTGATTAGGAAAAATATTCATATTAAACGACAGCATGACAACTGTTGGCCTAATGCAGAAAACAGATTACTGCAAAGGAATTGAAACTTTGTCTGTGGTGCAGAATTCTTCCTACTAGGAACTAAGCATAGTAGAGAAAAAAAATCGCTGCTAACAACCTTCAGAAAAATTCATGAAGAGAGGAAAGGGGAAGTAAATAAATATAAAACCAGGATGTTTCAAAGTTGGAGGCTGACTGAACTGCAAGATCAACTAAACCAGGAAAGGCTTCTTTGAGACACTGTCAGTCAATGCACAGAGATGTATTAGTGCTCTTCTCATAGGAACACATTAAAAGGATAAAACATTTCATAAGTTTCAGAGGTGACTGCTGTGAATTAAAAAGAAGCAAAAAAGAAAAATAATTTCCCCAAAACACCACTAATAGGTTATTTTTGTCTCAAAGTAAGTGTCTGCACTTAATAAACATACATCAGTAGAGATTTATGAAATAAAAACGTAAAAACCATGACTCTTCTGTAAAGCTGCCTTTTACTGTAGATACAAGCTTCCTTAGGGCAGATGCATTTTGACCTCAGTGGGCAACTCCAAAGTCACACAGCTAAGGCTGTTTCATATGGAAGCCAAATATCTGCTATAGCTGCTGGTGGGATTTTTGGGATGGAGGTTAGAGGGGTCAGAAGAGGAAGTGAGGTGGTAAAAGCTATCTTTGTTTACCCATTAAAACTGCATCAGTAACCCTTCACAACAAGAAAAAAATGGATACTACAAGAGCAGGAGAAAAACCAGGGAATCGCTTAAATGAAGAATGAAATTCTCAAACACCATAACTCACAGGCTTTCAAGAGTTTCCAAAGAAGCGAATCTCAGTCATTCTTTGAAATTGTTAATTCAAGAGAAAACAGTAAGAATAATCCCCACACTACTTTGTTTATTGCTTGATGTCTTAAATCATGAGATTTCAGACCTAAATATTACCAACAACAAAAATCTTATGCCAAGTGGAAGTCTTTTAAAACTAATTAATGCCATAGCTTTCGAACCATGTGAAGCTTTCTTTGCTAAGTAAAAGTAATTAGCTTGCAGCAGAAACTCCTTCCACCCACAGTCTCCCAAGACACCATGAGATGTCCTTGTATGAAGAGTGTTTTGTGTTGCTGTTGCTCCATTAAATGAATACTTAAACAACAAATAATCCCTCTCAAAAGTTCAATAGATACTTGATGGCAAGTGTGGTCTTCAGTTCAATCATTAACTCACAGGACATTTGTTGGTAAAAGGCTAATCAAAGTTTCCAATTCCACATGCATGTGTGCACCCGTGAGTATATGCGTTTGCAGGCCTCAAAAAATCAAAGGAGATTTGATATTGTTTTTATCATATGTTTAATGATAAACACATAACCATGAACTCCTAAAGCCATTTCTGGAAGTCATCCCTATACTCCAGTAGGCCACTACTTGTATAAACACTTGGCATTTATTCCTTGTAAAAACCACAGCCAGTTGCTTATATTAAGTATCATTTCAGCTTACTAACCTATTGGTTATAGTGTGCCTAGATGCTTTTGAGGAAATTCAATCATTTTGGATAAACAGTTCATGTGCTACCACCCAAGCTATGGAATGTTCTTCAGTACATTTCAGGGAAAATAGTGATAACCATAATGAGAGCACATCTTTAATCTTTTAACTACATGGTAATAAAATCAATAAAATTAAAATATATTAACAAATAAATAAATCTAATGAAATTAGGTGTGCTTAAGATGTTAGAGAAGGAGGCTTATTAATCAAGCAGTACTTACAAGAAGCTTTTTCCTGATGGCTTCCAGTTTTTCTGTAGCTGCTGCTAATTCAGTGTTAGCCTGAGCCAGCACAAATGTTTTGGTTCTGCCTCACATTACACCTTGGAAAAGACATACAACATTGGTACATTAGACAAGAAATTGTCTCACGTTATTATAAAAATGATGAGTGACTCCAGATGAAAGACTTTTCAATAATCCTAGTAATCTTCCTTTACATATATTTGCTTTAGACTCATCTTTCTACGCGATAGTGGGACATGCAGAGATTTCTTTTTTTAATGATTTAAAGACTACAATAGATTTTATTATAGTTTATAGAAGGTTATCTTAAGCAGAACTGAATGCACCCTTAGTGGGTCTATTCTCCAACTAAAGTCAATTTACATGTATCACTTTCATGGTTTTAGGAAACAGGTGAAAATAAGACAGGCATTATACTTGAGTAGATTTCAAATAAAATTGATAAGTTTTTTACTATTTTGTAATTAAATGATAGCAGGCTATAATGGTAGGATGAATGGAGAACTCCTGCTGCCAGGTGCTCAAGGGAATCGCAAATGATAAGCTCTGTCTCACACTCCAGACAGCCAGACTCAGATGGATGTTTCAAGTGAAACGTGTACATCTGGAGAATATTTCCCAACTGTTGCATCATAATGACAACTGAAAGGCCCTAGACAGCTATATCTTTTTTCCCACTTTCTACAAAAAATAAATACATTCTCCCCAGAACACTAAGCTGAGCTTACTAAAATGATAAAAAAATCCAGTAACAGAAACTCCCCCCATCAGGGCCAGTTCAAGGGAGGAACTGATATGAACATACCTAATTGAATATTACTATATTGATGACCCAGGCACAGAGACCAGCTGCTGCAAAGGATTTTGGACGAACATAATTTGGGTTGAAATCTGGATCCTTCAAGTAATGTTCCTTGATGACTTTCAGACAATTCTGAGGAATATGCTCCTTATCACAGTTGATTAAATCTTGTGAAGAGTCATCAACCTGCAAGAGGAGAACTTCCAGTATATATTCTGTTTCACTTTTAGAGAAGCAGAAACTAAATACTACTTTCATCACAAGTGTAAAATTGGAATCCTCCACTAGCTTATTGTTTTAGAAATGTTATGCTGTACAAAGAAAAAATATTATTACCCAAAAAAGCCTGAAGCATTCACCCTCACAAACCCATTTTGTGATTTTATGATCTCCTTGAGGAATTTGGCAGAGATGACATAAATATAATGAAATGCTCCCCCTTTGACTTTTCTTCTATTTTTGCATTTAATACATCCCAGTGATGCTCAGGCTGCCTTGAGTTTGTTGCCAAAGGTACACAAAAAAGAACAATGCAGGGTCACATCTTGTCCCTGTAAATTCAAATTGCAAGAAAATGAAGGTGTGGTTCAATTTCCTTTTCTCTGACTCTCATTTTAAACTATTATGTGCCTCCCTTGTCTCAGATATTATGTGATGTCCCACTGATCATTACCTTTCCTATAAGGACTTTAGTGGCTTTCCAGCCTTGGTCCTTGGGCCCCTTTCACTTCATGTGACAGTGTGTTGGTTTGGGCTGGGGTAGAGTTAATTTCCTTCACGGTGCCTGGTATGGCACTATATTTCAGATTTGTGCTGAACACAGGGTTGATAATAGAGATGTTTTTGTTATTGCTGGGCAGTGCTTACAGAGAGCCACGGCCTTCTCTGCTTTTTGTATTGCCATGCTGGCAAGGGAGCTGTGGGTGCATGGGAGGTTGGGAGGAGACACAGACAGGACAAGTGACTTGTCCAGAGGGATATTCCAGACCCTATGGTATCATGCTCAGTATACAAAGTGGGGGGAAGAAGGAGGAAGGCAGAGGAGGACATTTGGAGTGATGATGTTTGTCTTCCCAAGTCACCGTTACACGTGACGGGGCCCTGCTCTCCTGGAGATGAACACCAGCCTGCCCATGGGAAACAGTGATTTAGTTCCTTGTTTTGATTTGCTTGTGTGCGCAGCTTTTGCCTTCCCTATTAAACTGTCTTTATCTCAACCCATGAGTTTTTGAGCTTTTACCTTCTGATTCTCTCCCCATTCCTGCTGGTGGAAGAGTGAGTGAGTGCCTGTGTGGAACTTGGCTACTGGCTGGGATTAAACCACAACAGACAGTAAAACCATTACAGCAGGGATAAAATTGATTGCAGCCATTGGTGGGCTGGTGAAGGTTTTCAGTTCTGTAAGATTAACCTGAAAAAGGAAGATCAGAAGAAGAGTTACAGAACTGTGCGATGCCAGGGAATTTGTGCCACAGAAGCTTTTCCATTACCAGTATACAACACTCAGCTCTTCAAAGACTAATTATATTATTATTATTATTATTACTAATTACTTTATGTGGTGAAAATATTCATGATCACAGCCCTTCTCTTGCTCTGCAATCCTAGATGCAAGTAGGGTGATAGGAACTGCAACGCCAGGTCAGTTACAGCAGTTGCCAATCCATTGCTTTGGAGCATGCTGCCCACAGAAGATAGAAATTTGAATGTGCTTGGCAGCTGGAATGGCCACGACTATTTGAATGATGAACAGCAGACATCAAAACTATGATATCCAACTTATTCAGTGTGTCTCAGGCTGCTTTACAAGCAACAAGAGCAGCTCAGCTTTCATTCTTATATTCCTCCTGTCTCAGATACACTTGTGCTTGGATTGCTGTTACCAACTAAAACAATGAACCTAAGATTTATACTGAAAACTAAGGCTGTAAATCATATCAGAGGTGCTTAAGCACTCACACTTGCAGTGTAATGTCTATACACACAAATGGATTTAAACCCACACTGGTTTATGTTGAGCATAAAACAGACCCCTACGACTGACACTCACGCAGTTTTGTGCTTAGCTCTAGATTCCATGTGTTCCTCACGGTGAGAGTTAACATTTCCTTTAAACCACCATAAAGAGTGGAGGTACAGACTTACCCTCATCTCTATACCTGGGAAGATCATGAAACAGATCCTTCTAGAAGCTATCACACGTGGAGGACAGGGAAGTGATTTGAGACAGCCAGCATAGCTTCATCAAGGGCAAGTCTTGGCTGACCAACCTAGTGGCCTTCTGTGAAGGACTGACTACATTACTGGATGCTGTCTACCTGGATTTTTGTAGGGCCTTGGATTCAGTCCCCCACATTCGTCTCTCTTAATTCCTAAGTTTTGAGTCTGAAACCATAGGCCTCAACAAGGGAGAGAATTGGAGAAAATATCCTCCATGAAAACACTGTACTTCCTTAATTTCAGATTTGGAAATTAAACAGACACCAGTTGAAAAAGCTTTGTCAAAACACGTTATTTTGACGTAACAGAGGCTTTGATCAGCGACTTTACATCAGCTAGCACCAGTTTTAAGTGAAACCTGAGTGTCTCCACAACTTTTTGCAACAATTTAATTATATGTTTAAAAGTGGATTATGATTTCATTGCTACAAATGTATCTCAGAGAGTAACTCTGGAGGGTGTTCTGTATCACTGGCAATTATGTATTCAAAAGATTATCATATTCATTTTTAAAGATACATTGCCTGGGGCTAAAGTCGGTTATATTTGATTCATTCTTTTCCTAGTACCTCATGCTCATCTCACAGGCTCATTTCCTGTCAGGTCTTGCTTAAACAAAGTCTAATTACAGAGAAAGAGGATATTACACTAATGAAGATGTTAATATTTGGATCAAGCACTGGCAGTAACAAGCCTCTGTAACAAGTTAATATCCTTACAAAACATGTTTCTACAATTGTTGCAGGCATTTTCCATGTACACATTTATTAGATAGGACACACACAGACCCTGTCTGTGGAAATAACAAAGATTAAAAATCAATATGCATTACATTATAAATGACAAGTTACTAATCAAGTTAAATATTTCCTCCATCACTTCTGATGTAATTTTTAGGATGTAATTCTCAATGTTTCTTGGTTTCTACCTTAGCCTCAACATATTTTTTAAATTAAATTGACACTACATGGTGCTTCTAATGTGCCATGGTTTTTTTTTCCTTAAAACAAACATCTAATATAAGTCCCACAAGTTGATTATATTTCTGTCCCTCTTTTTTTCCTAATGCTTAGTTATACTTTGCTTGCTGATGCCCAAAGAAATTGTGCAATGAGGTAATTGTTTTTTAGGGGAGGAAAAATTAAACAGAACAGGTTGCAGATAAGCTTTAGGACAGTATTTCTCAAATCTACTACACCAATACAGGAAAAGCATCACTGAAAAGTGGATGGTAGGATGTTGAGCTGTTGGATTCCCTTTGTGCAAGTTTAACTATTTGCACTATTTGGACTTTAAACTTCATGGCAATTTTTAAGTCCTATATAAGATATGGATCAACAAAAGGATGAAGTCCATAATTAATATAACTCAGAGAAATAAAAAGGTCCTGATTCTGTCTTCCTTTATGTTGGTAGCAAAAATCACTTTTCCCTCAATAAAATTAGGATCAGACACAAGGTCATCAGAAAAGTATTGTGTCATCTAACAACAAGTATTTAAGAAAGAAAACAGAGGAAAATGAGAGACTATTTTGATTGCTCAGACAGTATAGTCTTCCCTCCTGGTCAGTATCTGGAAACTGTTTACAAAATTCTTGGCAACTTGAAGTTTCCATGGCTCAAAATCAGGCACTAAGAACTATTACGAGTCATTTAAGAACTTCTCTCTGCAGTACTGATAAATGGCCCAAAGTACATTGGATTTTGTAGCAAAATGAGCCCTTCAGACTTTAAAGGCAGAGGAACTTCAGTTTACATCATTCCATACTGCTGGTGCTTTATTTCAAAAGCATGCTTGTAACAGCAGACAGAAATTTAAGAGTCCAGATGAAATGATGCATTTCTATTCATTCTGTGGTGAAGACTAACCCCTGTAAACCTCTGTGTTTCCAACATGGACGTCGATAACTGAACTGAGAGCAAAAAGGCTGAACTGAGAGCAAAAAGGAGATTCAACACTAATGATGTATATTATTAGGAATGCTATCATAATCTTAAGATTCAAGGTTTGCACCTTGCAATATTGCAAGATGCTGGAATGAACTTCTGTATCAATTGAGCTGTTCAATTTACCTAGAGCCTCAAAGCCTTTAGAAATCCGAAGTGTTAAGAGATGACTCTTTGACCTTTACTGTATTACAAATAGGGCTGATTCTCAAGATCCACATCCATTAAATGCTTGAATGAGCTCAGTATTTATTGTTCTTTCATCTCATTAAAACAGCTAAAAGGTTGGGAAAAGGCATAATGTAAAGAAAGGTCAAGTGGTAATCACGATGTGAAATGCTGTTACATGTGTAAGTATAATAAGTCTTTAGACTTTATGCTCCCTGGAGAGGAAGTTGTTCAAAACTCTTCCCCTAAGAAGGTTTATTTTGTGCTAAATATAGTTCAACACCAGTAAATAGGGGAATTAGACTGACCTTTAGCTTCTCTGCATCTTCAGCAGTCTTTTCTTGGCTCACTTTCCCAGTCTGAAACCGTATCTTAGCAATCAAAGCTTCAGTGTCTTGATTTTTCAGTTGCAGCTCTGCCTCTTGAGAAGGAAGCTTGGATTTTTGACCTTCTACCTACAGGGCTAAAGGTAATCCATTATTAACGTCATTAGTCATAGTTCTGAGACCCAAAAGCAGAACTCAAAACAAAATTCATGTTTTGTGGGCCTCTATCAAAAGTACCGTCTTTTCATTTTTTAGTTTCCATTTGTACCTGACAGAATTTTATTGACATTAAAAATTTAATAACGACAGCCTAACTGCTCCCATCGAGGATCCCACAGCTCCCCCGAAGTGCTCAGATGTCTGTCCTGCTGCTCAGGTTGTGGTTGTAACCAGGTGTCTCAGCAGTGCAAAAAAGGAGCAGCTGCAGCACCTGGCGAAGGCACCGATGTAAAGGCAGAAGGACGCTATGGAAAATGCTTAGTGTTCACTCCGGGCGGATAATTCCAGCAGAGGTTTGCTGAAAGGTTAAGACAAAGTCAGAGGCTCCTGAACAAAGACTACCTGTTAGTCTGCTGAAATAGCAATTTATTGCCTGCCAGTTGAGAAACCCATACCAAAATATCCAGTGACAATATCTTTTGACATATGAAAGATTTGTTTCAAGTAACTGTGGATTTGGCTTGTTTTTTGTTTTTCTATCTCTCCAAGCATTTTATGTGGCAATTATTCATGATAACAGGCTATATTTTAACCAAAGGGATTTTATTAACCTGATCTGGATAGAGATGATAAGACAAAGTGAAAGACAAATGTTAGAGGGCTTACAGTTTAATAATATGGAAGGTCTTGAGGGCTCTTCTGATTTGGTGGCCTCCTGAAATTCTACAAAATCTACAAAATTACCATTTTCAAAATTTGACCATTTTGAAATGAGAAGACAAAGTTGTAATAGATCCCAAATCTCTCCACTCACTTTATCAATTTATTTGAGCTGACTTTATGTCTTTTTCTTTATGAAAAATACTAAACAGTGCTGCATTTGATATTCTTGTGTAGAACTCCTCAGTGCAGGGTAAAAAAGCCTTACTGTTTAACTGCTTGGCTAGATGGGAGCTCTGGGTCTGTCAACCAGCACAGCATGCAGCACTTGAAATTGTCAAATTGCCATTTGGTCATCATCAGAATAAAACTCAGAGAAAAAGAGCATTTTAATAATTTACTACCATGGGATACCTTATTAAAAACAGACTTAAAAAACCCAGCCACTCTTTTCTGTTGACTATTTTTTTGCAGCTGACAGAGTGGGAATAAGCCAGCCAGCTCCAATTATTAACCTCATGCAGCAGCATCAAGGTGCAATGTCATGCAAAGACTGCAAATGAGAATTTCATTTGCATAGAAACACACAGATTTTTTTATTTTTAATTACGAAATCACTGGATTATTGCTTATCTTCAGCACTGGCAAAAGGGGTTATGGACACGTGAATGGGTGGGGTGGGGGAAAGGCTTCCAAGCAGTTTCCCCTCCCTTCTGTCTTTGTGGACTGACCAACCACAAATGAACTGTCAGCAGAAGCACTAACTGGGAACTAAGTGGCACTAGCCTTACAAGGACATGACAACAGCTGAGGGAAAGGTTTCGTACCTGTTCCTTCTGCTTTCATTACCCCTCAGCTTGTCACTGGCCATGCACAAAACCGCCACAAATGGAACTGCATCTTCTCTTTCCATGGGTTTAGCTTTTACAGTGGCACTTGCTTCCCCTCCCAACCTTTCAGTGTAGCCCCACTATACTATCCCTCCCTCCAGACTTTGTCCTTGCTTAAATGGACAGTAGCCTCTTTCCAGAGACAGCTAAACACCTCCAAGAGCTTCTCTGCAAAAAAACTCCCCCAAAGCCCAGTTTTCTCCAACCATTTTGCACACAAATTAATTAATTTTGCACTGGCATTCATTAAGTCTTGAATCACAGAACATGCTGTGTTGGAAGGGGACCATCAGGATCACTGAGTCCAACTCCTGGACCTGTGCAGGACACCCCAACAATCCCACCATGTGTCTGAGGGCATTGTCCAAATGCCTCTTGAGCTCTGTCAGGCTTGGGGCCCATGACCACTTACCTGCGGAGCCTGTTCCAGTGCCTGATCACCCTCTGGGTGAAGAACCTTTCCCATCACCACGGAAGCTCAGTGCTTCAACACACTTATGTATTTTTTGATAAATACTCCTAAAAGCTAAAACCAGAGATTAAGTGAGTCATTATACTGCTATATACAGATATCTTAACCTATGAATTTTCTATTTTACCTCTGGAAATCCTGTCTAAGAGAAATCCTATATAAGTTAGAGAAACACAATAGAGTGGATCCTGTATAGGTTAAAGAAACACAATAGAGCGGTTGCTGTAATCACACTGGTTCCCACACACCTCATATATCATCAAATTCCTCTTTGGAGTGAACTGCATTTTTGCCATTAAATTCAGATTGAACAGAACTGGACACGATTTAGATTTTTGAGGGCAGGATTTAGACCACTGTGGAGTGCTTCTGAAAGCTGGGTCCCTATATACCATAAAATGTCACAAAATCAGGAAAATTTCTGTGCTGAAGTGACCTCTCTGTTTCAAGGGGTATCTGCCCAGAAAAGTAGTTGTAACTTAATGGAGTTCAGATTCACTCCAAGCTGTGTCAGTTGACACTTCCCCACGTGCCACACAGGCATCCAATCACCAAAAATAACTCCGGTTCCAAGCTTATCTCAGCATACTGCAGAAAGAACCCCAGAGCATTACTGTGGCTCTGGGGGGGCTATGCTGGGTGCCACACAGCACCACATGGGATTTCTCTCTCATCACAGGGACCAAAATGCAGCTGTGAGACTGGAAATTTCTTTTGACACACTGTGAAAATCAAAACAGGCTAGACACATTTAAAACAGCTCCAGACGGTCATTTAGGCATGTATTTCTGAGCAAAATGCAGAGATAAAATGCCTGTCTTTATTCACCTCTGACAGCAAGAAGAGAGACAGTTCTAGGATTACAGTTCAAAGGTCATTTTTCTAAATTTTTTGAATACTGAACTAGCAAATACAAGACACCACTACACTCCTTTGAATTAGAGTATACTTCCCCAGAATAAACATGAAATAAGAAAACCCCAACATTATTTTTTTTTTGCTTTAAAGGACCCTATTCATGTGTAATGTGACGTACGCATAATGTACAATGCATGCACATACATGTCTTAGCAAGAGTACTGTATGCAAAATTAACAGGCAAATACTTAGAAAACCCGTTTAACTCCACAACTGTAACTAACTTTCATTTTGTCCTCTATGACTTCCAGCATACTTAAACTTTATAATTTGTGGAGTCACATCTCCCTCATTTTAATGATTATTTATTGCATTCTGTACAAGATGAACACAGTTCAATTAATCAAGGGAAGCCTAAAAATCAATTAATATGAATTAAATGAGCTACACCAACTCTTAGGAAAGTCACACATAATTTACCAAAGCGTTGTCAATAATGCTTAGGGAACTTCGGGAAAATTGCTCACGAGTGGCTGTTGATGCAGTTAGATGTTTTAAGCCTACATCATTA
The DNA here is from genome assembly GCA_035584735.1 of Pseudotriccus pelzelni. NCBI lineage: Eukaryota > Metazoa > Chordata > Aves > Passeriformes > Tyrannidae > Pseudotriccus > Pseudotriccus pelzelni. The sequence goes on along the minus strand of JAWMRA010000078.1, from coordinate 30,162,000 downwards.
ATATTACAATCAGGTTGATGCAGAAAGACTTGCCATTTTTCTCAGTAAGAAAACTCATTATTTTCTTGTGACTTTTAAGAGCTAGTTTAGAAGAAGACTTATTTCACCTACGATTACAAAAACAGAAATTAAAACAAGAAATAAATAATGAATGATTTGCATTTAGGGAAAACAAATAAATTGCTTTACAAATAAAAAAATTCAGAACATCATTAGCTGAAGCAAAGTAGCATAAATTCATCTTTAAAAAATTGTTTGTAAAAGCAAGGCTAGTCAGCAGGAATAGATACTTTATGCAGATCTGAGCAGCATTTAGCTTCCAACTGAAATGTGTTTCAGCCTTTTTCTCCTTTTTTTCATTGTTTGTGACGTATACACACCCTGCAGTACAGCTCTTCCCAGTGAAAGACAACCTCCTTACACATGATCCTTATGAGAGGTCTCTACTCAGCAGCCCTGAAAAGCCCTCTAACAACAGTCTCATTTGTAAATCAGTGAGGGACGAAGTGTGTTCCGGTAGAGCTGGAAGTGGCCTGAGACAACTTGTCTCAATGGGGAAAAATAACTATTGTTATCGAGCTTAACAAAATGGCACAGCATGGGAGACACGCTGAGCCAGAGAGCAGCTGGTTGTAATTCACACTGGTTTTCAGAAAACACTAATCGTTCCCGAACAGACCTCTTTGAGGATTGGTCTTCCCTGCATTTTCAATTTGTCACTTTCTCTTATGATAAGGTCAGCGGTGACAGCACTTCCTGACATTAACAGCTGTGGCTTTTAAAAGGGTCATTGTGGAACTACTAATTGCAGTAATTTCATTAGCATAAATTATTTATTCTGCCATTCATTTATCTCCAGGATTTTTTTTTTTTTAATACTACATTGTACTTTTCAAAATATATTCCCATTCAGGGTTGTAGGTAAAGGAAATTATTATTGCTAATTTAGTTTTCTTTATTGAAAAAAAAAAGCAAACAAAAAAGAGTTGATACAGTAACAAAATCTGATTTAACTGCAGTTCTCTAGAAAACAAAAAGTAGCTTGAAGCCAGTAATGAAGCTTAGACTGGTACAAATCAAAACCATTCATTAGTCCAAAAGACAACTGAGCATTAAATCTACCTATTTCTCTGAAAGAAAATATAACGGATGAAGTTTGTTCATTCTTATACAATCTCTCTACTCTAGGCCTTGGCTGACTGACTCTAAGCATGCAAAAAAACCCCAAGGCAAGTTATGAGTAATCTGAACAGGAATTTTGCCTGCATCCTCCCTATATCTTTTCTCAGGACGCACAGTAGTCACCACCATCATATAAATAAATCTTAAGTCTTTGCGGTTAAGTTGAGCGAGCTGAAACATGCCAAGCAAAGAGCAAAAAAGACCAAAGTCACTGAAAATGAACACATCTCACAGGCAGTTATCAAAACTGAGAAAAAAAGCCAAGCCAGAAGAAAAGGTAAGGCAAGTGGGTGGACAGGCAGGGAGGAGCTTGAGGCAAGGAGAGAAGGCAAAAGTATTACTCCAGGCTGCTTCTTTGCCACACCACATGTTGTAAAGTGTTTTGGAATGTGATAAACTAAGAGCATAATTAATTTATCCTTGGTATGCTTAACAGTGTGTGCTGTTTGGTACAACGCAGCAGAGAGGCAGCATAAAACACAGCAACAATAAAATACTCAGAGGAGATGTACGTGGCTGTTATTTTCAAGAGGTGGATTAAACAATCCTGATTCTTTTATTCTAGACTCAGTGTTGATATGTGAAACCAACTGAAAGTAAGAAAGGGAGGTTGCCTGTCATGTTGAATTTGGACACATTATTTTAACACAGTGTAGGTCACGTTTTATATCCAATGAGGTACGAAGGCATCTTCATAGATTTGTTAAGCTCAGTACACGGATTTCAAAACTGCTACACCCTGTTCTTTTCTTGTGCTCTTTTAAAATTAGGTTCAGCAATTTGAGTACTGAAACAGAAGAGGGCTCTTTTCCTCTCTTCTCTCCCAAGAAATCAAAGACATCAGAATTGATTAAATCTCTGATACTCTCTATTTCCCTTCAAATACCTCTGAACTCACCGTTTCTTTTCCTTAACCCACACACTGACCAATGTCCTTCCAGGTGAAAAGGATCTCACAATGTCTACTTTCAACGGCACCATAATTAGGGAGGATCACTTGTTCTTCCTGTTCAGATACTTTCACACAGGGCAAAAGGGATGTTCACAATATCCTTCATAGAGCATACTAACACTGCAGTTCACCATCTCCCTGATGAGCTCAATCTACCCTACTTCTTTTCCTGGACAAACTGTATCTTCCAGAAAAGTAATAGGTTTGAAAATAAAGAGATAGAGAAAAAAAAACAACTTAGAAACCAAAAATTTCCTTCTCGACTCCCACAATCACTGTGACTTTTTTATGGTTTTCACTCACCATTTAAACTCAGAATTTTTCCAGTTTGTGTCAAAGCAATTTAAATATGATATCATATTTGTATTGAACTCTTAAGGGAAAAAAATAATTAGCTTAACTTCAAGGAACCCTAATTAAAAACAATCTGTAATATTATTAAACCTCAATAAACAAAAAGTCCCCTATCAATTACTGTTGCTCTATTTTCTGAAACGGTGAAAAAGGACAATTAGGAGCTAAGTGTCAATTATGCCAAAATAGTCAGTAATAGACTTCACCCTGCTGATCAGTCCTACAGTATGTTACAGAAGCCCAGGCATATGTGAGCCCTAGCTAACAAGATTTCTCTAAGAAAAAAGGCTTCCCTGAAGTATCTAAAAAAAGATTTTAACACACCAACACTAGAGAGAAGCAGAGGAGACCACCTCCCATAAATCTTTGATGGAGAGGGGATGTCAGACTTCGGGTAAGATTCCCTCTTCTTTAGGGTGGTCTTTTTCCACCCTGTCTCTCTCATTCTTTTGATATTCTAATACATCTCTGCAACTGTCCGGTTGCCCCTCTCTTTACTAACCGTTTTTCTGGGGTCCTTCTCCCTTCACCTTCCTTTTACTCCTCCCCAGACTCCCTGCTGTACACCTCTCCTACTGCTCTGCTTCAGTTTTGCTTTTTTTCCTGTCTCTCACGGCTTAGTTCCCTGTCTCTCCCCACCCGTAAGATTGTCATAGTTTCTCTGTTACTACAGTGCCTCTGTTCTGAGCTCCCTTTTCCCATCACTTTCAAATCTTTCCTTTGCCTCATCCTAATATTTCTTTGAATTCTGCTCTCTTGTCTGTTGGCCTTCTCATAGGCTGCACGTGCAGACGTGACTCAGGCACCCTGTACTGCTTTACACATATTGACGGCACAGAAACCTTAACTCGCTTTCAATAAAGTGTCACTTTATTTTGTTAGTTGACATTTATGTCACTTGCTGGGAATCAAACAGGAAAGATATTTACCAGGAGCAATTAACACTGGTGTGAAAAAAAGAAACTCATCAACAGTTGCTAAGATCAATGAAATATTTCCTAAGTATCTAAAAAAATGAATTATAGAGGAACATAGTGCCTAATTATTTTATAAAAAGTTTAAAAATACCCCCCTTCATCAATACATTATACATTAAATATATTATGAATTAATTGTTATATAGGATATATGATAATGATATATTTATATATAATAATATTAAAAGGCTGAATTCTGATGACCAGATGTATTTTCACAGAAGAAAAATATAGTCCTCTCAGTTAAAGATCCGAGAAAACAATATATTTAAACCAAAATAAATTCTATCTTCTTTTCTCCATGCAATCCTATCCATTTCTTTCACATAAGAAGTTGATATCACATCAAAAATTAATGCAATTAACACTCTCTCCCCCCCTTCCAGCTCACCAGACAACAAATAACTATCCTGATGACACTGTAAGCCTATGTTAAAATAAAGCAGAAGGAGCTGATGGAAGATACAAATGCCTGCAAACATTTGCAAACATCTCTCTCTCCCCCGCAGTCCTACAGGAGGCATCCGTGTGCTGCCGGAGCGCTGCAGGGCCGGCAGCCAGGGAACCTGGATCGGGTTCCGCAGCCCGGCTCCCCACACAGCCCCGGGGAGGGGAAACGGCCGGGGGTTCCCTGGAAGCAGCCTCAGACATCCCCTCCCCTTTCCTTCTCAATTTCACGACGACTCCAAGTATTTTGTGTGGGTCTGAATGGAGAATAAATGCTGTAAATTCAGAGATTAGCCTCGTGTCACCCTTGACTAAAACCAGATGGCTCTTCCTTGGGCATCCCTGAAGTCCTTGCCTACCATGATTAAAAATCCTTTATACAAATAAACAGTCCCAAATATAACAATGAAACTACGGCAGTTGCAATCACTAAAGGAAATTAAATCTTTTCTAGATCTACATGAATAACTCCACCAGTCTCACTGCCAGCATGACAGTGCTGTCCCGCTTTGGAAGGGACAACAGAGGTAGCATGGTAAAATTCTTAGAATAATATGAGTATATTCCTTTTCCCCATCAGGAAATTCACTAAAACATGTGGGGTTTTGTTTTCTTTTTCTGAAAACAAACAAGTCACACTCTATCAGGAACACGTCAATCAGGAACAAAGGGAGAATAATCGTCTAGATATTAAAACCCTAAATGCATTTGCCATGTGGTGTGATGGATTGTCCTTACAGGGGAAATTTTCACCTGTCTACAGGTTGAATAGAGCGAAAACTCTTCTTTAGTTCCCCTGGACTGTGCACTGCAGTATTTCAGCCTCACTTGCTGCAGCACTACTGAATATATTTAACTCCATTGGAAATGGTTAAATAAACTCTGTATCTATAAGATGCTAAACTGCCTAGAATTGAAAGATTCTGCAAAGACGAATTAAATGCCTCTTTTTCCCCTCACTTTTCTGCCTGTGCCAGACAGCTCTCTAAACTCTTGCTGAAGGAAGCAGGCAGTGACATACCATAAAAATTCAGCTTTTAGCAGAGGTGAGCTTGAGCAACACCAAAGGCAATAAGTATGCAAGAAGGAGTAAAAAGAGCATTGTTTTTTTCCAGCTTATTCAGTTATTGATCTTTCAATGATGTCCATTGCTTTCTTAGAAAACTGATGAGCTTGAAACTCTGTACCTCAACCCCCTCAGCTTCCTCAATGAACCTCCTGCTGCCAGTGCAAAGGGCCTCCCGTGGCCACTCATGAAACCAGTCAATAGCAGGGCGCTTAACCATGGCTGGGAACTTCCGAGCTCACGCTCAGAGGGCGGCACTGGCTGGAAAGAAACACAGAACAATCTGTGGAGAGGAGGGAGGGAAAAGGGAGAGAAAAGAATCACAGGCCATCAAAGAGAGGTGTACAATTAACCATGGGCCAGCAACAGCCAGTAAACAGCTAAGGCTCCAAACCAAATTTGGAGCTAATAAACTTCGTCAGTGACCTTGGCAAAAAAGTTTTGCTCCTTTTCCATTGTACAAACATATCACACTTGCAGTTTCCTTCCTCTTTATCCATGTTGGCATCCATTATTCAGTTTGATAGCTACAGATGATAATGCAGGCACAGGGAAGGCTGGCATGCAGACAGCCAGAAGATGCACATTCAGCTGGTCATGGTTACAGAAACCCGCTTCTTGAGTTTCTAAATTTATTTGAGCCTCTTCCTTACACTTTAATACACAGTGCAACCCCTCTAAAAGCGCAGGAAGAAAAGGAGATCTGGATTTTAGTTTGCATGGGAATTTTTAGGGACAAGTCTTTACAAAAGTGGAAAGAGATGTCCAAAAAGGGTGGGCTAAAACATTCAAAGGAAAATAAAACTGTGATTGGCTCTTGATATCACCAGTTCTACCCAAAGCAACTCACATCTGGGAAAGAAGGGTTATTATAGCCCTCAGTTATATCTGTGGTCCTACTTACTACAGTTAGCAAATGCTTTGGCCATTGTATTTGCTCTTCGTTCATTGGCAAAATGAGAAACATCAAGCTGTTAAGGTAGGACTGGAGTTTCTCCTACACACGTCTTAGTAAAGGAGCTATTTTTACTGTACAGGGCTTCTCAAACCATATGGCACTGACATTGTTAATTCCAGTAGAAAACATCCAAATGGTTTCAGAAGAGTTTATAACTTGTCCAACAGCCACAAGAGCCCAGACAGAGCCCAGTCAGGCATGCCAGAGAAGTGACAAGTTTATTCTTCTTCTGGACTAATTAGGAATTGACATACCTGTTAAGAGAAAACTGTATAGAAAAGGAAGAAGAACATAATGTTGAAAGAAAAGAATCAAAAAAGAAGTGAAGAAAGGAAGAGATTGACCTGGGACAATACTTCACTGAGTTTTAAAGCAGTCAGAGAGTAAAGTGCTGAATAGATAGTAAAAAGGTTCAATGGTATCTGGAAAGAAGATTACATGGAAAACGGAAAAGAACTGCCACTATCTCATAGTTTCTAAAAATACATCTCTGCAGTGGAAAACACAGGACAGGAATTTCTGCAAACAAGCATAAATTTGTAGAACAAAGTCAAACCAAGAAAACATTTACCATTATTCAGAAAGATCTTTGAAGAAAAAACGTTTGCTGGGACATTTATACATATTGTAAAGCTTGAATTTTATGCTGAACCACAGGGTTTGTCCTTCCTTCTCCATATCCAAGAACTTAGGCAGAAATGTAGACACCCATGCAAAACCACAATGGAGTCCAGGTTGTTCAGGTATGTTACAAAGACAGGCTAATTAGCAAGCTGGTTTAAGGTACAGAAGAAAACATCACCTACTTTGAATGTGTTCAGCATGAAGAGGCAAATGGCAGAAATATGCACATGGAATTCTAACCAAGTGGTGAAAATTACACTAAAACTGTATAAACATACAGAAATATCTTAGAATTTACTGCAAAATTTTATCAGGCTGATGAGAAAGAAGGGCAAACACAGAAGAAAAAGTCAAAATTATACAAGAATAAATGCTTTCTACCCCAAAACCCTGAATCAGAGAAAACGAAGAAATGTACAGGAAGAATCTGCTAAGTCTGTTTGATGATTCTCAAAAACCTTGAACACTTTCCTGAATTTGTTTCTTGATTACACCATGTACACTTCAGTTAGACACCGTTTCTCCCCTAGGTCACCTCATTTTCTGAAAAAAATCTATGTTCAGTTGTAACACCAAGACACATGGTAAGCAAGGTTGAAGCCTAGAGCACTTAAATTTTTCTTCTTCTATTCCACTAGTAGCCACTTTCTAAGATCTGCATCTCCTCTCTGCTCTGGTAGCAGCAGCAATGGAGAGACTGGAGATATCAGTCTCTGCTTTGACATGCTTCCTACAAGTGCCCTTCTATAGCAGTGGTGCCAAACTGAATCTATCACACCTCCAAAGGTGAAACCATACACAGTCTTGCTTGAAGTTTCATCTTCTACACCCTCCTACACTGCTCACATTGCTCATATGCGGAAAATTACTTCTTGGAATAGTTCGTCCTAGAGCTCAAACTGAAACACATAATTTATAATTTCCATTACGTTTCCCGAAAACACCAAGTTACAATTGAGAGATTTTTACTATATGGTATTGTTAGGCAGGAAATTCCAGCACAGGCCTAGATATAATGTAATACCCTGATTAGATAACTATCTCTTTGTTAATTATTTTTTTGTGGACAACAAAAAATGCATTTCAAAAGTTAGTCATAAAAAGACTAACCTCACCACAGCATAGCTTTTCTTTCTCCTTTAGCTTTAGTGAAGCTCGGTAAATTCACATCAGACATAGATTTAATATGTTTTGGGGGTTTGGATATGGCATGGTTTTGGGGTTCATTTGCATTCCCCCCAGTGAGTTCCCTAGACTATAAAGGACCTTGTGCACTGCTTGCTTTGCACTCAGAATAGTGGAGATTCCATGTGGACTGATAGCAAGTGAGCTGTGATGAAATTTGAGTAATTACTACCAACTACATTTTGAACAATTTCTGCATAAGCAAGAAGGCCTTATTTTAAAAACATTTATCTTCTGTCCAGGCCATACATTACTGTTTAATTTGACAGAGGAGAAAAAACATTCATAGGAAATTCTCCTTGTAAGAAATGAAGAGTGTCTTGCAAGAAAACCATTATATAAATACTACAGAGAAGGTATTTCATATAGTAATGGAAAAATTTAGAAAGTTATCCAAGACAGACCCATCATTTTCTTTGAAAGAAATGTGGATTGAGAGGGACTATGCAAGAATCATTCATCTGACATTTTTTTAGACTTAAATTTGCATAACTGAATAATGAAGACAATCACTGTGGAAGAAAGAACCACTGTAATGTGAAATCAATATCAATTTCCATGTAGCATTCTTCACTCCTAAGAACACAAACCTCTTATTTTCTCAAGTGTCCCATTTGAGCTTCACACTCACATGTCACTCTCACTACAGACGGGTCTCTTACACTATGTTTTTTTGGCTCAACCTCCTCCTGCTTATCTCAGATATGCACGGCCTCTAGGCTCATTAAGTGCTTCAAACAGAGCAAGACAGACAACTAAGAGCGCCTTGGCACATGCTTAACCACTGCTCTGATGGGGCCCATCCTATTTAAGTGTTGGTGCACCCACTTGCATGGTTTTCCCATATGAAACTAAGCAGTGCTGCATCAGCAGTGAGGAGCTGTACAGACCAGGAATATGTCCTGACCAGCTCTGTGCCACTACCATTATTTTGCAAGCACAGCATGGGGAAAGCTAAGCCATATGGATGCCAGCCATGTCATGTTACTAGTCCTCAGGACCACAAAGTGCCCTTCATAAATTTACTAATACAGATGTATCCTTAGAAGTCAGCTCTCTGAGTACTCAAGAAGAGATGGCTGACATCCAAGTAGAAAAGCCTGGAGGTTTTCATAGAGAAACAGGAACTCTTACAATAAGAGCCTGCCAACTGCAGAAACAGATGTTTTGTGTGCTGCAGAACTTAGAAATAGTTATTCCCCACTGAATCAAACAAAATGAAAAAAACCAAAACAAACCAAAAAAACACACACAAAAAAACCCCCAACTGAAAACTCCCAAAACAAAACCCAAAAATCAAAAAAAACATGGGGTCACTATTAGTTTAACATAAAATCAGAATCCCTAAAAACATAGTTCTTTTTGTCTGGGATTAAAGCAGTCAAGCTGATAGACGTGTATTTATGCCCTCAAAGGAAAAAACCATGAGAGCTGGCCAAAAGCTGAGCTCTGATGGGCCTTCACAAGTTCCTCTCAGATTCACAGATAAAAATAGACGTTCTGTCAGTGGTGAAACAGACCGCAAGTAAAAGGCTAATGTGTCCTAATAAAAGAGGATTTGGAAATGAAAGACAATAATTTAAAAGAAAAGTAATAGTAAAAATATGGACAAGATTCCCTGTGGCAATGCAGGACACCCACTCTGCCTATGTTTGACATTAATTCGGACTAAAGCAGGAAACTACTGTACTGCTAAATGCCATAGAAAACGGGGAGCCAGCTAAATCCTGACAGGACTATAGAAAGAGGAGACCATTATAAGGATGTGATGCCTAAAGCAGTCAGGCCAAGTTGGAAGGAAATTGGAGAAATGGTCTTCCCCTGAAACTAGCAAATTTAGTTCTTATTGCTGGGACTTCACAACAGTCACTGAGGGACTGTAAACTATGAAACATGAGGAACATACACATTGAAGAAACTTGTTCAAGGAAGGAGAAGCAAGTATTTGTAGTAGACCAGCAGTTCATGAAGAAAACTGGCTGCACTCAGACTGAATAACAGAGATTCAGTTTAAAAAAAAAAAACATTTAACATGTCTGGCTTTAGAATATATAGGAATGTTTAAGAGCACTGAGGAAACTGAGATGAGAACTTTAAAAACATGCAGATATGAAATGATGCAAAGAATATGCTTACTGGGAAGATTATACTTCAGAACATATTTATGTAGGGCATGAGGGCTGCAAGGCACTTAGGCATGATGTTCACATCCTAAAAGGATGAAAGGGTTGAAGGGTTACCATGACCAAAAGAATGAAATAAAATCAGATGGATCTTAAGAGACAGCATGACTGACTGATCTGATATCCATGCTTTCAAGAAATAATTGCTTTTTCTGGCCCTTACTTTTCCAAGAAATTTTGGTAATGTGCAGAGTATTTAAGAGTGATTACTGCAGAGAGATTTGAGATATTGAAAAACTTCTGGAGCTCCAGTAAAATCACTGAGCCTTAGAAACTTCTTACGTGTGCCTTAGCACTGTCAGCACATTAACTTTTACAGTGTTTGACCATCAAATTTATTTGCTTGAGCAGCATTCTTCGTTTATCATTTATTTCATGATTCATCATGAACGTTTTCGAAATTCTCAGGTGCATGTATGTCCTCACATACCCTTCAGTTGTGGACCCATATTTTATAAAAGTGCAATCCACTGTTTTCACCTGACATATTTTCAATTTAAATTTGCACCTACGTACATGACATGTTCTCAGTTAACAGCAGAATGGATTGCAAGGTCCAGATTGAAAACAGTCAAAACAAAATCAACACAAACCCAAAGAGCTATGGTGATTCAAAGAATAGCACTGGGTAGTTTTGGTTCCTCAGCGACAGATTCCTCACCATAAACAGAACTGCAGAATGTAAGATTGTAAGTGGGCACAAGGGAAATGTGGCTTCATGTAGGAATCATGTATTTTTCTAAAATACAATTAAAAATGAGACTATATCACTTCACTGTGCTTTAACATTATAAAGCAGTCAAAATTGTCCCTTCTGTTCTCTTTCACATTATATTAGTCTTTTATTCTTCAAATATAGGGAAAGGAGGAGGTGATAGGTCACTCAGCACTAACTAAAAGCTCATATAGGTATTAGCCAGTGTGTTAACTCATGAAATTTATGTCTCCTTCAGTACTATAATGTCTCTGCTTCTCCGCAGCTTGATATTTCCTGTTCTTGCCTCCAGTAGTGCTAATTTGCACAATGGGTGACTGGTGAAATGGTTGCAAGGTAAAAGGCATTTGAAAGCTGCCTTTCAAAAAGCCCTTAAAATGAAAAATTAAAAAGAAAATAAATGAAGAAATTACTGCAGGAACAAGAAAAACAAAAAGGCAAAAGATGTGAAAAGAGGAAACTGAGAGAGATATTAGAAATAATTTCCCCCCTGTCCTTTCTTTAAAAACCATGCACAAACACAATAGCCATGAAACAAAGACAAATAGCACTGTCAGAAAGAGATATGCAGAAGGTAAGCACTACTATTGACCACGTTATTTAAGTCTGTAAAGTGAAAACAATACAGAATATGTTACACTAGATTCCATACAGGTCTCCACCAACCTTTAAGTTACAGAATAAATTTGTGGAGGGACACCAGTAATAGCAGCAGAGTTAGAGATAGGAGAGAATATCAGCAAAACTAAAGCAGAATTGGAAAAAGAATACTTGGGGGGGGGGGGTAAAAGAGAAAGTGGTATGTTATAAAGTGTTAGAACTCAATATAAGGCTCATAATCGAAGTGTAAGAACTTGATAAAAACCTCATAATCAAATCAGAATGGCCTTTAGATCACTGGTGGTTAAACAGTTCAGAAAATGAAGAAAAAAGCCTGCACAGGAGATCACTGTAGAATAATTTGCTATGGGAAGGCTCTTCTCATCCCAAATCAAACAGATCATTTTAATGCACAAAGTATGAGGCATATATCCCTTTCAAAAGATTCTCTTTTTAGAGGGTTAATGGTTTTAAGACTTCTCATTTTCTTATAAGCTACACAGATTTTTCAGACGATGTGTGAAACTGAAGCCTACATAAACTGAAAGTTCTTAAAGATGCCACTCCAAACCCAGTTTTCCCCACTTGTGCTTTCAGGAGAGAACTACAGTCTGCCTCAACAACATTGTCTCTTAAACAGAGTTTAGAAGAGGCACTTGTTGCAACTGTGGTATCATATTAATGTGTATCACTAAACAGTTTTAAACCTGAAAACTACAGGTTTAAAAGCTACATGGATATTTTTATTTTTCCAGTTTTAAATGGTGCAGAAAAAGTAGAATGAATTACCGTTTTCTGTGAAATTTCAATTATTTTTGCAAATGTTTATGAGTTGAATATACAAACAAAATTACCGCATGTGTAATTAGGGAACATATTTATAATTGCATTAACAGCATCACTAACTCCTCATCAGCACCTCGCTTCTCTGAAGTACATCATTACGTTCAAGACATAAGACCATGAAACTAAGACACAGAGCAGCTACGCGACTTTCCTACAAAAGGCAGGGCGTCAGTGGAGTAAAACTCACAGGGAGGCAAATTACAGGGGTAACATGAGAGGCAAATTCAGCGCCACATGTCAGCGAGCAAGCTTTCAAGAGAAGTATGCCACCATATGCTGGGTTATGAGATAACTGAAGTATGTTGCTATTTTGATCAGTTCATCACTGCTTCTTGCCCCTGAAATATGCCTGACTTTCATCTGCAGCCACTACTCAAGACAAACCTCCAGCAGGCCCAGGGCTCAGGCTTTTTTCTTACTCCTGCAACCATGACCTTCAAGTCTTCACCACTGAACAGATTTTGAACCTCTCCTGTGAAAAGATAAAGGAGTAGGTAAGAGAAGCCTTACATAACACATGACAAATAATCTACATGTATTTAGCCTGATGGGATTTAAGCACATAACTAGAGCTATGCTGATACCAGATAGATCCCATCACAAAAGGGTCTTCTTCTGTTCTTTATGCCTTTTTGCCTAAAAAGAACCTTTTCTATTTCTTTAAGGGAAAGGAAATGACATTTTTTTTTAAGTGGCAAAAGTATTTGCCCTGATAGGAAGTTCACTCATAAATTATTGTGTGCGTCAGAATAGCTGTTCCTTTTTGTCAGGCTGTCAGTGAATTGTTTATAAGTACGGTTGCAAAAGTAAACAGATCCCCCCAGTCAGAATCCAGATTCTCTAATCTTCAAAACATGGGTGAAACTGAATTGTTGCATGTTACACTTGTGCAGTCCTGAAGACAGTGCTTAAAATTAGTGAAATCACACCTAAGCAAACAGCATTAAGTCAAAGAGAGATTTCCATTCCCCCCAAATCAGTGCACTCAGGCATGATTAGCCTCAACAATTTGTCTTCTCAGTGGGGGCACGTTAGACTCAATTCTCAAGTTGTATGGGTTGACTTGGCCTCTCTAAAAGCTCTCCCTATAAATACCTGAGAGAGAAATAATCTCTTTAAAGTTCAATGAAAACACAGATCATTTGTCATTGGAAAAGATCTTTCAAGAAATGTGTTGGTTTAATCACCTGATGCCAACAAGTCATTAATCAGCACAAAAAAAGCGTTCATCTGGAACTTGGGCATCTGTCAGCAAAAACATTGTTGGCATGTTCTTGGCACCAGTCTTGATGTACAAACTGGCAAGATCTACCTGTAAGGAAAGGAGGCAATCACTCATAATCTGTTAAAATGTTGATAAGGAAAAGTGTGAAATGCATGTTAGCAGATGACAGCACATTGCTGACCTCTCTTTACTTTTTTCACTTTGTTTACATATCATTAACTTGCTACATAACATCCAAAGGGAAACACAGTTTGCATTTTTCTTCCATATCCAACATGGACTTTTTGGCATGACCTAGTGGTTAAGTCAAAGAAATCCTCTTGTGAATGTACCAGAAAGGGATATTGCAGCCATGAAAGTCCTCATCAAGAACAGCCATGACTATGCCAATAATGTCTGGGAATTGCATTGTAGAGTCAGATCCATTTTAAATTCCGTTGTTTCTGAAAGACTTGTTATTTTCTTTGGTGAATTTATTTAGGAAGGCTTTGTCGTGTGAAAAAAGCCCAAACCAACAAAACTGAGGTGTGCTCTGCTGCACTGTTACTTTGGCTATGGCCAAGATGGAGACATGGTTGGGACCATTGTGCTAACAGCGGTACAAATATGGAATGCTTTTTGGCTTGGGTTTCCAGAAAGAAAACATCCCACATGAGTTGCATTTGAGTGCAGTCACGTTTGAAGCACAGGATAAGGTCAATGCTGGATGTTATGAACAAGCTGCCACACAACCTAGCAAAGCAAATCCTCAGGCTTGTTAACAGAGGCTTAGAAGTTTCCCTGCTTGGAAACAGCATGGGGGAAATGACCACTTAAGCCCACATCTTACACTCCACCTCATTTGATGAGGGTAGGAGGGCACAAGAAGTTAGACACCATGAGGACACTGAAAAGCACGCAGCATTTTTCAAAGCAGAACAACACGAACCTTCCTCTGAAAGCCAAAGGCTTAAAAAGCCTCGGTCTACACACACTGTGGTGGTTTGGCCGTGGCCCAAGGCTAACAGAAGGGCTTTTTGGGGACAGCCATCCACCAAATCTGGCCATATAATCGGATCACTATTTGTCCATGTGTGAGATTCAGAACTATTGTTTGTTGTCCACATGGAGTTTTCCTTCACTGTGTGCTCACACAGATAAGGCACAGATAGACAGTAAGCCTGATAAGAGCACTTACTGAACTATATTCCTTGCCTTTGCATATGGACACTTTAAATAACTAAATGACCACATGCGACAGGAGCACATTTCTTCTTATGTTTACCCACTTCAGTTTTATACCCCTAAATCAATACCTGTTCAATGATGTGCAAAAATTTGTAACAAACTGCTAACTACCAGAACTCCAACCACAGCTTTGTAACCTGTGAAGTAGCTGCCCCGGAAAATGTGGAGAAAGCACTAAAATTCTGTGAAGCATTTAAACAGACACTAAAACATATTTTGCCCACCCATTTTTCAAAAATAAAGAAAATAAGAGGTCCAGCTGGAAACCACAGGGGTTGTTTCTGCAAATTCTGTTTCACCTGTGATTTTATCAAGCCTGTGCAACAACAAACCACATTCTTGAAGCAGTGAACTCAACAGGTTCAAATAGTATCTCTCAGTTTACCCTGAGGTCCTGCATCCTATAATCTTTCTTCTGTGTGATTTGGAAAAACTCCAGGGAGCAGATGTATGCTGCCAGCCTTGACAAGCTCGGTTTACCACCTACTCCAATCAGAAGCGCACAACCCCTAGGGAATTCTAGGAAATAAGTGATTCGGCACCTGATGACAGAATACCAATAAAGTAAAGTAGACTTCAACAACATCCTTAGTCAAGTTTCTAAGTTTCTTCTTATTGCACCACACTTGCTTTTTTTTTTTTTTCCTTTTTTTTTTCTTGTCTATTTTTGAGGTAATGTTCTCCTGACACTTAAAGGTACATTACCTTCACATCAGCATTTTATTTCTTACCAATATTTGAGTAAGTGGAAAGAAAAGTTCTTTTCCTTTGTCAGATATTGAAGGTCTACACTAACGTCTCAAGTGACCAGAGCTGTCTGGTTGCTTGTTCTTTACATTGAGTCACTCCAAAGCATCACACCAAGATCCTGATGTGCCCTGATTGGACTCAGAACGGAGACCTAGTTAATTTGAAGAGAGGTTGACTGGACCCTAGAAGCACATGAGAAGTTCATGTCTGGCAGTTTGCACCACAAAGGCTGAAGGACAAGAAATCACTTAATGAAAAATTTGCATCAAATTTTAATTTACTCTTGGAATATCTAGCCCAGACTACTTAAAGCATGTTTTTCTTTGCTGATCACTGGATACTACAGGATGAATGAGGCCAGATAAGAATTTTCTCCCATATCAGACAAGATTTAATTGCTAAAATTTTGAAATGTGTGTAATGAGGTAATTCTTCTGCCAAAAACTATGTTTTAGACATTAAAAGAATTCTCTTGCAATTGATATTTTAGTAATTCCTAAAAGCACCTAAAATATTTACAAAATTATTTTTTTAAATTCAGATACAGATTCTAAGGGATGAAAGTCTAATTCAGAAGATTAGAGCTTAGAGGCAGCAAGCTGGACCTTATGCTTAATTTTTTTCCCATGTATAAATAAAACAAACCAAAAAGCACCCCCTTCATTCTCTCTGTCTCGTGCTACTGAAAAAAGTAACCCCTGAAAAAACATTGATAAGAACCTTCTTAAATAAAGGGATAATGTGTCTAATCTGGTTGCGTCTAATAAAGAGTTAGAAATGCGTTCAACCAAAACATTACTGGAAGCCGATTCTCTTTGACTTCACTGTAGAACTTTGTCAGCCTTATTCACGATTTCACAACGGATCCATAAAAAAAAAAACCCTACACCATAAAAGGTGCAGAAAAAATTTATAGGATTTAGTTTCACAATCACTTTTGCAGGACTGCCAAATTGTAAGGCTAAGACACCCTGCCACTTTATTTGGCAAACTGAGGTACTACTCTCGGTCACTAGACTTCAGAGAGAAGATAATGGCTTACCAGCATTTTCAAACAAAACTAGTGACACCTGAGAAGACTTCTGTCTGCAATTCTGATGATTATCACATCAACCTCTAAATCAGCCTAACAAAATCTACAGTCCTATGAAAGATCCATATGATTATCGTTGTAATTTAAGCGTTTCTTTAATCCTCTTGGAGAGAAACTTCTACAATAGACTGCTTAGTGAAGAGTGTCTTCTCTTACATAGCTCCTGCCTGATTATGTGCAAAGTGAAAAACGATGACATTGAAATCCTAGTCCAACCCAATGAGAAGAAAAGTTTGTGTGTTAAACCATTTGACGCTGCAAATAATAGAAACTGCTTTAACAAAACTAATCTCTGCCAGCCTGGGCCTCTGTCTCTTTCTGGAAATCACTGATATTACGCATGACTAGAATGACTGCATATGTTCAAGAAAGATTACAAATAATGACAAGGGGCAACAATGAACTCTGTGCCTCACTTATTCAGTAAAATCTTCACTTCATCTTTTGAAAACTGGCTGGTTTTCTTCCATGCGGGAAAACAAAGCAAATGCAGTTAATCAGATTTCAGAAAGAGAAACTGAGATTTTGGGCCATAATGGGTACTAAGGTATTTCCTGACATAAGAAAAACAAATTACATTAAACTGAGATAAGGTCAACCTACATATGAAAAAAAGCTATGGATAAATAAAATAAATCTATGATGACACTTAGAAGTCTTGGCTGGTTTAAATTTAAAAAAGTACAAGGCTAGGCAGCAAAGCAACTTCCAGTCTGCCACGCAAAAGCATAATTTAGTATATGCTCAAGATATTACTTCTCCTTGTTTTGAACTAATCTCATTTTAAAAGCATTTTTCCTTTCTTGGAAACAAAAGGTAAATATTGCTTTTCTTATAAAGGCCTGTTACATCATCAGCTACTTTAAAGATAAGGCAGACTTAGTCTACAGCTTTATAGACTCTTTCAACCTCAGAAAATAAGTGGTATAAAAATTTCTATAGAGTGCAAAAAAGGGTGAATCTCTATTTAAACAAACGAAACTAAGGTTAGTTTTAACGCCGAGCCACAATCTACTCTTCTATAACAGCATCAATAAAGTGTATTTATCAGCATTATTGCAGCATAGTGCCCTGCATAAGCCTTCCAATATGAGTCTGTAGTGCAACAACTTCTGAACAGTAAAAAGCAACTTCATGCAAACATTGGCAGCATCGTGATGAATGACTTGTTCCCTTTATAGATGATATTCTGCTTACACATGCTGCATGGCACTCTCAAATAAGCCTAGGTTCACAGAGGCATGCAGTTTATTGAAGCTTGAGAAGTTCCTAGAAAGCATGTTACCCAGCAGTTCCTGTGCTTTCACCAGCTCGCAACGAGGGCCTGCTCTGCCTTTGAAGAATGGTAATAGATGAGCCAAGGCTCCAGCTACACTTGGTCTTCCGCATTCTACCACAATAGTGAGAGAGAAAAATAATAGTTAAAAAATTCCCCAAAAAGGGCACATGAAAAATGTTCTCATCAAAAACATTCCAATAATGTAGTGACTGATGTAACCACACATTCTGCACTGAAAGACTAAAAGTAGGTGCAAGTGACGGCTCAAAGCATTTGCACAAGACATCCAAACAGGCAGGCTCCAAACAAACTATTAGCAAAGCTGTTTATATCTGTGACTGTTTATGTTTAAAGTACTTAAAACTACGGAACAATAATTTCTCTGTGATAGGAAGTCACTACTCAACCTAGATTCAAACTGACCATATTAGAACCTCTTCTTATTTTTCTCTTTAATCTCTGCTCTGGTGTCTGGCTACTGGTTTCTGCCCCTGCTTCATGGAAAGGATTGTCAGCACTGGAACAGTCTGCCCAGGAATGTGGCTGAGTTACCAACCCTGGAGGTATTTAAAAGTTGCGTAGATGAGACACTTAGGGACATAGATTAGTGGTGGATGTGGCAGTGCTGGGCTAACAGTCGGAGTCATTGATCTTAAAGGTATTTTCCAACCTAAATGATTCCGTGATACTATAATTATTGATTCAGAGCTTCTTCAGTCTCTGTTTTGTCCTACCTAGTCTTCAGAAAGTTGTTCTTCCCTCTGAAACACTGATCTTCTTAAAAAAAAAAAAAAAAGGATATGAAACTTTGCAAACCGTTACTCTTTTTCTCCGAAATACCTTTCTTTTCCTCACCTTTCTACACACCTCATCTACCTGACCAGAGCCACCTCAGGGCAGGGTCTATCTTGTACTTTGTACAAAAGGCATCTGTTCTTCATTAGTCCACAATCCAATGTGTGTCATTAGACAATAAAGAGCAACAATAATAGAGTGTTGTTAGGTAGATCAACTTAAGGTTAGACCTGAGAGCCATTGGAGAGACCTCTCATATTAAAGGTGTAGTGGAACTTCATGGCAGTTGGTGGGAAGCTTTGAACTACCACCTAGTGAAGATATACGACTGCTTTTACTATGTTTGGAATAGTCTATACAAGGATTGAACCCCAAACCTTGACATTATTTGCACCAGGCTCTAACTAACTGAGCTAGTCTTAGAGTCAAAAAGAAAGGAAGTTGAAGCAAATACTGTAAAGTGTCTCTGGAAATAAAAAGGGAAAAAGAGATGATGATTCTCTAGCATCAGACAGCAAATAAGAGTCAATGGAGCATTACATAACAATACAGCCTGGTGAACATAAATCTACTTGTGTGTCACAGGAAAGACTTAAATTCTAGCTTCATCCTTGATGCAGTTCCACAGCAATCGCATGTCTGGCTATGAGCCCCAAGGACACACCTGCCAGGTGAAGGACCACATGAGACTGTAATTGCTAAGAAATTCAGGGGACTCTCAAGATCATAACAAATATGGTGTGTCTCTTTCTGTTTAGCTATAGCAACAGCACGATTTTGAACCTCTACTAAATTTCAAATACTACTTTTTCTCCTATTCGCTTTCATCTCCTACCTATTGTAGTGAAAAACTAAACGGTAATTATTTCATGTATTAAATGCAGGATTGCTATAATACCACAGTTCAAACCATACCTGGAGCCTGGGTTTGATAGTGAAGCTGCCAGCAGTTGGATTCATATCAGCAACATACTGACAACTATGAATTTCTTTAATAGTTAGCTTCTGCCTATCATAACTGAAAAAGAAAATGTAGTTTGATTAATATTAGTGACAAAACACTGAAGCACTGTACATTTCCAGGCTTAACCTCAGTTCACGAATAATTTCTGTACTACGAGAAATCTGAGATACAAATAGCTATGGAAGTATCAAAATCGGATTGACATTTTAAAATTAAGAATAAGCCCACAATTTCTACCATATAATATATATATTTTCAACATTTCTGTTGCAATTAAGATATTATCTTCTCACAAAATATTTTGATAATGAAGATTTTTTAAAAATAAAACTCACTCCAAATACACTTGGATGAGTATAGCATGGTCAAAGGAAGTACAAATAAATTTGAAAGTGCACACAATCATCACAGATTGGAGCAGACAAAGTTTACAGATCTCAGTAATTAAAAAAACATCAAAGACAATCACAGAATATGAGGTGGAATGCTCCTTTATTTGCAACATCATCCAATAGATACTGTTTCTGGCTCTTCAGATGGCACAGCTCTGGGTGAATTAAAAGGAGGCCACTTAAAAAATAAAATGAAAAAAAAAAAAGTTTGAATTGCTGGCAATTTGTGTTCCAATTATCTAAATGTGAACAGTCTTGTTTCTTCAGAAGTTAGTGTACATCCGAACTAGGCCAAGCAGGTACCATCCTTAAAAAAAACACTGTAAAAGGAAAAGCCATAAATGGCCATTCCCTGCTTATATCAACAAATCCTTCCTAGAACTTCAGGGTATAATGTATTCTCTTTCTTCCCATGCAAAAAATTTTACTCTATTTTTAGATTCTCAAATGGCTATGTTCATAATTCTGAATGGTATGGTCAGCTTTTTTTTCTAATTTGATCTGTTTTGAAAAATTTATTTTTTTTAAATTTTTGGTTTGGTTTTGTTTCAAAAGAATTCAAAATAATTCAAAAGAAAGAAGCATCATATCTTTTAAGCAGTAGGAATTTTGAGATTTGAACTCTGAAATCTTTGTGCAAAAACCAAAGGGTTTTAAACTTTCTTTCATTTGAGACTTCAAAAAAATGCTCAAACAGCCTATAGCTCTGGGAATAGAACAGAATAGCATTGAGACATTAGCTTTGCATGTCTCTGAATTAGACCAGATTGATTTCTCCAAGCTAAAAATGTTTCAGATTTGAGCAGTCACTTCCTTCTTTTTTGTCTTTACATCTTGTGCCTTAACAAGATATTCAGCTGACACCTGGTGTCATTCCTTCATGGGATGAAGCATGACCTAGAGAAAAAGCTCTTCATTTGCACAAAACCCAATGCATTTGCACTAAAAGATGCCAGAACAGTACAGACGTTGTTGCCTCACTTTGTCACAACTACAGTCAGATCACAGTGAACATGCCAGTGAAAAAAAGAACATTCCATGACACAGAAGTTTTAAGGGTGTGGATAAAATCCTTGAACACATGGTGAAGAAGCTGAGAACTGAGTACTCTGAGAACTCCACACTCAGCCTCCTAATGGAGTGGAATGCCTGCCTGTTTGTCTGTGCACCTCCTTTTGACAACACACAGAAAAACAGCTACGTGTATTTAACTCGCTTTTTTAATATCTGAAAGATTCTTTACTTACCAGATCATTCACCAGACCTTTGTGAGTCACGTATTTTCTTCATTTTATATAAAAATGGTGTGCTTGTAAATGAACAAGAATCCAATACGCATTTATGACAGCAATGAAGTATTTACACAAAATATTGGTCCTTCTGTAAGAAAATGAAATAAAATATTAATAAGTTGATTTTTAAACTTAAAACGTTATTTTTACACAGATCTAGTGAAAGGATACCAATATATTTTATATACTAAAAAATTAAATTGTCATTTAGAAACTAAGAAGGGAATTACCTTATTTGCTCAAATCAACTTAATTATACTTCAATGGCCATCTTCTGTGTTTTTTTTCTCATGGCAGAGAAAGTCCATTCATTTGAACCAGTATCATTAAGTTTCTATGGATTTTGTGTGTTGCCTTTACAAGGCGAATGAAAGATAGAGGGTGCTAAAAGATAGGCTAGACGTCTGGCAAACTGGAATTCAGTGAATCAATTTCTGTATCTCAGATATCCCTGTTCTCAGTGGGTCAATCAACGAGGTCAACATCCAGCAACTCCATCAAGAGCAGCTGAAGGATATTTTCCTTCCAAGACTCCATAGCCCTTTCTGCTTCTCTTTTCTAAAACTGTTTATAACCTCCAGGGAGCGTATGCTTTGCTCTTGAATCAATACATTGTGAAGCTTTCTGTTTCTATGTGGCTTAGGGATTCTATTACGGACCACAACACAAAAATTATAACATTAAGTTAGAAGTAAATGTTCACCAGTGTCCACAATCTATATGCTGCCGAATCGATGCAGGAGATTGAACTGTTCCACATCTATCCACTTCAGCCATATTCAAATAATAAACAAAATAGATAAGTTTCTCATTTCTTACTGGACCATTTTATGACCAGCTTTTTTCCCCAGCTTTTTTTCCAAACAACTCTGAAATGTAACACAACATGCATAATTACCATATGAAACAACACTGAAACTAAACAAAATCAGGAATTCCAAATCATGCTAGCTAAAGTTTGTGAAACATTTCATGACATACAAGTAGTTTTTTGAACCACTCAAGTCCTTGGTAATCAGTGAAACTCATAGCCTGTCTTCGAGAAAGCATCACCTTTCTGAATTCCAGAAGAGTTTTGTTGGTTTAGTTGATTGACTACTTTACAGCTTTTGAAAATGTCACTGCATATCCATCTGCATCCTTTGAAACTGAAATGCTTTGAATGTGAAATCCCTTCGTATCCCGGCACTCAGAGAGTTCATCAGTGAGTAGATTATTTTCTCCTTCTCCTTGGAAGGATTAAACAAGGACTTTGCCAAAATATGTAAAGTTTAAAAATATGAATTATAAATCTCATTTGATCAGGACATTTAATCAGGAATCTAGTGCAGCATCTCCCATACTAATGAAAATTAAGTTGACTGTATTAGATATCAGCCTATTACTCCAAATGAGGTACTTACATGATCCTGAATGCAGACCATCAGGTTACAAACTTATTACAACACTCAACAAATTAATTTAAAGACCTTACATATTCATCAGGACTGTAAATCTTGAGACATAAATTTTGAGTTCATTAAGTTTTTATCAACTGCACTGCTTCCTTCAGATATGTAAGGGAAAGAATAACTACAGAAAGCTGTAAAGTCATCTTAAGAACACAGAAGCAAACAACTTTTATTAAGCATTAGCATATCACTGAACTTCAGTATGAAGTGTTCCTCAAGTTTTGCTGCTTTCCACAGATACCTAAGAAGGGATTCATCATCCATGAAAGTTTTATTTCCAATTGCACTGTTTCTATTTTGTACATGAAAACAAGAACCTGCAGAAATCACTAGCAATTTATTAAAGCAAGACTGGGAAACTAACACTTATCCTTCCTAGGTTGTATATTTTTGTTGTTTAAATGATCACACAAATTTTTTTTCAAAATAAAGCCACTGTAATTGGTGGACTTCAAGGAAAACTTTTCAGCATGTCTCAGTGACTGGGTTCTCACCTTCAGTGAGCACCCTAAATTCTAAGGTTTTGTCTGCCTCATTCAGAGCTGGGATTTGAACCAAAGGGGGTTATGAATAATTTAGGGAATATAGGGGTTCAAATCCTTACAGCACGGGAGAGAATTTCATGCAGACTCCATACTGCTTGGTAAGAAGAAAAAGATTTCTCAAAAGTTCTGTGCATCTAACCCAGATTTTTTGTTTTGTCTAGTCAAAAATATAATGAATTTGGGATACACCTGATATCGATTTTGAGATGATCAAAGCCACATTTTTTAAGACTTTAATATTTATCAACAAGAAAGGAGTGTGAGGAAGAAAAAAAAAAAAGGATTAACAACTCCATGTAAATTAAGTAGAATAGGAAAAAACAGACTTTTTTTCATTGTATTGGACTGTACCTTAAAATACTTTGGGTTAGGCAAAAAAAAAAAAAAAAGAAAAAGAGCAAAATATATGGTTTTGACCTTGTCTTGTTTCTTTAAAAACTGCGCAACATGGTCAGTAGAGCTTGTAGGAAATGGAAACTGCACTTGCACAGGGACAGCTGAAGGCTGTATGTCAGTCACAGCACTGCCACAGTTCTGACTTGCAGCAGACTTTTTGGTTTCTTAGGCAAAGCAGTATAAACAAATACGTAACTGCAAGCAGTTTCCATTAAGACTACAGAAGTATTGGGTTGCCGTCTTAGATTTTTTGGTGAAATTAATCATCTGGAACCTCAACAGTGATTTTGACTGGCCAATTCAACCAAGGTAACAAGTGCAAGGACGTTTCTGTCTAGTCACAGTCACCTTAAAGCATGGTCGCTGACTGAAGGAGTAAAGACAGCAGATAAAGAAAGTGCGCTGGAGGACAGGACAGAAATGGAGAACTCTGACATATTTGCAACTGGGTGATCATAAATTTTGGAGGAAAAGCTGTAACTGCACTTACCCTGCCTTTCTACCACAGAAAAGAAAAAACTTTTTGCAGAAACTGTTTGCATATGACAGGTTTAAAGTCTCTTAATTCCCTTAAAATCTTAGGTAAAAGACAATTTTGTTCTGTTAGCTTGGTATATACCTGTATTTTAAACCCCAAATTAGGAATTATCATTTTTGCTCCTTAACCTTATCTAAATGTTATATAGTGTCCACAATTATAATCTTAAAACATTTACACATTTTTGTTCTCTGTGGCAGTGTTTCAGACTTCAGTATTATTTGAGACCCCAGACCTAATGTACCAACATTAGTTTGCATCAGAACGTTCCTCCATCAAGCAACATTTTGAAATTTTCTGCTGTTCTAGAGGCAGAGCGGGTGAGTCATATGCCTTGGGGAAATGCTAAATAAAACCCTACACTACATGCTAATCTCACCCACTCTAGCAGATACCTCAAAAAAATTTATGTGGATACAGATAAGATGGGAACTGACAGAAAAGACTGCATATTAAAAGTGATATGATCTGTAAGAAAAATCTTTTAACCTCTGAACTGTGGAAAGAACACAGTAATGTAGTGAATAACTGCACTTCAAGTTCAGCTCTTAATCTCTTATTTATGAACTGAGATTTAATTTAAAGTGCTCATTTGTGTAATTTGCTGTGAACAACTCTCCTACTAAAAGATCCTCAATTCACCATTTGACTGTTCCAAAGAATCACTTGGAGCGATAGCCTAAGACATATGAAGGCATTTCAGTGTATCACTTGAAAGCGTTTTACAGGAAGAAGCACTGGTACACACAAAAACAACATGAGGCAGTCATTTTGAGCTATACATGAGAGTACAAAATTGTACCATCACAGCTCACAGAAAAAAACGTGGTAAACACAATGGAAAGCGAACACAACATACTTGTTTCTGGATTGTCATGCAGTTCTTCACCCACTGTGATTACTGGAGGGATTTGCTAGCAGAGCATTTAACAAGAGGGGCTTGGCTGAAGAGCAGAAGACAGAAGGAAGAGCTGCAGACAACCAGATGAGTCCACTTCTTTGTTCATGCCTTAAATTTTCTTAGAAGGAGCTGGTGGAAGTTTTACAACACTGACTTAAAATATGAAGGAATACTACGAATATTTCAAAGCAAATCCTTAAAGGTTCATAAACTGGTTTATGCCACAAGACAGTTGATGGGTGTGATACAGTTGCAGAGTAAGCCCCTGTGATGCTGACTTCACATCTTTGGCTTATTTAAGAAGTTTCCTGCAAGAAGAATACACAGGATTTGGTACCCAGGAGCTCCTTTCATCAGCTTCTGTTTGCAATGGAAAACATGCTTTTGTACTCTAGTGCCATGGTCATGGTTGCTACTGGAAAGGCATCATTAGCTGAAAAAACCCTCTCCGATCAGAGGACTTTCTGAAAGCCTTTTAAGGCTGATTCCTCATTAAAGGAGCTATGACAGTTTGCAACAGCTCATGATCTCACTCTGGGGTGCAGCAGATTTCTTTTTTCCTAATCTCTTCTTCATTTTGAGGGGCAAAAGGGTGATTAAGTTTTATTAATGCAGGTTTCTATGTCAATGTGAATTTGGAAACACTTCAAAGAATAACCAAGGTACAAAGTAGACTGAAAATGGTCTTTGCTTATCTGATCTGAATACAGAAGAAATTAACACAAGACATAAAAGAAAAAACAGGGTAAAAACTATTCAATTAAAATTTTTGGATTTATACCTGTTTTTTAAGCCTGGTGAAAATTTGATCCATTAGCAGCAATGTAGATTGGCTAAAAAATAGACGATTGCAAAATCAGTTAAATTACACATCAAGCAAACATAATCTAAAGATTTTCTCTGAAGACTTCTAAAATTTTGGAAAGTTTATAAAGGCAAAAAATTGTTTTCAGTGTATTCTCCCAGACATGTGAGAGGACAAACCAGTGTGCTAACTTATTTCTCTAGTGCTTTTCATGCTGTACAGTGAAGAGGGCACATAATTTTTTCTGTATAGTTGTATCAGTTCAAGTTACTGGAAGGGTTAAAAAAAAAAGGAAGGCAAAGAGTGCATATCCACCAAGAGCTAGGCTATCCCTTGATTGTTCTGTTCAGGATGAGCAAAAGAGACACAGAGCTTTTATAAGCCTATTTTGCTTTGACTGTCTGACTCCTCTTGTTCCAAAACCTACCAACATACAGCCTCTTCCACTTGTTAATATTTTTAATATTAAAAATATTAACATTTCCTTTGATCTGCATCCATCTCACCTATGGAGACTCCAAAGGTCACCAGTCAGGGATTGATCCTCCTTGGGTGTTGTATGGTGCCTAGAAAAAGCAAGCCCATCTCTGACTATCCTTTTTGGTACATCTACAGGCACCATGCAGAGACACCCAGGCTAAACAAAGCTGGCTCAAGGCTTCTTGTGAACACAGGTAAAGCCAAATTTTCTCTGCTCCACAGTGAGTGAGCAAATTGTGAGAGCATAGTGTCAGTTCCAGTTTGCTCCAAAGTTTCATCCTCCTCCTTTCCTCTTACCTGCCACATATTTCAAAGTTTTCCAGTATTCAAAGCAATGAGCTTGCCAAGGCCCAGACAACAGCAGTAGCAAGCGGCTGTGATGAGACCATAATAACTGTGAACTGTTTTTTGTCTTTGCTGTTGAGGGAAGATAAATTTCTGGCACCTGTATGGAACTTACTCTGGAGCACTGCTGATGTCGTGGTGGTAGCTGAAAGGGATGTTGGTCTTCAGAGAGAGCACCAAGCCTATTGCCTACAAACTCTGCTTTTCCTACTCCGGCACTTCCAACAAGCAAGACTGGTTTGCCTTTTGTTATGAGTAAATCAATACAGTATTGGAGATATAT
This sequence comes from Pseudotriccus pelzelni, assembly GCA_035584735.1. Taxonomy (NCBI): domain Eukaryota; kingdom Metazoa; phylum Chordata; class Aves; order Passeriformes; family Tyrannidae; genus Pseudotriccus; species Pseudotriccus pelzelni. The sequence goes on along the minus strand of JAWMRA010000078.1, from coordinate 30,135,150 downwards.
TGTCTCAGATGCATGAACAAAGATTGCCTAACATTGAAAAGGAAAAAAAAACAAACCATCAAACACATATCACAGTTTAGTTTTAGAAGCACACAGTAATATTTCTCTCTCTCTCTCTCTGGCTAGGACTGAATTCTAAAACATGATGTAGCAGAATACACCATTCTCTCATTCTCAAACACAATTACTACAAAAATTGTTTTAATGGATTACTTTTACACAGTATTTCTACTTAATTTTTTTAATTCAATTTCTTCTAGTAGGAAGCTTTTGAAATCTGGTTGTAGCTGAAATGCATTGGTTCCATCTCAGCCTTTACAGAATGCCAGTCTCCCTATAACCAGCAGAGAAGCAAAGGCTTTACAAGAGGTAGTCGGTTTAATTTCTCAACTATTTCCATGTAATGTTTGTCCTGGCTTTCACCATATATAGAATTGTTTGGGCAAATAGTTGGCAATAAATAACTTTACCTACTGTGAGCACCTAAAAGCTTCATTGGCTGATAAATCTTTCTTTTCCAAGCTCTGTGTTTTTCTACCAAATATTAACCCTTAAAGAGAACTTGTTACAGAAGAGTTGATAAAGGATAATGTCTTCTGATCATCAGCTCCATGTTTCTATGTCTATAGACTTCTAATCCCCCCATGGAAAATTCCTACTCACCCAAGCATTAAAAAGACCTACAGGTTAATGCAATCAAAACACCACAAGACCCTTGAGAACACACAGAACACAGAATGCTTGTTCTGCATATCTTATGCAGAACACACTGATAAAAGAGCAAAAATAACCATACCTTCAAATTGAGGCAATTACAGCTAATAGCTCATGCTTCCTATTTCTCCACTGACAGGTGTGTAACATACTATCATAATTTCTACAATTTGTATTCCACAAATATAACTCCAACTTTGGACGTTGTTCAAGAACATAGTGGAAACGCGATAAAGTGATTTGCTTGCCCTAGATCTCATACACTTCTTAAAGTGAAGCTAATTTAGCTGGCATTTAGAATTACCTGTGCATGAAGCTGAAAATAGAAAAATATTAAGACTTCAATTTGTGGTGTACAATTGCTGTGGGAACTATTTTCAATGATTAAATGGAATTGGAGCCTGAATTTTTCTGAACATGGGAAAAAAGTATAAACCAGAAAGAAGTTCAACACAGTATGTCTTCAGGAGTGCTTAAAAAAATCAACAAAAGCATCACTTTATTGTTAAATCTCATAATTCGACTAAAGGCATGTGGCCCAAATAACGGGGATTTATCCCAACACATCTAGTAAGCACTACTTTCAGGACATCTAAGTTGATGTCTGAAACTGTGACAAGACTTTGAAACATTCCTGAATTTAGCAATGTTCACTGTGTGGTCACCGGTGTGCACTGTACCTGCAGGGGTACATCTGGGTACACATTGGAACTCAGAACCTTATGCACCCAGGGTAGGAACTTCCTCATCTCTGGATCAAGGTAATAATTAAACTTCAACTTTCAACTCCTTAAGCTACCAGCAGCTGAATTCAGCCTGGTGGTTTGAAAGCATTTATTGTTACACTACATTTTCCATGTCTAGTCATTCATGTGAAGCACATATGAAAAACAGACTTACAAAAAAAAAAATCTTATTTGTAAATGTGTTCACATGTAGACTGTGATTAAATAACTAAGAACATCAAAGCAATATCATAGTGCTCCTGCTGATTAAGGGGCTAAAGACAGGTCACTTTGTGATGACATCCTAGATTGAATTGAGTGGCTGAGCTGGTGTTTGGCTGTTCACAAAGGCTAACTCTCCACATATCCAGCCTAAATATTTTATTTCCTAAAACTTCTAAATTCAGTTTAAATGTACGTGTATGTACACATGCGAGACCACAAAGGTGACTTGCTTCAGACAAGACCTTCCTACGTATGGCTACAGAACAGCAAGTCCCTGAAGACTGGTAGGAAAACAGATATTAATACAACCAAAAAGATCTTCCCATTCACCCAGAATATGTTGCTTCCGATTCATCAGCTTATGCAAGGTGCTCCTTTGCCTGTGGTTGATGCATACATCAATTTGTGCCTTCGCATGGGCTTCATCTACTTTAAACAGCAGTAAAGTCATCTGTGTTTTTTAGTCTTTAACAGGCAAGTTTGACTAGATGCTTCTCTAGAAATCAAGTAAGCAAAACACTGACAAGCAATTTTCAGAATTTTAGAACTTTCCAACCTTTTGTAGCATCACAACAACAAAAATCTCACTAAAGGGTATGCACTATAATGCCCTGTGTATATCTACATTTCTCAGTATAAATCAGCTTAAAGCGGAGGAGGCAAAAATCTTATGATAGACATCTTGAATTACATCAATTCATACTCTAGGAGGCACAATCACCCTTACAGTGTATATAGTCTACTTTAAGTCTTTTTGTTGTACCAAATAGGCAAGACATACTGATTATATTTCAATAGAATCTTATCACTTTAGTGCTTAAGTGACAACACGGCACTGCAATTAAAACTTAAGAAGACTTGATGCATCACTGAAATCTGAAGCTTTTGTAGCATCAAAACCATGGTTTTTCCTTTGCTCATTTATTAGATGGTTATTCAATGTAACAAAATAGAAATAAAAATCAGAGAATGCTTGATATAAAAAAAAATGACTGCATTTTATGCAATAATTACCTATTTCTTAATTCCAGGAGAGTCTGTCATTAGTCTTAATGAGGTGGGTGAGATACGGGAGGTTTCCTGGGTCTGTGCAGAAAATAACTCACTCTTTAAGACAGCAGAATCAGTATTGTTCAGGCTAATATTTTTCTGTCTACTAGCATCCTGCTCTGCCTTCCAGTCTTTCCAGAACCACCGGTGCTCTGCACCCACATTTCATTGCATCAAAACTCAGAAAAATGCAAGAATTCTCTCGCTAACACCTTCTCTGAATTCTGGTATTGTCCATTTTGGGTGCAGAATGATGCCTCCAGGAACAGGTCCTAGTAAGAACACATGTGCTACCTGCCATCTTTCCATTATCAGGTTTCATGGCGTATAAAGCCAAACAGTTCATCAATTGCCAGAACTTTTTGGTTAAGGTCATTTTACACAGGTGATTTCTTTCAAGTTCATATACATGTGGAGCAGAACTTTTAGCACCTGCAGAAGAGGAAAAGCATGTTAGTGACACCATTTTGATACAATAGGAATTTTTTACTTTTTCCTGAACTGGATCCCTGACTGAAAATCCCAGCACTCAGCCATTTATTCACCCTGATTTACTCTTGCATCTGTGCTAATTTAGTCCCAAATTTTCATCAAGCCTAAGCATAAGAAAGGATACTCCTATTCTGAAATGGCTGTATTCTGAAGTCAATTCTAATAGAAAGTGTTAAATGGAGAAGAAAATCTATGCAGCTGCCAACAGTTAGTAGCAGAAATAGGCAAGCATTATGCATTAGAATTATTTGTCTGGTGTTTAGGCAATAAATTCCTCGATGTCTGTCTAGAAACCTAATTAAAACATCCTGCTTCTTCTTCCAGAACAAAGTATTACTTAGTGTGTCTGTCAAATTGAATACTCATTACTTTGTGCCATGATTAACTGTCCTTTGGGACATGTGAACAATATGTAAAATGTAGAATTTGCTTGCAACATTTGAGCTTTCTATTGCACATCCTGTGACTGATTGAATGGCCTGAACAGCATGTTGCTAAACTGCAGCCTAAGGCAAGGGCAACATGCAGAATGTTTTCTGTGAGTGCCACTCCAATTTCTTTACAATGTCAGATAGAAAGCATGCTGCGTAGGTAGGCAGGTACCTTACTCTTTCCAGTCCCTGCATTCCCAACGTCAAACACAGTGATGCACTGCCAGTAGCTCCTCCAGCTGAACAGCCTACCACACAGAAGGGACACACTGAGTGCCTTTCCTCTCCTGTTGTACTTCTTATCAGAGAGACACAATTATTCACAAAAATTATCTCCCCCTCTACATTTCTATTCCCTTTAATAGTAAAAAATGAACTTGCACCTTCTTGGCAGATTTGCCTCATCTGAGATGATGTTGCATCAAGCAAAACTGTCTCCTAGGAAATAAGAGAATTGGTGCAAGGTAATGAAAGCAGTTACCTCAACAAGTGAGAACAAATCCTATTCTGCCAGACAGCCACACAGTCCAGTAAGACTGTGCCAACCCAGAGATACAGAACAGTTACTCACAATATCACAATTTTGCCATTGCTTTAGCAGAGCGAATTCCACACTCAGAACAGTTGTACAGCTACAATTCAGCAAAATACAAGGTCAGTCTACTGAAGTAATATATTGCTTCCAAAGAAATAGTTCTATGAGTCACAGAATGGAAATAGCTTGGCTGCTTATGGATTTCTGCCTTAGTGAAGAGCATTTACACTGATTTTCTGAAGTCTAACAGCAACAGGTTCATGTTTGTCAGCACTTAGCTTCTGTTTCACCCAGCTAGTGGGAAACAAAATACTCTATAGAAGGCTGACTGTAAAGTTCACAATACCCCAAAGTATAGTTTTTTGTCTTTCACTCTTCTGTCAGGATAATGGAAAAAGATAGACAAGAGCATAAAATCCTTTATAAATCCTGAGATCAGCCACATTTAACCAGCCTGGTTATTTCTAACATACTCTAATAAAGGTAAGTAGTGTGCTATCACATAGAGTAGATGTGGATGTTCCTTGAAGAAAGATGAGAATATATGCTCTTAGTAGTCCAGATAAGCACACTTTTATTTGGTCGGTATACTAATCAGTGCTTCTAAGTTTCATTTTTTTCCCCCGTCTGTAATTCAAACTAAAATTAGTATTTAAATTTAACTTACGGGCAACTCATTCTCAGGAATATACATTTACATATTTAGGTACATGCATGTTTTTAATGTGTGTAGCACAATGTGCATTATATTATGCATAAATACCTGAGCACACGTGTAGCCATGCACATTCCAAATCCACACCTTCTTATTTATGTGTTTTTGCTCCCTCACCCTTCTTACCTCACCATTAATAATTAACCAACAATGAATTTTCTACCAAGTACAAATGCTTGGTACTGAGCACAAACAAACTTGTTTGTCACTGTAGATAGTAACTATATACAGCTTTTTTGAACAAGATATATTTTCTTACAGACATATTTATCATACAGAGGAGCATTATTGCCATGACAAAATGCCTCTGAAATACCAAGCCATTGAGGAACACCTTATCAATACTGTAATATACTCAAAAATAACCTTAATTTGCAATTGCAAACCCATTTGCAATTATTTTGATTGAAACTCTTAAGGGGAGTAACTAAAGGCAATGAATTCTTTTACTTTGAGAATAAAGCTCTCTTCAGGCTTCAAATGAAGCTTCAGGGTAGATTGTTTACCCATCTGTTCAGACTGTAGGTTCCTCTTCCTAGTAACATCCAGAGCTGGAAACAGGTCACTGATCAGGCCTGTGAAAATTGGGATATCATCTGTCACTATTTTAGGGCAATTAAAGTCTCTTTAGATTCACATAAGCACCTGGAAAAGAACAGTACATAGTATATCGCAGGAGCATTAAATCATTCTCTTTTTATGGTTCTGTTTTTATTCAAAGGCAAAACATCAGAAATAGTTCCTACTCTTAGGTGCTTTTAAGCAGAGATTTTAGCTGATCCTCAGATCTGTTTCTTGTCTCCTTGTTTCAAGGGCCCAGCAATTACCAAAACTGACTTGATAACCTGAAATCCCCAGTCATAAGAGTGCTGCGAAAATATTTGAACTAGTCATGTTAGCACAGGAAATAAGACTAAGTGGGGTTTATGAAGAAAACACGTTTTTATTCACTTGTAGCCTTGCAGCGGCTTTAGGCCAGTATTAGAGTTTTACTAAGGAAAAAAAGACCAAAAAAAGGGTGAAACGTATATTTATTTAATCTTCGGTATTCCACCACTTTGTTCCTTATTCTTAAATGGCAATATTTGCAGCACCAAGTATTATTGTATTCATTGCAACTTTACCTTCATAATGAAATAAGGAAAGGAAAAAGTTACTTCCAAACTTTTACTAATTTGACCTGACGTTAGCAATCCTTTTTTGTTTCTGAAAGATGAGACTGGGCAGACTATCAACACATTTGCACCAGCTCCACCACCAAAGTTAAACATGTAAATACTCAGTCTAGAGGAAAAGTGTAAAAACATTTGGTACGTGAAGGGCGGAGAACAAGCCTGTATCCTCTTCTAAGCCCTACCAGTGGGAAGCCAGATACCCAGTGCAGAAGGCACAACTTTGTCCATGACACAAATACATTGCAGTCCCTCTTTCTCGTTTTTTCAGGGCTGTGTAATACTTACCTCTCTCCTTCTCATTCCAAGGTAACGTAGAAGCAGAAAGAGAAGTATTTCGAAACAATTTGAACAGCACCTTGACTGACTGGAGTATGCTAACATCCTTTGAAGAGGTCAACCATGAAGTTACAGGTCTCTAAATTTAAGGCTACAGCAACACCTAAAGGTGTTCTTACAGCTCATGTAGAGATCCCAGATGGCTAATTTTGGTATAGCCAGCAGTGGGACCAGCTACCATAAGAACATCTGGCTAAAGTATGTAGATAATCAGCTCCTCTCTGACCTCTGTGCTGATGTGGCTACGATCTCCTTATGTCAGCATGCATTACAATATTCCTGTTGGTCCAGTTTCCTTAGTGTGTGCACACTACCTTTTCCTCAATCTGAAAAATCTGTCTGGGGTTGTAATCACCCTGCTGTCAGCACCCAAACTGGCTACCTATTGGGTAAGGTTTGAGAACATATGCTGAGAACTACACCTAGGAATTCAATATAAATATAGCCTAGTTAGTATTATCACACCTAAACACAATGAAGAAAAAAAAAAAAAAATAACCGAAAAACCAAACCAATCCAAAAACTCAAACAAAAAACAAAGCCAGAAACAAATTCACAATTGAAAAATATACCATTTTTAACTCCATAAGTGTGCATCAAATGCACTAAATATGTCATAAATGATAAAAAAATAAAAAGTAATTTTCAAGTTCAGGACAGTTCAAAATCAGTAAGAAATTTTTTTTTTCTAAGGTAATAAAGATGCCAATTATCTGCATTGAAAATGAGTCTCCACATTTTAGAAATGGTACACCTAGGCAAAGAAGTTAAACAGAGTTGATAATGAAACTAGGAAATTTAGGAATATGCTGTGCTTAATAAGCTTTTGGTTAGATTGAGGTAAATTTGTTTTCTTTGTTGGTTTGCTGCCTTATGGGTTATTGAAGTACAGGCTATGCATCTTAACAGCAGCCTGGTGTGTGGATTGTCCAGTACACAAAGACTTTAAGACATCCAGGCTATTTGGCATGCCAGGACCAGAAGTCCCTTCCTTCACTGCATATGCACTAAAAGCCCTGATAACCCTGTTCTGCAGCAATTTTCATAGGCTAGGATCTTAGTGCCCCAAAGGCATATTTGAAGTTCTATAAGTCCTCACACTGGGGACATTCTCAGAACTCTCTGAACTGCTGTATATTTTTTTCCGCAGCCCAGAATTTTTGTCAATGGGGTTTGATTTCTCCCATTTCCATTAGAAGTAAACAAACCAGAACATTTTAGCTTGCTTCAAACATTAACGCTAATACTATGATTAATACTGAACTGGCAAACTACTTTTCTCAATTCATAAAGTGCCTCCAGGACAAAGTAATCATTAGATTTGAGGCATCCTTGTTCTACTGAAGCAAACAGTATTAATTATCTTCAGATATGCATGGCTTAATTTCATTATCTCTAGAAAATGGCAAGAATGTGTTAGGAAATCTTCAGAATATTTAGAGATAATTTCAAAATTATGCAGGTGTGAAAATAAAGCTGTTTTTGATTTCATCATGGTCTTGCCTGCTATTTGCATTTATAGCTTAATGTTTAAGGGTTCTCTAAGATCTTATTACACTGATTAAACTGAATATTAAGAATGTCTTGGGAAAAATTATACAGTTCAAAATTACTAAAACAGCATACATACCAGGAAGAAATGAGACAATTTTTGGATTTTAAGATAATATTTCTGAATATGAATTCTTTCTATTATAATTATTAAATTATTTAGAAATGTTACTCCCTCCCCCCTCTTTTTTCAAACAGTCTTCCATTGTATTTATTAGGAAAAGTTTAAAGAAGTGTTCATCCATCTAGAATATGCTCTCTGCTTTTCAGAATAATTCCTACTTTGCTATTCTCTTCTCCAAAGGATAAAGCGGTCTTTCTAACACAGATAGGAAACAGCCACGCACTGTAGTCAGTCGTCCCAGGTATGAAGTGGTGATATAAAATTATTTAACGCAAAATTAACACATTACAAATATCCCAAGATCAGAGGAAAGGACGCTTTCCTTCTAACTCATATCTGACAATTTATTAAGGATGGACATGTGATTTAAAGTGTCTTCAAAATAAAAGACTATATACATAAATCCCTCCTATTATTATACAAGATGCACCTGCATTGGCATGGAGTATGCGTTGACATGTATCCAATGCAGAGGCACAGAGACCCTCACCTATTCAGGGAGCAGCTCCCTGCAGAGAGGTTACAAGGTGACAGACACACATCAACCAACCCTTCAGCAACCAATGGAATTTCAGAGATCAGTTCAATGTCAGGGACAACCATGGCACAGGTTCCAGGAAAGTATTTCAACACAGTGAGAATAAATCAGATGTCTGATGTGTGTGTGCAAACATTTTTAAAAGCAGAGCTCAAAAGAGCCACAATTAAGAGAGTCAGTCAAAGCTTACTTCAAAGCAAGAGAATCTAATTAGTCACTGTTGATTGTTAATATTCAATAACATTGCTGCACACAAAGGAGGCACTTGAGCAACACAGAGACAGGTACTGCTGAAACTTAGAGCAGCCACAGTCTGCAGTGGTGCCATCTGCCACTGACAACTAGAGGTCACAGCCAGCAGCTGTACACGGTCTGGAAGTGCAACACCCTACCGTTACTAAAAATGCCACAATTTTTTAAAGAACTTTGCTTTTTTTTTTTTGGAGGGTTTTAATGCTTTTATATGAAGTCTTGGTTGCCTTTAGAGGTTTCACTGTTTCTTTTTTAAATGTAACCTCCAGTTCAAACTTTTAGAACAAAATAATAGACATGTTAATGATATAAATGAAGAAAGTCTTATTAAATTTAATTTAAAAAGTAACACAAGTAATATTGCCATTGCTAAACAAAAAATTTTAAAAATCACTATTTAGGCTATATAACAGCAAAGAAGAAGAAATCTTGATTTTTTTGTTCAAGCCATCTACAAACCAGTAAATTTGTCCCTGAGAGCACTTTCTCACTCTTGCAAAACAAATATTTTTTTGTCCCTATTCATATTTGAATATCACAACATTAAGACTGGTAATTTAAGCCAGCAGTATATTTCTGACAGAAATCAATAACATAGTCTAGAAAAAGAGCAAGAACCCCTCTGCTAAACAATTTTTAAGCAAACTGTTCTCTAAGAGGCATTTCTTCATAAGCCCAAACAAGGGCTGCTATATGCATTGCAGTCAATTATAAAAATGACTTGCTCTTCTACCTACCATAATTACTACATTTCTTGCAAATAGAGTAACAGCTTATACAAGAAATATCAGGCTAGTAGAATTTATTATGTCTTCTCTCTCTTGTGGGATTTTATTAAGTGTCAAATATGTGGAGCTAATGCTTTAGTAGTTACCTCCTGTCTTTCCTGTGCACTGTACAATAGATACGAGCTGTTACAGATACCAGCTACAAAGCTGAATTCCTGAATCTCAGTGCTGCAGTTCATATTATAATTTCAAAGACCTTTTATTTGTTTAGGTTTTTTTTGTGAAAACCAAGCAAATGTAAGACTGCTGCTTTATGCAGCAAGTAGATTTGGAAAATTAAAAAAAAAAAAAAAGAAAAAAAGAAAAAAACCCCAAACTCCCAAAGAAAACCATAGTAGAAAGCAATGATTTGACTTTATCTTTCAGCGGAGATCTTGTTCATTAATATTATTGCACGTCCCTTACCCTTTTCTTCCTAAACAAACAAACAAAAAAGGACAACAAAAATAATAAACAACAAAAACAAATCACAGGCCTTTTCAATTCTCTGGTAGTCCACCGAGAGATGAAACACTGGTAACGACAGGGAATGAACCCTCCTGCTCTCTTGTCAATACCACACTCAGCTGAATGTGGAAGACGCAGCCACCAAGACAGCTGACTCCAAATGCAGGAGGGGTGTCAGACACACAGCACAGGCACACACACTGTCACCCAGTACCCTTTTGTGCAATGGTCGCACTTGAGAGGCTGTCTATTGTTGTACTCTTGGTTCAAATCAATCCTGCTTGGCCTTGAGGAGTTCCTACATGGCAATTAATGAGAAGCCTTGGTAATGCTACAGTGAAGCTGTGAAATATTAACACCCCTCCTCCCCCCATTTATAAAGAAGCACAATGTATCTCTCAGGGTCTCCCTCCAACTTTTGCTAAGACTCAGCTATAGCATCTGAGACACATTCTTTGCAGAGGCCTATGAATTCAAATCCTAAACTCCTCCTTTCAAGCAGATATTATCTCCTGCTTGTTACAAATGAGTGTAATTTGGCCTCAAGGAACACGAAAACTAATTGCTTGTGCTGCCTCCCAGTCCTGCCGTCTGAAGCAGGATGTTTGCTGGTAAGAGGATGAGATGTGCCTGAACAAACAGCTTTCTAACTTTAGCAGACTTTGTGTCTTTCTGCAGTGAAAGCATGTCGGTCTATGGTATCACGAATTCCATAGGTAAAGCAGAAAAAATAAACCACACCAAGATCTGGATGTACTTTTAATACAGAAGAAAATACTCCCTGTATTTGAACTTGTTCACAGAAGCCAGTGATGCCTGGTTCTATCCTACCTATTACAAATCTAAGAGATTTACCGTGCAGATAGCACTTGCATACTTGTGCCTCCCCAGACAGCCTGACAATGCCTCGCAGCTTGCCTCACTGAACTTCAATATGTTAAGAAATAAAATCACAGAACAATTTCTTTCTCAAGTCTTGATTAAATCAGTGAAAATGTCAATGCAAGAGTCAGGTGACAACTTTTGCACAAGCATGCGAGTGACGACTCCTTTTTAATCAAGGCCTGCACCATATAGTTCGAAGGACAGCTCCAAAAGTTTGTTGGAAGAGATTGGCTCTGTTTTACTGCTCATCAGGGTAGAGCAATTGCTTTTTTCCAGAAACACCATTTGGATATAAACTCACTGAGCAGAGCACGCAAAATATATTCAGATCTTTCAAAGTCAAAACTTTCTTCCTTGAAACATTAGTGGTAAGATACAAAGCATAAACACATACTTTAAGAAAAAGATAATGGGCTGTCCCAGAGTGTGCCAGAGCATTATGACTGTTTTTGATGTGCACTGCACTTTTCACAGCTTCTCGACAATCACACACTCAGTATCTTACTAGGTGAGAGTATGAAGTTTCATTTTCAGCTGGTAGTTTTGAAACATCTATGAATACTTTCATGCCTACACCCAACCAAGAATGTGATAGCTAGACAGTTTTCAAATGGTGATTTTACTAGGTTAACTGAGCTGTGAGGACTCCTACTTACCACAAAACAGTGAATATTCTTGCACATGATTAGGTATCTCCTATGTGTTCACAAGTACCTTTAAAATTTGACGTAGATTTAAAAAAAACAAACATACCACAAAAACCAAACTGGCAAGGCAGACATTTAATTTCCCTTGTCATTATGGTGTAGAGGCAGGCACAACATGAATACTGGTCTTTTTTTAACTGAAATTCTGTAGCAAAAAGAAGATGCGCTTCATTGCAAACCAGGGCTAGGAACACTAGGTGGGATGTGTACTCTAAATGTGGACTTGAGACACTAGTATACCATAAAATCACAAAATAGCATACCTGCCTGAATAGAGCTGTGAGGTTTTCAAGTAGTTCTGTCTGACCTGCACATCCAGGGATCATGGTAATAAATATTTCAGCTGTGGACTTCAATGTAGTGTTTTCACCAAGAAATAGAAATCTGTTAAAAGAAAGGTAACACCAAAAAAGTGTTAGAAGAGAGGTAATACTTATAAACAGGGAAAGTTTACTAGAGCTTATGGAACAGAGGTATTTCCCTGGTAGCCACCAGCTGTTAGTAATCTGTGTGGCTACTCCGGCCAGCACTGATTTTGGAAAGAAAAGACCAGACTGCTAGAGTCACAAAGAGTGCATATTGCTGAAGCATGTCTATAGGAAGAATCATCTTTTGAAACACGCAGAGTAAATGAGACTAGTAGGGATGCAGTGGGTTTGAAACGGCCAGCAGACAGCATGGAGTAAAGCAAGCAGAAGAAGAAGAACATGGGACAGTGGAAACACAAGGCATGTTTCAAAAGTGCTGGAAAACCCTGGAATTACTGAGGCTTCCTGCAAAGTTAAATCCTGACAAACTTCTCACCCATATCTTGCTGTGATCTCACATGGTGGGACGTGAACAGGGCCAGAGTTTCAACAGCAAAGGTTTAATTGGAATACTGTAGGACCAGGATTTCACTGACATTTGTTGCTACATTTTGAAAATAAAGTTATTTGAAGGTAGTATAATATACAGATGATTTAGCATTTCCATCTACTCCCTCATTTACAAACGGTTTCAGAGGAACTCTGGAAAAAGGTATTACTGGTTCAGTATTTATAGCCTGCAAAGGACAATAAAGACGCACTGCTGAAATACTCCTTTTTCTTGTTCCTAATTGTGTCATGGATAGTCTTTAATTGTACTGTCACCACTGACTGAACTACTAAGGTGAGACTGAATTCATCAGAGTCCCCAAGCTCCTATCTGGACCAAATCTTTACAGATATTCTCTATAGAATAAAACCAGAAGTGAAAGATTTAACGTCTTTTTCTTGAAAGCAAGAGTTTCCAGTGTAATTCACATGAAAAAGAAGCTAAGCACCAATCTCCACACTGCTTAGCAGAATATCTCACCTTGTCACCCATGTGTTCTGAACAATTGAAGATGTACACCATCATACCAAGGGCACAGCCTAAATCTTCAGTGATCTCTGTCTTACCTGTGCCAGCTGGTTCTTCAGGAGAACCACTCACTTTTATGTCGAGAGCCTGGGTTGGAGTAATATAACACCTTAACATAACAAAAGTGACTGTTTGCATTGCAGTGAACTTCTGCAGTATCAGGAGGATTTGTTGTTTTGTTTTGTTTTTTCCAACCTCATGTTTCATGGATGATTTATTTCAAGACTTTCTCATCAAAATTTAATGTCCTAAACCACAAATGTACCTCTTCCATGTTCATGTAAAATCGCGTGTGTGATACTACTTGCAAAATGCTTATTTTAGAAAACTAAACACATCAGCATTTTTTAGCAAGAAGGAACATCCTATCAGTGGTCACATAGGACAGGAAACAGGAGACTGTAGTTGCTGCTTTGCCTATTTCAAAGACTTAAGCCCCAGAATTGGCCCCCCACAGCTGAAGGTCATAAGCACTAAGCCAGCCAGGGTGTCTGGGTGCATCTTTTTCAATCACTTATTTTAACAATAAATTCCATACTGGAGTAGAAACATTTCCAGAAAAAAAAAAATTCATTGTTTGTGGTGTGAAAAAAACTAACAAACTGGTTTGGGCTTTAACACGAAAAAAAACCACAAAAAAATTGCTGAAAAGTCCTGATTAACCTTGGTAGAAATCCACTCATATTCCCCTTCAGACTAGACACTGAATACATACAAATGCAAAGAATATTTCAGATATTTTATATGTAACGGCCATTAAAATCATACCATTACGTAAGTATGCACACCTACATGCACACACATGCTCAAAGATATTGTGTCTTAATAATCATATACGTATGGGTTAGGAAAGAACACTGAGCTTTTAAGAAACATTTAATTTCTTATTCACAGAAACAGGTAAGATAGACTGTTGTAAGTAGCAATCATTACCTGTCAGTCAAAGGTGTAATAACTAGCCAAGGGGTATTTCCCAAGTGCTCATAAATGTACTGAAACTGAGCATCACTAATGTTGGCAAAACAGTGTTTCATCCCATCTATGGCATAGCTATGACAACCAAGCAAAAGCTCTGAAACTGGTCACCTAAAAAACCGTTGTAGAGTCCTGATGCCAGGTAGGAGCTATTCAGATGGAGGAAATGCCGCCCATCGGAATGCTGTCATCAGTAGGTCTCACACCTCATTCCTATCCACTTAGGACCAATAACTACTACAACCAACTATAAAGGATTAGATGCACCTTGAGGTATTTGTGCTTTTATATAGATGCAAGTGTAACAGGAGATCATTTTAACAGAGCTATTACAGCAGTACACATTGTCACTTACTAAGCCAAAACCTCTCCTTACAAAAAATGCAATCTTTACCTGGGAGTAGAAGTTACTTTGACGAGAATGAGTTTCATTTTACTCCTCAAGCCTTGTTTCTTCTTATCTTAATGCTGTCTTAGAAAACCATTTTATTTCTGAGGCTCAGGAGGTCAGAAGGAAAATGGGAATTCTTTCCTATTTCAATCCCCATCCAGTGAAAAGTTTTGTTCATTCAAACCAACAGCATATGCCAGCCACCTTAGGTTTACCTGAACAAAGTTATACATAGAGTGAGCACTTTGGTTTAAGTAAACATTGAAAGTGTCAACTGTCACCACAGGAGAGGAGTGACTTACTCTGGAGATGCATGTGTGCCTCTAGCAGGAGATCGAAACACACTCTGAATTACTGAACGCAGAATAAATTGTGCAGGCAAAATATAGATGATTCAAACTCACACCTTATGAGCTCAAAGGCTTGCTAATACATCTCTGGCATGAACGTCTACAGTGCAAATGGCCATGGTTTTTTGATGATCAACCAAGGAAAGTTCTCAAAGCATCATGGTAACAAGAGCATTTCTCCAAGTGACCTGAAAAGATTTAGGTAACCATCTGAAACCTCAGATGGACCTCAGTAACATCTACCATTATTGCTACTAGAAATTAGTTCTGCCTACATCATGAACCAGATCACCATAAAAACTGGCTTGTATGTACAAATTTCCTGGTGTTAAGCCTGAGATGCCAGAAGAAATCCTGGTTAAAACAGACATTTGAACCACCTCTGAAACAATGATAATCCAGGTGACCACAAATACAGCAGATGGTCAGCTAGGCAGGATAGGAGGAATGGATGGATAAGATGATGTGCATGAAGTTGAATTGTAAATTCTCTGGTTGTAAAATCCAGAGAGGTATGCACCAGACTCTGCAAAAATTGTACTAATTGTATGAGAACATTTATTGGCAAACTAAAAATAGCCCTTACAAAAGATCAGTGACTTACATTTTAAAAATAGGCAGTGCAATAAGGGGATGATCACAAAATATGACATAAATTACTATACAGGGTTACACCGTAGGAAGTGACTATGGAATTATTCAGGTTTCATATTAATAAGAGAAGAAAACCCCCATACACAGCTACTGCATGTAATTCTAAGGAGGAAAATATAACTAACTTCAATAGAAAGATGTAATATCTTTGCTATTACAGGGAAATTTTAGACAACTCTGTCAGATATCCATCACTCCTTTAAAGTCTTTTTCTTATTTTGCATTTTTCCTCAGCAAATATTCTATGTTGAAAAAATAAAACCAAAACTGCTGGAAGTTAGTGGAAAGAGAAAGCGTACTCACAGCAGGACAGAAACATTCAGGAGAAGTTGGCATAAACAAGGGCAAAGCAAAAATCAAATGGCAGAAGGCACCCTTCTGAAATGGGACCAAAACTAATCTTAGAATTAAATTGGTAGGTTTGACAAAAACAAACCCAACAACTTTGGCTTCTTTACACAAATATATGGGCTTAATTTTGTATGCATACTGGCTGCATAATGTGTTCTTAGCACAGTATAATGGTTGATTGCCTTTATCTTTGCCTTTACCTTTCATCTCAGTTTGGAATAATCCCACAAAAGATGCGGGATAATTAATTAAAATGGGAAAAAATGACCTTGAGGTAACAGAAATGGAAGCAAAAGCCACGTTTCTTTTTCCAGTCAGTGAAAATAGCAGTTTATTTACTACAGTATTCAAATTTTCCAATATGACACTCATATCTTTTAACAGAACATTTTCACCCCGTACTTATTTTCTCTGAATTAAAAAAAAGGAAAATATCCATTTCTGCTTCTTGTGGCAATCCTTTGGGGCTGATGCCAAGCCCTCATCCAGCCTACCAAATGCCACTTCTTCATCTGAAAACCAACAGATTTGTGAAGCACTGAGTTTAGTCTGGGCTGGGTAGTAAAAATCTTACTGTTCTCTCTGCTTCTCTTCATAGGCCAGTATTGCCTCCACGATGCAGAGACTTACTGGTTTGTGTGCAGTTTCCTCAAGATGTTGCAACCAAGACTCTACCTTTGAAGGAAAAAAACCAAGCAGGCATAAATTTATTCACATAACATAAATGGCACATTTTATACAAAAAATAAAAGAAGTTCATCTCATTAATCTTCACAAAGGATTTTCTTTACATTAAAAGTTTTTACTAACTTGAAACCAAAGTGGATTTTTTCCCTCCATTTTCTGTTACTGCCTCTTCATTAGGATTTAGATGAGATGACAGACACTGCTTTGTTTTACATATCCACTTGACTGGAACACCCAGACGTAATGTCTTAGAGTTCCAAATATGAAAGTCTGAAGTTTTTGTGTTCACAGACACAGAGTAAGCCCAGACAATACAGTCTTTCCTATGTCTCTATGTACTCAAATGTAGCTGTATCTTGGAGAAACTATCTCTAAGAGGCAAGCCGCATATATTTGTCCATTCAGTCTGGGGCCTCCCTGCTGAGACAATCAATCATTAGAACCACAAGCAACATTGATTTTATGCAATGCGAATGCTTATGCATTCAGCACTGTTCTGAGAACAATAAGTTATTGTCTCAGAAGCTGCTGATCTGTTCTCTCTGACCTACCACTACACAGTTAGCACAAATACTGGCTGACCAATTAGCAAATATAAGGCTCAAAACCAGCTGAAACCCTGTTCAGATGATAGCGGATGTGTGAGAGCACTGGAGGTCTAGAGAGGTGTGTGCTAAAGCATAAGAGAGGAGTGGATCTGAAACTATATTAAAAAAAAAGATGAAATAAAAAGGGCAGAAGAGAGGAAGTATGAGAAATGCAACATTTAACCATACTCTTGATCAGTTCTGTGACTTTTAGTACCTTTTTTTTAATTTTTCATTGATCTAAAACAGTAAACTCTCTACACTTCTTTAAAAAAAACCGCCTTATGTACAAGAGGCAATAGACAATTTTTAAATTATTAGTAAATTACACAGCTTTGGGTAACAAAATGTTCTGATTTTATTATTATTTGTTTATTCATCATTACTTTTTCAAAATTTACATTTTTAAAAGTAGCATCTCAAAGAGGCCAAAATCCATGAAGGAGGTTTCACATAATTCAACACATCTGACCACTGGATCCATATTTGTCATGAAACAGAACACAGTCCTTTTCTCTGCCCAAGGGCACCATTTATAGATTTCTCTGTATGCTCTTGAAATTTATGATCAGCAACTCTGTAAAACAGTATGGTAAGATGATGGACTAACCACACCCAAAAAGAGCAGATGTATAAGGAAACCATTTACCTTAGATTTGTGTCAATCACACTAACGCATACTTCTGTTCAAGAGGATGACTATCTGACTGTTGCATGATTACTACACACAAGGTTTTTATGGGAAAAGCTGGGGCAAAATGGTCACAGTGAATGGAATTAATCATGCTACTCTTCTGACTTTCAGTTGTCAGAAGAGTCTGAAGGACAAAGACAGTTCAATATAAAACTGAGAAGTCTTGAAATTGTTAATTATGGCTAGAGCTTGTATCACAAATTACCTACTGAGGTCTAAATGCCTTGTGTGACTAGATAACTTCCCAAAGTCCGTGGACTTTGAAGACTTTTGTGGTCTACACACCAGCGTACTCTATGCCTGACAACTAGAATGGAAGGTTTGTTTGGTTGTTCTTATATGTGGATGAAACCAATCACTGAGCTTTAGTTACATGAAGAATCTACGAGGGTCTACCATCATGTTTGAAAAGGCTCCATGTTAGAGCCTCACAAGTCCTTCATCCTCTTGAAAAATATCAGTTCTTCTGTTATATGTCACAGCCATTCAAAAAAAGGCTTAGCCTGAGGCACACAAAAAACTCTAGCATGAGAATTGATGGCTGTGGCTGACTAGTAACTGAGGCCAGGAGTACAACCTGGCATGTCGATAACATAGTATGAAGCTCCTAAAATACATCAAAGAGCCTGTGCTTTTATATAAATTGTTCTCAAAGTGTCGCAAAACGTAGCAGATTATTGGTCAAGCCAGGAATACAGAAGGATTACAAAAACATTCCTCTTACAATAGTCAGCAGCTCAACTAGTAACAGCCTAACAGACACCATAGATCTTTCAGTCTTACTTATCATCACTACACATAATATGCCTGAAATATGATCAGTCTGTGCTAGAAGGGGAATAGATTTTATGATCTCACTGACCTTTCTATTTCTTATTCTTGCAAACCCACATTCCAAAAATCCAAATAAATGCAACTTTCACTAGCTAAATTTCCAGCAAAGACAGCCCGGGACCTGTAACACACCTCTCATCTCTCCTTGCTGAATAATTTCTACTTGTCCTAGTTGGGGGAAAAAATGTTTACTACCATCCTTAGGCAAAGTGTTCCTATTTGCAAAGTAAATTAATGCTCAGAAAAAAAGGTGCAGTTCTATGATACTATCACCTCACGCAGTTAGCTGGAAAACTTGCCTTTGTGTAGACAAAATGAAGTACATTCACACACAAAGAGGAGGTTCACCTGTTTTGACTGTGTTCCTTTTGAAAGGATGTCTAGCGAGTCTGCTGAAAAAACAAAACAGAAGCGAGGAAAAGACGTGCTTGGTTTCTGTGTCTGCAGACAAAGCTTTTTCACAAAGAGAAAGTTTGAAAGGACAACAGAGATTTTAACCACACATATCTTTAATCATCCTAAAGCCAAGAATTCCCTCCCAGTTAAGGTTAAAATCAGATCAAACGGTACAACAGAACAATACAATCCACTTTTAATTTAGAATTATAACAATGAACACAGCTGTAATGAACAGAGAAGGTGGTAAACCTTACATGTTTCCTTTCCAGAAAATGAAAGGCAATATCATTTTGTAATAATTAAGACCAAGGAACCCAAGAGAAGGGAATTGTGCCAGAAAAGTTCCTGAAAAAGTAAGTCTGGCTAGGAGCAAAATCTTCTTTGACCTTTCAAAGAGTCCAGCCTCAGCAAGTAAGGGACAAGAAAAAATTTCTTACTCAACAGGGCAGTTATGTGCAGATAAATGAAAAAAACCACCAAAACCAACAAAACAAAACAACAAAGAAAGCAGCAGAAAAGAACCAGCTGAATGTGAGTGCAAAGTAACCACTTTTTCAAGATGCACATTTTATCTTTGATGTATGAACTGTTATAAACCTTGAAAACACGTTTGTATTGACACAAAAAGTGAATAAATATACTTTTTTTTTTGCATATAATAAGACATGCTCCTGTCCATGGTTTTAAACTGCAGATTTAAATGACTAGAAATATATTTAAAATTTCAAACATAGAACTTCCCTATAGAACATTGCAGTATATTAGCTTTTCAGAATTTCCCTGGCATATGTGCACTGAATTACAGGTATACTGACAATGCAAAATCTTTACTATGCAAGTGTTCAGTGACTTTTTTTGGTCAGAATGAAGTCTTAAGGCACAGTATTTTCTGTCAGTTCAAATATTAAGGTTGATTGCTGTACTTAACTTTGCCAACATTAAATTACAGACCATAAACTTGTATTTTAACCATCATTGTCCTAAATGATACGGAGTTCAGCAGAAGGGATTTCTACAACTCAGAAGTATGATATCTCTATGTGATTCCAAGAAGTTAAAAAACTAACAATGAGTAAATGAAAGAAGATGTTAAAGAGACGTGAAGGAATGACCTCCAGAACTTTGTCTCATATCATGTCACCAGCAACTGCCTGTCCGTGCAAAAGGAAAACGAGGCAAATAATTATTATTATTATTACGACTTAATAATAAAAATGCAAAATCCACTTCTACTATTCTCCCTAGTAAGCCTGAAACTCTCTTAATAATGTTAATTCAGTGGGTTAGAAACAAGTCTATGAAAGAAATACTCAAATTAACTGTCAACATGGTATTATTTAGGAAATATTCTAAAAAATTCAAATGCAAGATATAAATTAATAGAAACTAATAACTCTATTAACTTTGAAGTCTCTGTTGATTTAATCAAATTTGTTTGCATCTTCGAGGCAGCTAGTTTCTGATGTTTTCAGAGCCAGTCAAAATACTTTCTAGAAAAGACCATGTGTATTGAACTTCTGTCCAAATGAAAATGACAGAATCTGCCATGTTTAATTTATTTTGCCAACCTTTCATTTATATAACTCTCTGCAATAATGATTCAGGAAAAAAGTTTTAAATAAAAGCATATCAAGGGAGTAAATAATATTGATACATTAATGGTATTGCTATTAATTAAATCCTTACCTGATTTTTATCTCAAGTTTCAAGCAGCTGTTCATCTGACTTCAATACAGGAGTTTATTTCCTCTGATGCTCTTCACAAGAAAATTCAATGGCTGTCCATGTTTGGCTGATTTCTGCTAAAATCTGGGAATAAGAAGAGTCATAATAACATCTTTCTCTCTCTCTCTTTATATATATATATCACGTTTCATATTTTGAGTTGGTAACTTTAATTAAATTATATTTAATTCACAGTGATGGTAAACTACACCACAGACAAGAAGTTAATTTCTCTAGGCTGTGAATTTTGTGTCCTAGGTAAGTCACGTGATTCACTTCTACCATTAACTGCTTGAAAAAACCCTAAATCAGACAAATAGTTTGTTACATACTATTCTGAAAAAAACCCCCACAAACAAAACCAGAAGAAAAAACTGTGCACCTCTCTCTTTTTCAGTACTCAACTCTTGCACAGTATTGACAACTACACTTTGGACTTCATTTTCTACTTTTATGAAGCTGGAGTCCCAGAAGGTTGGGCAAGGTAGTATCTTCCAGGACTGAAAGTTTGACCTGTAAAGCAAAGAGACAGCAGAAAGCAAAATAAGTCTATGGCCGAGAAGAGTCAGACATAAGCATATAACAAAGTGTTCAAATGGTATCTAACTAAAAAACACAACAAAATAAATGATATGCACTCCAGATATTGGATATACTTTCAGATTTGCACAGAAATGTGAACTTAATTGGCCTAGGCGAAATATTTCTTGATGCTGTTACTGTGGGTTTTTTCTGTTTTGCCTTGTACTGTGATATATTGTACATCTTAACACTAAAAGGCAAGTTTGTTTGCACATCTGCATTGAATTTGATGTAAGCTACAGACATATTATTTGCAGACTAGAAACCTTGGGGAGTGGTAGGGGTATTTGCTGTATTTTGATAATACTTTGTAAGATATCAGTTAAAAAAAAACCCTAAATTTTTTATCTATGATTCTAAAAGATGACAGTCTATCCTTTTTTCATTATTTTTGTTAAAAAAAAAATCACATCGTTTTCGTGCTAATCCTGTTTAGGAGCTTTCTGCATTAAAAATAATGTTCTTTTATTAAAACTGTATGTGATAAATGACTGGTATATGTAAATAGAATAGAAACATTACGTTACATTCACTCTCTTGTGCTTTCAGTTTTATAGTTCTTTTTATTTTAAAAATGAAAAAAATAGAAATTTGAAGACAGATTTCCAAATGTTTTTTCTTAAAATGATTAAAAAAAAATTATTCAAATTTTGAAAACCAACAACTGATCCATGTTATAGCTTAGGAACCAAAATCACCGGAATTCTTTTTGAGAAATTAAAATTACTTTTTTTTTTAGTTCATAGTACCTTCTTTGGTTTTCCAGCTATATGACCAACAATTGGGTTAAATGCATACATTGCTTCCCCTTCTGGCACCCCTCACTTTTTTTTTTTTTTTTTCTTTTCTATCTACTCTCAGGTCAACAGTTTCCCGGTGAACTCATTCTTTGCACCATGTCCTGGATTGCATCAAAAGCAGAGTGGCCAGCAGGTCGAGAAGTGATTCTTCACCTCTACTCTGCTCTTGTGAGACCCTTCCTAGAATGCTGCGTCCTGCTCTGGTGCCCCCAACATAAGAATGATGTGCTTTTGTTGGAGTGAGTCCAGAGAAGAGCCAAGAAGATGATCAGAGGGCTGAGAGAGTTGGGGTTATTCAGACTGCACAAGAGAAGATTCCAAGGACACCTTATAGCACCTTGAAGTGCCTAAAAAGGGCCTAGAAAAAGCAAACATTTGCAGATACATGGGAAAATTGTAGTTAGCACAAGACTAGGGAAGATTTTTTTTGGCTAACTGGTTTATGTGGCAGGTAAGTCAAAGACCAGAAATATACTTTCCAGTATGTCATTTAAAGTAATGGAACTGTATTAACACCATATTTACACAGTGATTTTATTATTCCAGTTGGATCAGAGCCATTTAATTTAAAACAGCCCTGATAATTTAAGTATAGTTTTCTTATTAATTATTTAACTGCAGATAAAATGATACATAAATTAATAAATTTGAAACCACTGCTCAGAGGAGTAAGGGAGACTCACATACCCACCGGAGCATGATGAGCAGGACATTAATGATCAGCTCCCAGGCAGTGAACAGCATCTTTTGTGTTCCAGGACCTGGAATATGTGCCACAGGGAATGATGCAAAAGCAGAAGGAGAATGCAGTTATCTCAATCCTCTCCTTGCTTTTACCATACCTATCACAACATGACAACCCCCAGTACCAGAACTGGCTAGGCAGAGTCTACAATTCAGAAGCAATTTAAGCCAAGACATCTACCATGAAGTCTGATTTTTCTCTTAAAGTACTAATGATTGGGCATGCAATTAAGCTTCTTTATTCCTGAATGAAACAAATATGTAAAGAAATTTTAAACCCATTATGTTCAAGACTTTATACTCGACTACCATACTGTCTGTGAACCACAGTTATTCCTGTAGTGTCCTGCAAATAGTTTGGGGGCCTTTGTTGTTATTTTTGCTCCATACTTCCCTTGTCCCATGGGAATTGTCTTCTGCAGGGCTACTGTCAACAAAGCATTGCAAATACTTAAAGCAAAGAAAGTGTCCTCCCTTTAAAAATGAGTACCTTTCCTGCAGCTCCCAACACTCTGGAGCTGTGTGAGCAGAGCAGATAAACCTCTGCAATTCCACCTGTCTCTAAAAGAGACTGTCAACAGGTGAGGTCTGTCATAAACCCCCAGCCTCTTTATTCTTTCACGTACTGCCTCAGCTCAGAGAAGTGACAGCATGGTTTTATCATGTACCTCCATGGGAAGTGGAAACTCATTCAAAATAACAAAGTTTTGGAGGAAAGCCCCCAAAACAAAGCATGTTCCAGAAAATTCAGTGTGGACATGAGTAATAAATCCATTGCAACATCAAAGTGGGTGGGAAGAATGAGGAAGGGGTGGCACTGAGACAGATAAATTTCTAAAATAGACAGCTATGGAACCTGCCTTGGCAAACCTTCTGAGCTGCACATCCATCTGTTCCACATTAATCTCTCTCCACTGGGTTTTAGTCCAATCATCAATGCCGCTCTGAAAC
The DNA here is from genome assembly GCA_035584735.1 of Pseudotriccus pelzelni. NCBI lineage: Eukaryota > Metazoa > Chordata > Aves > Passeriformes > Tyrannidae > Pseudotriccus > Pseudotriccus pelzelni. The sequence continues at coordinate 30,111,350 of JAWMRA010000078.1, read as the reverse complement.
AGAAAGTACAGATAACAGAGTCAACAACATTTGGTAAAGAAGAGCTTCTGGTACATAACAGATAAATGGATGCAGGGAAAAGCCCATCACACAGCAACAGCTCCTGGACCTTCATTTTTTTCCAAACCTACACCACCACTACCTAGAAAGCACACATAATAATCCATCTTCTGAAAATTTAACCCAAAGGCCAAGCATTTTACCAGTTTCATGATTTAATCAGTATCTGATATTATGTTTTTAACCATGCCTATGAAAAACAATTTGTTGAGGGAAACAGAACTTTACTAGACTGACTTCCCATACAGGTCTGTACACTGAATTTTCTGGACTCCTGCTTCTAACTTTGTAGGGCTTTCCAATGTACAGTCCTCAGTTGTAAAGTGGAATTTTCTGGATTTCTGAGTTTTTACTCAGTTGTTTTAACAATTTAAGCAAGTTATTGGCATTAAAAAATCTCTAAATGAAAATACAAAGTTTGTTTTGTTTTGAGAATATCTTGAAATTGATTGACTTGAGAATAGATACTTTTACTCTGGGTATCCTAAAACACAGCAAATATAATTTCAAAAACAAAAAGAATATTAAAATCTTCTGCATTTTAAACTTGTTTTTTTTAATCAAAACTGTAACATTTCTAGGATCAAATTAAAAGTATAACATTAAAATATATTCTAAATTTGTAAATATCACCATGAAAATCTTATATTAATATCAGCTCGAATATCCCAAACTTTCTTGAGCGACTGCACTTCTTTTCAATGTGGTTTCATATGCTTGTAGTCTGGAATAGCTACTTCAAATAGTTTTGCAGGTAGATTCCTGCATTAGTAATATTTCTCTTTCCAGTATCTCAAGCTCTTGATTTGCCTCAAAGAGGAAAAGAGCACTCAAAATATAGTCCTAGAGTATATAGAGCTTACGTAAGCCTGTCAGTGAAATCTACAGATCCTGTATAAATGGTTCGATAAGAAAAGCTGAGAGAATTATTCCGGAGATTAAAAACTCTGAATTGCCCCTGAAAGCTCCCGAAAGCATACAGAGGACTTCGTATTTGAAGTACAAAAGAAAAGCTGCATAGAAAGTGGTCAATTTATACTCTTATAGTAAATCTCTGAACTTAGTAAACCACTACTTAAAGTTGTATAAATATTAACAAAATCCCTTAATGATGTTTTAAAAAAGATCCACTAAATAGCCAACTTTAGGGTGCTGTATTCAAGAGTGCATTATGCTGACTGTTTAAAGGAACATGAGAAAGTATTCCAAGTTTTTAAAATTTTAGATAGCATATGCAACATGAGAAGAGAAACAAGTAACCTGAATTAGGTGGCATTAGAATTATATCATCTTCTTGAAAAAAAGTCTCCAAACCAACAACCAAAATACCCCCCGACAGTAAACCAAAAAAACCCTACAAAACAAACAACTCCACAAACTCCTGCCCTCCCCCCAAAAAAATCCCCCACAAACCACAAATATTTTAATGTGCACATTGAAATATCAATAAATATCATATAGAAAGATTACAAGCAAATATGTTTTTCTGAGATTCCTCGTCACCTTACTGAGATGAGCATATGGATTTTCTATATCAAACTGAAGGGGAACTTCCATTTTAAATCTTTCTCTGAATTCCATCTGCTTCCTCAATGAAGCACAGGTAATGACACTTGTCACTAAGCATGTTCTTATTTAAAAAAAATGAGATAAAAAAGACTGAACCCACAATTCAACATACGTCAAGTGAAGTGCATTTTCCTCTGATTAACTGCAACATCAGATGCCTGAAGAGGAGATACTTTGTACTTTGCCAACACAGCTCTCTTCCTAACAGCATTCAATTCTTCAGGCAATTCCTATGTAACAGAGCAACATTTTCTTAAAGCAAAAAATACCACACATGACAGAAATACATCAGTAAAATCTATATATTAACAGTAAAGATACTCCAACAGCTGCTTATGAATAAGAAAATACAGTGGATGAATTATTCAACCACAAGTATACTGTATGTCATAGCTTGTACTAGGACTTTCGTCAACTGTAAAAGAACTGATTTTTATGGATCATTGGTAATTATAAACTACTTGAACTTGATGAACTTAGTTATTTTATGTATAATGACATGTAACTTCATTTAAATTATCTTCCACACAGTAAAACAGAGAACTCTACTCCTTCTGCTTTAACACATTTTCAAGTATATAAAGATGACCTGGAAATAGCTTTCTCATTCTCCCCAAGATCTCTAGAAAAAATGTTCAGCAAACCATGTGAAAAAAATTCCAACTGGATGAAAAAAATACCTTGATGGGTGGTTTTGTCTGTATGAAAAATACAAGAAAGAGAAGCTTGAATCCAGATCATTTCAAATTAAGTAGAAAACCAGTTTAACGAACATGCCAACAATCTTACTAAAAAACACTAGACCAGATCAACACAGAAATAAAAATTCCACTGTGGACAGGAAGCTCCTGAGGAGGAGTTATAATTTTGACTAATTAGATTGTCTGATGAAAAATCTTAGTTTAATTGCTATCCAGTTAATTCTACCCAATTCTATTTAACAGTATTTAAGGTGTACTGCATCTCCCAAAACAGACCAAATAAGGGTCTCTCATACGCAGGTGCTATTCTGAAAACCATAGCTTAAAAAGTGTCAGTAGAAAAAAGTGTCAGTCTTTTAGTGTCAGTAGAAACCACTACAGCTGTAGTGCTTTCCCACCTATTCTTACCACCGAGTTTTACTTAATTCAGGTAATTCCCCCAAATTTTGCTTGGCAACCAAAATAGTTATAACTGGAATGGGCGTGGGACAGAATATAGAGAAGCAAGTGACTAAGGATGTCTGTAAGACAGCACCACGTGACAACAATCAAATCCCACCTTTTGTGTTTATATTTGAATAGAGTCTCAAACTAGTGCTAACTGTGTTATGAACGACAAAGCAACATAGGAAATTCGCTCACCAGAGTTCCTCATATATGGTTCAGATTCTGGGAGAAAGCTTAACAATGTGAGCATGATTTAGTCATTATTAAGAAAATAGCAAAAAATAACTATAGACCTTTCCAGAACAAAAGGTAGCATCTCTTTTTGAACTCATTCCATCTTTTTCCAGCTTTTCCATCACTCACATAAATCACGTTTTTAAAAAAAAAAACAAAAGAAAAGCTACCTGGTTTTATTGCTGGCAGTTGAGAAGAAATGAGGAGAATGGAATTATTTACACTCCTGAGAATAGGTAAATACATAGGTAAATATGAAATATTATTTTTGCTACAGTACCTCCAACTGGGCACAAATATCATCTGTCATCTTTTTAGTAGAGCAGCCATCTCTTTTAAAGGTTCAAAGAGTACATCAGCAGTTGTCTGCCTCTCTTTCATAGCCAGGAGATGGCCCATGATTGCTACCAGCACACAGTAATCTCTCTTAGTCACCTCTCTTTGGAGTCCAGGATCTGTCACTTTTATAACATCTTCTTATATTACCAAAGAGAAACAGGTAGGATGATAGAGAAAACCTTCTTTACTATGGTGAATAAAAATGTAGTAAGCCCTACTTACACTGTTATACAAAATAAAAATTGTCATTTATAAAATCAAACCAATATAGTTTTATTACATCATTTTAAGACTGCCTGGGCTTGATTTCCAGAGGTGGCAAGTGCTACAGCTGAGAATTAACCCTACAGGATATGCATGTACAATGCCTGGAAAGCAGAGAAAAAACCCAACTCAAAAGACTGAAAAAAAAAACCACTAAGAAAATAAAATTTAAAAAGCTGAAAACACAGCTCATTGAGGTACTACATGTAAAAAGTCCCCAAGCTTATAGTTAGTCCTTTAGTGCATTTAAAGATGCATGCACATACACACTTCATTTTACCCAACTGGCGAAGCTCAGGAGACACTCCTTAACCATCCAGCTCTTAATAATAGTTCTTAATAATGTTTAGCAAGTTTGTTTTGAAAGGCTTTGTATCCACTTTAAACCAACTGTCAAAAATTTTGAGTCCTCAGAGTTACTTATCTGAACATTAAGGTTTACACAGGTGTCAATCTAGAGCAGAAGGGAGAGAAATAAATACTTATACTCCTCCATCCCTGCCCCCCATCCCCCACTAAAAAAGCCAGTTACTAAGTTTAGTTGCTTTCTTGTCTTCTCTTTAAAAACTTTAATAGTGTGAGGCTGTTGAGAGACTTTGTCAGTAAACAGCATCTTTGTGCATGCTAAACCATGACCATGGAGAAGGAATTGCTTCATAAATTCAGAACAATTCTCCAGCCAGAGAGATGCACGGCCAACAGGAGATCTTGTGTACCCCGGGGTAATGTTTGGTAACGTTGTTAATGTTTGCCACTCTATCCATTATTGCCTGCCTGATTTCAGACAGACCAAACATGTTGTCTGTATCGTTTTAGGCATCAAACAAAATTTTGTTATTTCAGTGAGACAGTAATACCAATTGGTCAAATTTACATGCAGATGAAAGACTGGAATTCCATCCCTTTTCCCCAGAGATCTATCAACAGAACTGTCATTCACTCATCTGTTCCTATTTTGGGTTTATATTACGCTACATGAACATAAAGTTAATAGAACCCTTTGCAAGTTATTCAAACCTGAACTTTACATGGACTGCATATAATTCTCACTGCCAGTTTAATGGATGTTCCCCTACTTGTCTGAGAGATCAAGTTTCTACTATGTGCAGATTTAGACACTTCAGCATGGCCCCAAGGTGGAAGCACAGGAACCAAGAGATAAATATTCAGCTAATCTCAAATAGCATTAAAATTAGAACCAAGCACTGAAACAGGCTGCCCATGGAAGTGGTGCAGTCACCATCCCTGGAGGTATTTAAAAGGTGTGTGGGTATGGCATTTGGAGACATGGCTTAGTGATAGACTTGGCAGTGCTGGGTTAGTCCTTGGACTTGATGGTATTTTCAAGGCTAAATAATCCTACAGTTCTCTGTTGGACTTCATGGTCTTAGAGATCTTTTCCAACCTGAATGATTGTATGTGTCTATGCAAATAACTAAAGCTTAAGCTATTAAGATTTATTCATACCCTAGAACATTATTGTCATTTTTTGAATATGGAATCAAAGAAAAATGTCAGCTACAGATTTAGTTACAATGATAAGTACATATCTTTGGATCAAAATTCACAGTCAGGAGGCTGTTTCGAGGATTAGGCTTAATTAGAGCTTGGTCTAAATTAAACCAACAAATTTCATTCACCTCAACATTCCATTCACAGCAGGTCTGATCTCTTTACCGGTCAAGGGATTTCAACATCTCCACATATTTCTATGAAATAAAGGTTTCTGGACTTTCTAAGAAACGGCAAGGAAAAAAAACCCCACACCTAATCATTTTTTTTCTTTTACTAATAACAACTCACGCACAATTCTTGTGAAAAGTTTTAGTTGCCTATATTTTTTCATTTTTAGATGAAGTTCTATGTATGCTGTTCATTTTTAAGCTATCCATAGCTTTATCAAGTTGAAAGAGTGGAAGAGATGCATAAAGCAAGAAGTGAGAACACTAGACACAACTAAAACTTGCGGGAAAAAGACAGCCATGTCCCCCTTGCATGTTATTAGCTATGTCAGTTTTCAACAGGTGGAACTGTTATTACTCAATAATTTAATTCATATATGTCTAAAGCTCTCATAGGAACTTCCAATCCTTTGTGCTCCCACCTAAAAGCATGTTTGCTGAAGGATCAGGACAAGAGGAAGGGACAGGGCACAATTTTGAAATTGGGTGTCTCAGTCTCCCATAAGTATCTTTGAAGGTCTTGACCCTATAGAGCAATAACACTGTTTAGGTACTCCCATGAGATATAGGACCAAAAAGCTTGTATTCATTCCTCCAGTTCTTTAGACCTTTCAAGGTTTCCCATAGTAACTGGCATATTTTTGTTACTTATTTAATTCTCTCCCCCCACTTATTAGAATAGAAATTAAGCCATTATGAACCTACAAGAAAATAATATTTTATTTTTGCACTGTTCAATACCTTTTTAATGTGTTCATCATGTACACATCTGCAGTTATGCAGTTCTTCACCAAATATTTTCAATGAAATACTGCAATTTGGGCTAAATATCTCCACAATGACAGTTTTTTTTAAAAAGCTTCCAAGATTGTTAAAAGTTTGAAAAGAAAATAAAAAAATGCCTAAACAGTAAAGTAAGCATTACAATTCTCTTTCTGTAACACTCTCAACTTGAAATCTTACTCAGAATGTTTCTGAAGTACGAGGATTGGAACCATACCAAGCTATACTGTTGGCATGTGTCATGTGTTAATCAACAGACCACATATTTTCAAATATGCTCTTAAATTGTGCACAACAGATGAATTCTGGAATGCTTAGGAATGATAGATTAGCTCAGATTCTAAGAAGTATGGAACTAGGCTTTCCAAATCCAGGCATATACTCCACACTTCAGATACTTTCAAAATCACAGAATACTTTGAGTTGGAAGGGACCCACAAGGATCACTAAGTCCAACTCTTACGTGAAATCCTACCCTGCATTTTTCTAACTTGTGTGTTTTTCTAACTATTTTTTTCAGATATATCCTCTCTCAGAAGTCACTAGCTTCTTTCCCTAAAGTCTCATACAAATTCAAAGTCTTAATTGTAAGTTAATGTTTTCTGGAGGGAAAAAAAAAAGCCTACTGCTGTAAAAGATTACCAAAAAAGTGGCAAGCAGAAATGATTTCTCTAAGGATAAGTTGCCTTACACTGTCACTGTCACAATTAAAGTTAATATAAGCTGTCTGCCTTTGAAAGAGTAGATCCAATCAGTGAGATAAAAAGTTTGGAAAGAAACAGGGTAAACATTAAATGCAAGACCCTAACTTGATTGCTAACAATGCCATAAGTGGCAACCTAAGGAAAATTAATTTACACAAAATTAGTAGTTAAATATTCATTATTACTGCCACAACTAATTTGCAACACTTTACTGCAGTTTGGGTGTGATGTATACATTGTCTTAAAAATGTATGTCTAAAAGGGTAATTATTTCACCTCCCTGCTCCAAGATGAGGTTTGCTGTACCTATGCCGTTTGCAAAAGTGGTTTTTCTAGCCCTCCCTGAAAGATTTTTTTCAGTAATGAAGTGCCTGTCACCCCTTAGAAATCTGTTCCAGCAATTCATTATGCTTGGCATGAAGTGGTTTTCCCAATCACCAGACTTGAACTTTATGCACTTTAAATTAAGTTCATTATGTAGAGAATAGACTATTTCCTTCCTGTATGAAGAAATTTTTCACGTATTTGAAGATTTATGCCTGTTCTCTCTTTTCCTCTCCAACCCAATGTGTACCAACAGATCCTCTTTCCGGAGGTGTAATGCTTACACCTGAGCACAATACTGCACTACAGGTCTCATCAAGGGTGATTGAAATGTGAGATTTCTCCTTGTGCCTTTCAGGACAACCACCCATTTGAACATTTACATATTTACCTCTTTCTTAATAACATCACTTACTCATGGTCTACATATGACAACTCCTAAATCATATTCTGAAGAACTGTTTTTAGTAAGTTATTTCCTATCCTACATTTTAATTATTCCTGTTTCAGAATAAAACATACTATTGCAGAAAAATGCTTCAACTACCCAGGTTAATTATATGCTACACTGGATGAGAGCCTGGACACATCTGTCATCCATGGGTTCTCTGTGCCTTGTGCAGACAAGTGCAAAATACAGGATGTTAGTGAGCTGAAAATCTTTGTTTCTTTGAATTACATTTTAGATCTGGCCTCAACTTTGGGTTAACTTCTGTAAAGAATCTGTATTCAGATCATCATTAAAGCCAGAATCACAGAACAGTTTGATTCCCAGCTGAAATACTGTAAGTCGCTGTTCCAAGACATTCAATTCACAAATGGCTTAACTAAAGTACAATTTAAGCAATGCACAAAACTGTTCACCTAATAATAAATGGACAGTTTCAAGTGTATGTGTACTGACTTCGAACATGAATTCTAAACTAGAACAGTCAAGAAATCCTGCACAAAGAACAAAAGCAAAACATCAGTCAAGAACCAGGATTTTGGCTTTAAATTCAGTATCATCCTCTCCAAATTCCTGTAATGTTTAAAAAAAGCATACAAAAAAAAGTATAAAATGCATGTCTTTCCAGTGAGAGGAAAATCTAATGGGCGGTATGTGTTAGTGCTAAACACATAGCTCACCTCTGTCCCTGAACAAACTTCTGAGATTTTTCAGTACTATTTTTACCAATGAGCAATGATCAACGTTATTAAAAGTGATAATTCTGTTCTTTTTTACAGAAATCGAGTTAGGAACTGAAGTGTTTTCTTAGCAATACAGATTAATTTTAAATAACAGTGTAAGATATATACATGTGTACTAGTGGCACCTTTGTTTAGGAAGTTTATTAAGAGGGATGTAGCGCATCTAGATTGCTCCTTACTTCTATGCTGTTTCATCCTGTCAAACCTCCTGTGAAATAAGAACTGTGAAATAAAGAGCCAATAAAGAACAAGCTTTTAGAAGCCCAAATTATCTCTCTATATTATCATTAAACAGGTTATTATAAGCATCAAACTTCACCTACTTAAATACTTGAAGTCAACTCACTAAGTAAACTGTCTTTTGACTCTGAATCATTGTTACATTTAATTAGATTATCTTAATCCACAGCTACCACATGTATCAGGCAACAGAATAACAGTCATTTTCTACAGCACTTTCTTAATACTCAAGGCAATTAACCATGTTCACAGATGAGGACTTAGGAAAAATAATACCAGAGCAGTGAACAGCGCTGCATACTAATGCAAGCTCATGCTGGCTCTAGAGGGAAAGCTCCATCAACTTCTGCTTTTCTGCTCTGAGCAATACAAACAGCAACAGGTAACATGTACATGTAAAGCTACACTTGGTACTTTGCTAAGTATGTTAATCATTTGAGATTTTTTTTCATTGCGGCTTGTCTGGATCTCTTTTCTGTTGCAAGCCAATTGAAAAATAAGCAAATAAGCAAATAGAAGTACCAGTAGCCAAGGTGGACATTTAAATAAAATCCAGCATCTTTGGATAGGCATATCAGATTAACTTGTTTATTTAAGAATATCCTTCCTTTCTGACCCCTCCATCCCCCAACTAACATGCATTTTGTTTGCTTGTTTGTTTCAAACATGTTGTACAAGCCCACACATATATACACAAAATCTAAGACAGGATGGACTACTGCCCTTCTTGAAGAAATTCAGATTTAGTTCTGTGACTGGGTGTGATACACTCTTAAAATATATATATTTAACTCAGCAAGAATCCAGTTAAGACAGTAAGTCTGAGAAGCCCACATCTGTGCCCTGAAAGCTAAGCATCTTTTGATCCTCTTTGGGAACAGACGCCCCCAGTCACACCACAAACCAGAACATTGTTCTGTTCTGGTTTTTGGGTAATTCCATTTGCATTTTAACCAAACACATACCTGCCTATCCAGAAGCATGTAAAACTTGTTTCTTGGAAATATGTGGACACTATTCATATATCATATACTTAACAGAACTAACCTTGAAGCTTCTGACAAATAAATTAGCTGTAAGATGACAGCCATTGTTTGATAAAGCTCCTGATTAATATGGTCAAACCCAAAGGCAAATAGTTTCTGAAGGAGCTGGAAAATAAATGTTTCAGCGATGACAGTAAAACCAGCACAGTAATTGGTGCTTGGTATTTCACCTGCACTTCTGCTGTCAACAGCAAGACTGCATGTATGAGAGAGAGTGGCTCAGACTTGACAAACAGTACTCACTGACTGTGCTTTACTCAGAAACAAGCTGTTAAGTAAGCAAACTTACAATGCAGAATGCTCATTCAGAAGCCTGCTAGAAAGGCTGTTTCTGTCATAAGTCAGCCAAGTCACTAAGGAAGAACTTCTCCTGTCAAAAAATGGATCATCACTTCAAACCCTTTCACAGTCTCCATCTGACCAAATATGACAATTGCGGTACTCTACCTCACAGCTTAAAACTGTTATTCGTGTATCTCACCAACATTTATGTTTATATACTGAGTATGCGGGAAATCCTCCAGAGATAAAGGTAAAACCAGGCAAACTATACACACACACCTGAGAAGGGGTGTCTTGAAACTACATGTCCCACAGATAAGGATGCTCCAGAGCATCCTGCTGCCTCGGGAGGGAGTAAAAAGCCAGCAGTAGGTCTCTGCTGCCACTCACTTTTCCTTTCTGCGGCAGCTTTGTAGCTTTGTGCAAGGATTAGCAGGAATTTACTGTGAATTGTAAAGGATTTTATCAGGAGTGATGAAATGTAGAAGTACAGTGTAATGAGTCCTGACCTTAAGAGATGGGAGGCTTTGCTAAGGATTTGAAAGCAGTACTAGGATTTTAGTCCAAAGACATAAACAACTTTCCAAGGCTTCCATATGAACTAAACATGTGCCATTCATTTCGTTTAGATTTTGTTTATGACCATGCCTCTGGGTTTTGAATTATGTAGATTAAGCCCTATATTTGCAAGAAAAATTAGTATGCGTACACAGAGAACATAATTCCTACCCCATCTAATGCAACAATAAATCTCTATATTCTGCTAATAATATTTGCTAATAATTTGTTAATATTATCAAAATTTATTTCATTATATTATTATTTTATATTATGTATTTACATTTATTAATTTTATTTGCTATTTATTGTTTCAACAACTTTAATATTTGAGTCTGTTTCAGAAAATTCCCCTGTTTAAATAATAGCGTATCCAAAATATGTGTTCCTCTCACATGCAGCACTCTCTTTCCTTAACACACTGCCAAAATTGTGACACAGCAGGTCCATGCTCCTGAAAGCCAGCAAAGCTTATATCCACAGGGAGGCTGAGCCCATCTTCTAATTGTCTGCATCTGGACAAAACCAGCAAGCCTGTGGGTACACAGGTGCCAGGAGCACAGGGAAATGGCAGGGACACAGCTAGGAGAATCCCTTTCTGGATCAGGATAGCAAAGAACAGCCATCACAGGGCAGCCATTACATCTGCACCTGGGGCTGGGGCACACACAGGAATTCAATCAATATCTCCCTGCTCCCAAAGATGGTGCCCTGCTCTACAAAGCTGCAGGGTATAAAGGAAGGAGAAGAGCCAGAATTTGGCTGCCCTCCTGCCAGCCAAGTGGTCTAGCCTGTCAACTACATAATAATACAGGGTACTTCTTTATTTTAATTTATGTTAAAAGTGAATTAAATCCTTCAGAAAACACAGTTTTCCAAGTTCACAGATACTTATAACTGTGAATTAACATCAAGATTTTGAAAATAAAAACAATAAAAGTGTCTACAGAAAGAACAGTAATATATATTCTTTTTTTATGAGGGAGGCAAACCATGACTGTTGGTGAGCATAGAGTTAGAAACTGTTTTAGCTATTATTGCTATAAAGTAACATTTTAAAAACCTTCTCTATCTTTTGGGTGGAATCAACTGATTTTGCATTTACACCAGAACTGCATATAAATGACCTTCTAACACTCAGGAGAAAAAGCTTACAGAGCTATCAGTTCTGTATATTATATGGGAATAATTAACTTTCTTTAAAAAAATTTAGGGCGATGCTGGTGGGGTATTTTCTTTCACTTTACCCAAAATCATTTCATTCACTTAAATTTAGTTTATTCACTCAAATTCTTTGCAAACATCATCTGAACGTTTCCCTGTAATGTGGCACTTTTAAATAACTCAGTCACCTGATCAAGAAAAAGCATCCAGAAATCTATTCTTAAGAAAATTAATTTCTGCTTTGAAGAAGAAATGGTACCAAACCCAGCTGTGTTGGAAGTCTATCTCACGCCCAGTTCCATTAAGCACTATAAAATTCCCAGTATCACAACTGCCAAGTTTACAGATACTTATAAATAATCAAGGAAATAATAGTACAAAGTCCTGTGTACAAGGTGCAGTATTATCATGTTACTGTAATTTGGAGTATCATATATTCTCTTGCTGAAGACCTTTCCAGAAACCATTCATTCTGGAGAGCTGTTCTCTTAAAATTTTCCCCTTGAGCCCACCAAAGTCCAACTTTTTCAGCTTTGAAATTCCAACTTATTAATGAAAATTTCCTAGATCAAATGAATAAAAATTAGCTAACCTCTACAAGAAAAGCCAGTAACAAACATATGTTTGAGATGGTTTTTGCCATTTGACCTTTTCCCTTATGGTTTGGCAGAATGAGCAGTTAAAATGTGTGCCATCTTATATAACTAATATGAAAAAGGTGGAAGAGCAACAGGTAATTCCAGCAAGGCTTTATCATGGTTGAGTCACTTATAGGATTAAAACGTAAGTGGAAATGAATTGTCCCATAGAACATACACACTTAACTCCATTTCAATTTCATCAGATTAAGTTAAAAAAACCCTAGATGAAAAACAGCAAGCACTCCTAAACACGTACTTTCATGTATAAACAGATGATTTATTATAATAACAGAAAATGTTGCTATGAAAATTAAACTTAAACCTTTCCCAGAGGATTAAAATTGAACCTACTTTAACCTCATTTGTAATACGTGCCAAATTAATTTCTGTGGTCTCTGATCTCACTTGAATGAAGTAATTGTTTTTATGCCCCAGAGGTATGAAAATAACCGTTTCCTTGTGTGTTTAGAAATGAGCAACACCTAGGAACAAACCCGTCACGGGTTCCCCAGGCAGATTCTTTATGGCCTGCGGATCCCTCAGCTCACTATTATTGCCTGAACAGACCTTCTCAGCTGTCCCTCGCGCCAAAGGGACCTGCTGGCACAGGGCAGGGCTCTCTGTGGGCCCATCTGATTACCAAAAACCAGGCTGCCAGCAAGAGCTAGTTCATATGCAAAGGCTATGCATGTCTCTGACGGGCACAAGCTGCCACAGTTGCAAAACTGCTGGCATAGGATGTTCTTCCCAAGTATCTACAGCCACCCCACATCCTGTCTTTCTGATGACAGACAGCCAAGAGCCAACACGTTCACCCCAATTGCCTCTCACAGATCTCTCTGGTGGGCACAGTCAGACACTGTAAGATTTGATTTCTTACTCTCTGATAGTATTTTAAAGGGATGGGACGGAACGACACACCACCTAAATAGTTGCAGAGCTAAAGTACGTAATTTTCCAGGTCAGATCCCAGAAGTGACTCTCCCACTTTCCAGAAGAGCATGGGTCCAAAGAAGGGTCACAAAGACGATTAGAGGGATAGAACACCTTTCCTATAAGGAAAGGCTGTGAGAGCTGGGATTGTTCAGGCTGGACAAGAGAAGGCTCGGGGGACACATTATTGCAGACTTTCAGTACTTAAAGGGGGTTTATAAGAAAGATGGAGACAAACTTTTTAGCAGGGCCTGTTGCTATAGGACAAGGTATAACAGTTTTAAACTAGAAGAGGGTAGGTTTAGACAGAATATTAGGAAGAACTTTTTTTTTTTTTTTTTTAAATGAGAGTGGTGAGACACTGGCACAAAGAAGTTGTGGATGCCCCCTCCCCAGAAGCATTCAAGGTCAGGTTGGATGGGGCTCTGAGCAACTGGATCTCGTTGAAGATGTCTCTGGACAGGGAACTGCAGGGGAATCGGACTAGGTGACCTTTAAAGTTCCTTTCCAACCCAAACTATTCTATAATTCTTTCATTCTAATCAGCAGCCAGTCTAGACTCCTACTACAACTGCTTCCAGTTTCGATAAAGAATAAAAAAAAACCCCAGAAGCAGGAACCAGAAGCTATGGCTTGTCACAGGTAGATAACTAAGTAACAGGTAAATCTTAAGCAACTCTGATGTGTTTCTGCAATTAAAGAATGAATCCTTAAACCTTTTTAAGGTAGTTTTAGCTGTTTTCAACTTTTTAAAAACTTTGTTTTTAAAAGTTACTCTTAAAATGAAGTTATGACACCAGTTGTAAAGTTACTTTCCATTTTATATATAAACACAAAACCCAACGTGCATTATTTTTTAAAATTGTTATCTCATAATGCAACACTCACTTTTGAGGTGCTCCCAAAGTATGTTCAACCTGTCCAGCTAGACTGACCTAAAGTATCATCTTTTGTACAGTCAACATTCAGAAAATAGCATAGTAAAGTGACTTTTCCTCCCAGTAAAAGTGATACTGGAAATTTATTCACCTGTTTACCATAACACCACCACAGCCTTGGGGCACTAATTCTCGGGTAGCATATATTGTGCCAACAAATACAGAAATGCCAACGTGAGTCCTCCTAGGTTTTAACATTTAGTAAATTAGCAGAAGAGGCCTTCGCCAGTCCCAGAATCAAACCTAGCACACATTACTTATGTAATGCATAATTCTCCTATTTCCTGACCAACAAAAATGCTCCAGAACAGTGAACCCTACAGAATATATTTGCTTGCCAGCATCTGAAAGTGCTCGTACTCCCAGCAGTACAGTTGGTTTCAGTGGAAGCTCGAGGAAAGCTTAATGATGACACAAGGACAGAAAATGCACCAAGACACAGCTTGTTTGCAAACCCCATACTTTCTTGATTTGTGTAGCTCTTAGCAGAATTTTGCAATTCATAAAAAGAAGTATCTATTAAGAAACATGATAAGAGACAGCAAACTTATACCAACAGGAGGGGGTAAGGAGCAACAACTCAACCTGAAAATGTTACATGCTTCTGCAGAATTTTCTTTCACTAGACAAGAAGCATATTTCACTCTTAAATACACAGTATGTGCATGGTATGGCTGATGACTACCTATTCAGCTAACTTCAGATTTAATAATCTAATACTGGTAGAAAGTATCTATAATATAATTATGGTGTTTATTAGGCAACTGACAGCCTAAACCCGCGCCTTTTTTGTTGGTGTCCCGTATATCAACAATTTATTTTGTACTTATGTGGTTTACAACCCCTACTTGAAGCTACCTGGTCAATAAGTAGGTTGAAACAGGTATGCTGTAGAACCTGGACTGGCTCCATATGAGGCAGATGGTGTGAAATAAAGGTGGGATTAAATTACGGACCTTTGGGAATTTCATCTTCTGAAAGAGCTGAACATATTTTTCCAGTGGCCTCAGATACAGATCAGTATCTTGGGCTTTTATAAGTACTGTAAAAATATAAAAGGGAAATTTCTACATCTTAAGAGAGGATCATTTCCAAGCTAACCAAGCCTCAATGAGGAATGCAAGGAATTTATTTATTTAAAAGAGAAAGATATGTAGGCTTTTGTGACGTGCTACAGCCAAAGATTACTCATGAAACTGCAGAGAGGTTCATCAAGTGGCTATGATGTTTCCCATTCCACTTCTGGTGGCCAAGGATGCTTAACACCTTTCTAGAATGTCTGTTGTTCCTGATGCCAACCAGACCAAGGAGAAGCAGGAAACACGGTAGATGCCTAGGTCATGGAAATGTGAAATTTCTACCTTGAATAAAAGAAAAATAAGTCTGAAGCCTGCAATCATTTTAAAGAGGGTGTATGTTGGACAGGCCAGGTCTGATCACAATAGGTCTAATTATGTATCTGTTTAATACTCCTGAAAAATCTGGCACCAAGTGCATCCTGACATTCTGAAAAAGGACTGTGTTCCAGTGCACTTCCAGTGTTATAGTCAAAGGCTCGGCCTTTTTCATCAAAGGGGAAAAGGCCTCCACTTTTTCTTCAAGCTGGATGTTGAACAAACACTGACAACTTAATTATTTTCACAGATTGTAGAAGTTTCTGCTGTTTTGCCCTTCAGCAGAAAGCACAACACATGTGCTCTGGGCTCCTGCTGGCATGGGAGAACACGGGAAGGATTCAGACTCACACAAGCAGTTTGGTTTGGTCTCTGTTCAGCGTAGGTCTGTTCTTTTACTGCTCAAAACTCTTATTAAAATGAAAGCTGTAGAGCAACACTAGCCCCTACAGGTGGCAAGGTCATGGTGAATAATGTCTTTTCTTTCCATTATGTGGCCTCAAAAGTTTAGAAGAGATCTGAAATTTTTGTACTCTGTCACTGTAGACTATTCGCTAACTAAAGGCATCTGAGGAAATACAGAAGTTTCAATCATTTCTTCTAGTCATACATCAACACAAAGCCTGTTTCACTGTATTTCAATTCACTAATACAAAATTACAACCAAAATTCTAACACTGAGATAAAAAAATTTAAAAAAAAAAGAGATTGTAAATATGTGAGTACTTTAAGGTTTTATTTTAAATCTTTATCAGTGATCTTTAACCATGACTAAAATAGGTAAGAAAATACTTGTAAGTGTAAGCATTTTGCAGAGCTAGTATCTCCTAAACTGAATAACATTATAGAAGCTGGTATTTTATTATATTACAATAAAGTTTAATTTTATATACAAAGTATCTTATTAGCTAAATATTTCTTTATTGATAATGGCTTTATTTAATTTCCTTTATCAGTAGACTTTGTCTATCTACATATTTACAGCACCTAGAGAATCAAAAACGATGCTGAAAAAAATGCACATACTAATTGGTTTTGCTAGTGCAGTCTCTCTAAACTATTTCTATGACAGGAAAACTATCCACATAAAGTTTAAAAAACCAAACCCAAACAAACAAATAATAGGCCATCTCAGCACACAAAGGAGCTTGTTTTAATACATATGCTCCTGCACCTCTGATACAACTTAGCACCATGTCTTACACTGCCATGTTAAGATAAATTATAGATTATTTTGTTACATACACACAGAAACACAAACGATATATACATCTCATTCACTCTACCCTTACCACCTTCTACTTCCTTGAAAAGAAGGATAACAGCTGCTTTCTTTGGCTTTTAAGATCTTAATTTTTTGAACAAGACTCTGAAACTCTAATTTCACAAAGGAGAAAGAAAACAATTAAAGATCATGATTGCCTGTAAAAAGTGTAGAATTTATAATTGCACTCAGAGAACTAAGAAATAACTATGTCTCAAGCCTATAAGCAAATAGGCTGATCCATCCTTGGTGAAACCCTTGGAAAGACCCAAAAATGGGGAATGAACTGGACTCTTTGTAATATTCACATTGCATCTAGCATCACGACATCACAACATTGCTAATAACAAGCAGAGAACAAGCAGAGGATTAAACATATCTCCCAACAACATTTCCCATTTGGAAAGTAAATAACCTCGCATATAACTTTTTCCATTAAAAAGAACTATTTCATTTGTACCAATGTATGATTATCATCAACATTATTATGATCATTAAACAACAGTGTCTGTTTCAACGCCAAATTTAGCAATACTTTCCTGGATATAAGCTCTTTTCTCAAACTCATTTTCTCCAGAGTTTGAGAACCATCATGGGAAGAAATTTAGAAAAGATGGACAAGAAAAAACAGAATCCCTTACAGCTACATAGTCCCTAATCATTAAATTTCACTGCCTTTTAATGTTTAACTCTGTTTTTCTTTGGTAATTTATACGAAGTCTGATTACTTTGGGAAGCCACCATAAGCTATTTGCAAAAGCAAACAACAAAAAGTCATTTGGGTGCCTTATTTTTTCAAATGCATGGAGAAAGGCAAGGCAAAAGAACGTTCTCCTTGATATTTACAAGAATACCTGAAATCTCTTTCTTGCTTATTTTTATATAAAAGATTGTCTTTTCTTGCTTTTCAGAAATTCAGCTCAGTCTGGGGGCCTGGATGAAGGCCATGCAGAAGAGGTTCAGCACAATCCCTGCTCTCGTTGTCATGAATCTCACGTGACCACCTAATAACCATGGATTAGACCATCCTGCAATTAGGATCTCGTCTGCAAAATACAAAACCGGCCCCTGAACTTCAGAGTAAGTACTGCCTTGTGATAGTGTAGAGCTCTTCACCCTCCATTCCTGTTTGCACTTTCAGGATGAACAACACTGAAATTTGGAATTTAGTTCTGAAGAAGAAAATCGTAAGAAAAAATCCTGAAGACAGAGCTAAAAAGACTGTTTATGAAAACACGGATCACATTCCAGATGTATTTACTAATCAACATCATCCTGAAACACTCTCTCAGAAATAATTGGCTGCAGATCCTTCAAATGGTTCTTTGCAATTATTACAGAGGTGAAAAATTTGCATTTTACTGTTCAATTTTCTAATAAATTACACGATAATTAATTTTTAAGAAACTCCGATCGACAATATAAATATTAAATAGATTGTATTTAACATATTTTTATTACACTTTGACAGTGTTTACAAAAAGAGAAACTAATAATATACAGCACAGCATTTTAATAAAATATTCCTGGAACATTAAAGCTTACATTCTGTTTCACACTCCATTTTTTCCCCACTCAGTCCTTTGATTTAAGCCAATCCATCAGTTCTGCCTCAGTTTTAGCGGAGTTTTTAGTACTTACACTGTTCTGCCTGGCACACCTGTTTCACCACCATGACATACAGCAAAGAGCTGATCCTGACTAGGACCTTCAGATGATTTGTTACTGTCAGGATTATAAACCTTCACTTATCCAACAACTGGTTATCAATCATCTCTGTACACAGTCAATCCCAAACGGAAATCAAGACCTTGGTTTACTTAAGCTGTGAGCATTTTGGGACACAGCTCATATTGTTGCTGTCTCTACGGATGCACACCCGAGTGATTAGTGACATGCTCCTTTTTGATGCTATCCTTCAATATTAGTGCTAATCTCATACAAAATAATAAGATGCCTTTTATGATATTTAGTTTAGTTCATATTAAACACTCAAGGAAACAAGGAAGTGCAATGTATTGAAAACATATTTAAAAGGTAATACAATAGAATAACCTTGTTTTGTGCTCTGGAAGCATTAGCTTCACCTGATTCCAAATTCTGATGACTCTACAAACAGCTTTGAAATTAATTAGCCTTTGAAATTAATAAACCCAAACATAAACTCCTGGAAATGTGTGTTTTAATATGGCAGAACAAATAAAGTATTTAAAACACACTTCTTGATGCAAAAATACTTTAAAACATCTTATAATGCTTAGAAAAAACCTCAGAGTAATAAAAATCATATGTTTGGAACACTACGCATTTAATTACTTTCTTATTAATGCATTTTACTACCAGTTTATGTCTGTGATTAAAAGCCACCAAAAGCAACACATTTTGCCCTATTTTTCCCCTTCTGTGTTTCACAATAGTCTTATTTATTTTCAGCATATATTTGATGCAAGTCAGTCTTTGCTGAAACTGTGGGAATGTGAAAATGAGTTCTTCCTCACACCAGTCCTTTCACAATTTGTATTTTATTTTTTATGATTTTCACATGATATTCCATATCTTGGGAAAAGCAAGCTGGCTAGGTTGTACGGTTTTACTTATTGCCTAGAATAGGCACTAACACCTGAAGATGAAGTGGGAGAAGTAACATTACAAATTAGTCATAACAGTAACTTGGCTATTGGTAACACACTGCAAACAGCTGCTTTAAATCTGAGAAGAACATGTTAACCCAAGCCACACTCATGGCTATTTGAATCAAAACCAGCTTTCTACATTAGGTTTCACCTCTGAAACATTTCCTAACTTTTCTCCACATTGTTTCTTAAACTGTATCAGTAGAGAGTTCTGCTCAGGGAAGCAGGTAGGAACTTGAAGTATGTTACTATTTGTCGTGATGAAATTAAGTGTATGCTCAAATCAAAGTACCCTGATGAATAAAGTCCAAGCCATAGACACAGTAATTAAAACCTCACAACATCCCAAGTGAGCTTCTTGGAGGAATTCAGTCACTTAGTTCCCCAAAAGCTCAAAGTATTTTAATGCCAAATATCAAAATTGACAAGTAACACTTGAGTTACAGAATTCAGGGAGGTGAACCCTTGCTATGAACTCAGTTTAGGGCCCTGTGCACCTAAAGATGTGCTGCTACATCCATACTGTGTCCCACTGATTTCTTTCTGTGCCAGTGATTTATGGACATGAAACTGAAAAACAACACAAAAGGAAGCAGTAAGGAAAACAGTGATGCAGGTCTGGTCCTGCACGAGTACTTACATACTCATGGTGCAATTTAGCTTGTTTTGACAGTGAAGACAAACAGCAAAAGAGCAGCCTGAGCATCCACATAACTGAGTAGTAACTGCAAAGGAATAGGTAAGCAAGTGGGCAAAAATATGAGGTAGAGAAGCTAGGATGAGCACCACAGTGCCTCTGCTTATCTGTTTTAACCATCATCCCTCTCCCAAGTTATAATTTATAGGCCGTGACACAGTAATAGTTTCACCAGCACTTTGAAGATCACATTCCATCCTAGCCTGCCCATGAGCATCACCAGCTGCTCCAGGGCAGCAGATCTCTGCTCTCACAGCACCCCATCCTCCCCTCCTAAAAGCCTCCTGAGGTCTGTCATTTTGTTCAGTTCCCATCTTATCCACGAGGAGGGCATGCCTTACACTGCCTGTATGCTCTCTAGAGACTCATAACGCAGACAATAATTTAATGGGTTCATTTGTGGCTTTATGAAGTAATTTATGCTCCCTTAACACAATAAATCCATTAAACTTCACGGACTTCATAAATCAAACAGAGTTTGTATTTGCTCCAATATGGAAAAAGAGGAGCAAGACGGACACTGTGAGGGGTTATTTTTCTGGTTTTGAACACTGAAGTCCGGGTATGAGAGTTTAAACTCCCTGGAGTTTAGGGACTAGATTTAAGTACCAAAGCCATACACAAAACTCCCTCTGTATATACTGAGTGAGCAGTAAATTCAGATCAAATATCTAAACCTTTATTTATCTTTCAATATCTCCTTTGCTAAAGGTTTTAAAATATTTTAAAATAAAATTTTTAAGCAATTTGTGATGGCAACTGTTTGGTTGTTTTGGTTTTTTTCTTTATAACACAAATACATAGAAATTGAAAGTTACAAGATATTTAAGCTAAAAACTTTAGCAGGTGCTTCTTCTGGAAAATTCTGTCTTCTCTTTGCAGAATATGCTAGTGAAGTAAACAGCCACAGGAGGGTTACACATACCATGTGTGACAACCAAACCTTATATATTTGTTTCCATAACATCAAACCAAGAAAAAAGCCAACCCCATTCTCATTTGAATCAGAAACACCTAAGCCAACTGAATGCCTGCATCAGTTTTTAAAAAAATCAGCTTTCTCAACACATACAGGTTTAGCGATGAACTGTGAACTTAGTTGTCAACTTCCTTTTCTCTTTATGCTAGTCACGATTTGCTCTCAGTCTTTTTCTCTTCCCTACTAATCTTTGAAAAAAACCTTGACCTTTCCAAACTGCCCAACAGTGGATTTCAGATGCATTCAGGTTGCTGTGCTTGAAATCTTTCTCCTTTGAAGTTGATGGGAGTTTTGTCACGGGCTTCAATCAGGAAGAGATTTCCGTCTCAGTGGGAGAGTTGCAGTTCTATCCCTGCCCCTATTCATAACCGCTGTCTCTCAAGATCAAACTGCCAAAATAATGACCTGCCTGAAATCTGAACACTGCTAACAAAGTCCTAACAGACAAAAAGAATAGTTTTCATCTTCCTGTCATTGCCATTGGTATTTATACATAGTATCTGTAGTAACTGCAGAATGGCACACATTTATTCCCTCCTTGAAATGTAATTTTTTCATAGAAATGAAGGAGTATTAACTAAAAACTGTCATGTGAAGCCTGTTTGGCTGTCCTGGTCTTAAATCTGCATTTCCCCGAGTCTCAGCTGGGGACCTGAACCACTGCATAGTTCTCCCTCAAACCAAAACTTGACCCTGCATCTGTAACTATAAAAAATTTCCTCAGAAGTAGAGTATTTCCATTTAAAAACATGTTATTTCAATGAACCAATGTTTCTCAAAATTTTGGAAAGGAGTCACAGATAGTCAGGGTCAGGACCAGAGGCATGATCGGGAGCTGGAAGCAACAGTACAACACTTTTACATCTATGATGTTGCCTCTTTTACCAAGTACAGATCCACCATTGCTTTAATGAAGAGTTTCAAAAACAATTTTAAGGGAATTTTTATTGCAAAAGTAGGAGTCTGGTCTGCATTGCAGTCTCCCTTTCCTTTTTCTTTAAGATATTTACATAGATTCAGTTGGACTTGAAAATGAAATATTTAATTTTATTCCCAGAACTGAGACAAAAAATACCCCAAACATTTTGTACCCAGCCCTAATTCTTAGTGTCTACTAAAAGGTGTTAATAAAGCAAAAGGTTTCTAAGCAGTTTTATGGCATGTACCTTAAAAGAAAGTGCACATGTATGAATTTAAATACCTGTGCTTTATTCTTTAAGAAAATCTTATATGAGTACTTGTTTTTATAGCTTAATCCTAATAGCTCTTATAAGATGCCTTTTGAAGCCTTGTACACAAATCTCTTATGATTTACATTTCAGAAGGAGCACAGTTTTAGGAGGACTGGTGAAAAATTAAATATTTCTTCTCTTATTACCTTCTTGTGAGCTTTCCTCCTTTATGAGTTGTAAAAGCCTTTAATCATACAACTTATTTAACTGGTTTTGCATCATATAGTCATTAGAGGGCTGATTTGAGGTGATGATTCCCTGTGTGCCCAAGTGCTGGTGTGGCAGCTCCATCGCGTCACTGCTCCCGAAGGAGAAGTGGTTTAGTCACCACTGCCCACAAGGGAAGTGACTCATCCCTCGTCTTTCACACTGACATACACTGGACAAGAAATACATCACCTTGCACTGTGCTGAGGATGGCCCTGGAAACCGGAGCACAGGGAAGAATATATCTTTGATGCTGTAAACAATTCAGGTGACAGCAGTCACATCCATTATACAAAAGGCAATAAAAGAAAGCAAGAATGACATGCTACACAGAGCTAAGCCTCCAGCAACAAGCCATCTCTAATGATCATACAGAGAATGGGATAGCTACTTTTTAAAATAACACTCTTATAAGAGTTATTTTGCTTCAGTTATCTCTGGTGCCAGTTAAATATCTTTTTCTTTTATCCTTCCTTTTTTTTTTTTTTCTGCTTTATAGTCAAATACTTGTAATAAAAAGCTCTTCCATGAAAGCAACTGAATGCTGGAGCAAGGTTTGAGACAACTCCCCAGACTGAAGTTCCTTTCTGTTGTTTGCCATTCCGAGGCATTCTGAGATTTTCCACATAGCACAGACAGCTTTCTGCACCACCTCAGGTGGCATGTGAAGTAAGTGAGACACAGGTGATTGGTTTGACAACATCACTGTTGCATTACCATTTAAACAGACTGAAGATGAGAAGAGCCTCAGCTGCCCATCAGACCTCTGCATCATAGAAGTCAAAATCTCAGCATGTTTTGTTTGGACTGAGCGAAGAAAACATGATGCGTAGATAGGCAAATTGCAAATCCAAAGAATATTTTCCAGAACACCTATACTACACAAACATACATATATGCCTCGTTCTTCCTCCTAAACTTTCTTTTCCAGCTTCCCTGTAAATATTTATTGATCTTTTCCAAGCCTCTGGGCTTGGAAATATTATCATACACATCGTCTTTCAAAAACCATTCCTGGATATGTCACACCACCTTTCATCAGTGCCGTATTTTAATATACGTAATTGCATCTAGTGATCTCTACTCTGCTCTGCCAACAATTCATATAGTCTCATCTTCCAGAGAGCCTGACTAGTAACTAACAGATACAGAACCAGGGTCACCCTTCCAGATACCAGAAAGGTTGCATTTTAAGACATGAAGTGAGACAGTGACAGACCTAACTCTACATACATAACTCCTGAAGTTAGTGGGAACCAGAATAATATTTCTGACAGCATAATTTCATTGCAAATTATGTTTTCATGTCCAAAAATAAACTAACTCCTCAAAATCTTCTTTGATAGGGCTCTGTATTTCATGACTTGGCAGCTCTACAAGTTACTGTGAATTTCACTGTTTGCTCAAAAATGTAGAATTTGAATTTTCATTGAAGCAAAATACTTTCAGCCTACCTGAAAAACTTAATAGCCATAACTGAGTACAGGCTAAAGTGGGTGCAGTCTGGGACCACACCAACAAGAGATCAGTTAGCTCCATCACATCAACAAGCACATGCAGCATTAAGTGACCCTGTGATGAGGCTGTAGCCCACTGAATGGTATCAGGCAGAGAGCTAAGAGGGACAGAGGCAGCTCCTCAGCAAAGGAATAATCCCCTCAAAGAAGGTCAGCATTCCTCAACAACTCAAAAGTAAGAAATAGCAGGAATGCCAGCCATAGCATGAGCACGACTCCATCAGTAGAAGGACAGGGGGAAGAAGGGGAGCTATGCTATGCACAACTGAAGTTTTCACGGATTTTCCCATTGGGCATCACATTAATGAAAACAACTCATTTACCACAAAGCTTTTTAACTGGGACCAAGTTTTACACAGTTCTCATATTTCTAGTTCTCAACAAAGATGTTTTAGAGCCAATACAGCAGAGGAGAAATCAATGACCTTTGTCAAAGTAAATGGCACAGAAGCTCTTCAAAACCACACAAAGTCAAGAGAGGAGAAGGGAAGAGAGCTCGGGAAGAAGACTGACACTGTGAAGTATCAGCATTTCTACTTCTCAGTTTCTATCCGAGTTAAAGTATTCTTAAAATGCATCCAGCTCATCTGATAAGAGATACAAGTGGAGCCTCACGATGATGCAAAGAGTTACATGAATAGTTAATTTTTGAGCCTGCTTTGCTGGTCAAATCAAGGCTGTGGAGTCAGCCTGAGGTTTTATCCATTCCCCGTGCCCCCTTAAAAACCAACCAAACAACAACTTTTTTGTTTCAGGTTGACAATAAATTTCATTAAGAGACGACATTCTCACTGACTTCGCTGCTGGTCGCTACGCTCTTCAGATTTTCAAAATAACAAAACCCTCGGAACTGAAAATAAGAAACACAAACCCGGCGCATTTTCCCGCTACCCACCCTGGGAGAGGGGGAAAGAACAACCTTCCTAAATTCCGTGGGAAAAGCGCCGCACGGACCGGCAGGAGGCACCCGCGGAGACTGCCAGCGCCGCCCGACCTCTGCCTCCCGCGGGACGGCGGCGCCGGGGAAAAGGGGCTCCGTCCGGGGGGGTGGAAAGGGGGCTCCGCCCGGGGGTAAAAAGGGGGTTCGGCGCCGGCCCCGCTCACCAGCCGCTCCCGGGGCCGCCTCGCGGGGCCGCGCTGGGAGCTCCGGACGCGGCTCCGGTGCCTCCGCCGCGGCCACTTATTCCCGCACAGCGCACATCCCGTTTCCCACCTCGTCCCGTCCCTTCGCTCACCGTGTCCCGTCTCCCTGGGGATGGCCGTCCGCGGCCCCCTCCCGCTGCCGCCACCGCCACTGGCGGCGCCGAGGCTGGAGCTGGAGGCCGGCGCTGCTCCCGCCGCCGGCGGAGCGGGGGCGGCCGCTCCATCCGCCCGGGCAGCCCCGGGGTTGGGCGGCGGAGGGCACGACAGCGCGGCGGGATTTGAGGGAATTCGCGGCCGTTTACAGACAGCACCGAGTCCTCACGAAGCAACACAGACGCATCCTCCCCAGCGCCCCCGGGGACATGTGATATCCGAATCCCTGCCTCAGCCTCCCCCTCCGCAAATGTGTACAAAAGTGCCGCAAATTAACTCTTTGTTGCCTGCACGTAATTGCTCCCCAGCGTGCCCCGGGGATGCCGGGACAGCCCATCAGGTGAAAGCTGTTAAGACACAAACCAGACCTCAAATGTCTGGCTCCCACTCAAGGCTCAACGCAGCCGCCTCACTGGGACGGATCCCGCCGGGTTCCCCTCTCGCTCCTGCGGGGACGCAGAAGGACAGGGGCTCGGGAGGGAACACTGCGGAGACTGTGGTTTTATTTGGGCAGCTCCTAGTTAAACTTCAGGCCATGAGAAAAGTAAATGCCTCTTACGCGGCGGTGTTACGATAGATGACTTCTGAAGTTACGCCCACTGTGTAATAAACATTCCTTACCAGGATTTAAAACTGCTCCTCGTCTCATTTTTTGCAGAAAAAAAAGAAGACGTCACTAGAGTTTGCCTTCCCAATTGCACAGCTGCTAAAGCTGCCTAATGATTAAGCACAGACAAAACACAGGTATTTGCAGAATATGTGTTTTCAACTCAGTGAAAGCAAAATCTCTGTGGATGTTTGAGAAAAACAGCCTTTATGTCAACTGCAAGGAAAGCCAGCTTCATGTGGTGTGTGATGGGTTTCCCTGTGAGATTTGTTCACTTTGGCACTTACTTACAGGCTGCCTGTTTCTCTGTTGACCTGGAGTGGTCAGGCAGACTGTAGAGCATCTCTGCAGACCACCATTCATCTGAGAAAAAGTTGGTTTCTGCCATGAGACTAATGCAACAACACCCTTATAAAATATGTGCATCTCCTGGCATGGACAAGTGGAGACCTTTGTTATCATGGAGCTGTTTTCCAGAAAAACGTAGGATGGAACAATGAGTTGAATTCTACTACCAACGTACCTTAAATACCAGTACTTCTAGGTGGGTAAATCTCTGCACATGCTGAGTGTACAGCTCTCTCAGAAGTTGAGCCAGCAACAACAATCCACCACATGCCAGGCTTTTGCCCCACAGACCTTTGGAGCTGGCATGCCCTCTCGCTTTGTGCAAGAAGTTGTAGTTAGTGCTCCTTGATGAATTTTACTGTCATTATTTTGCAACACATGGGACATTAAATTTTTTCCCCTGGTTTCTTTTCTGCGAGCACCTTTGTTCTTGTATTCTAAGAAAAGGGGATTACTTCTGGCTTTGCAGGGGTCAGTCAGAATTCAGCAGTGTTGCTAGGGCTCAGAGTTTGGCTGTCTTGCCAGTACCATCCGTTTGCTTTCCATGATTCATTTGGTTGACATTTAGCATGTACCCAACTTTTAGAGCACTTTCCACCTTTCTCAAGGAAAAGAGAAAGCAAACTCTTTTCTTTCTACTTCTCTTGCTCCTTGTAGACATCAATCCATGCAATATAGCTCCTCACTGCCGAGCTTGATCTACATGTCTTCTGTGGGATCACAGAGCAGTAGAGAAAATAGCTGTCTTGGTGTAAGTGCAGGAGTTTTTCAAGGCTTCCCCACAGACAAATCTGCCTCTTGGGTCACACCCAGAGGAGTCTACAAACTTAAATGGGCACTGATGAAAGAACTCTCCTCTATCTATCTATCTATCTATCTATCTATCTATCTATCTATCTATCTATCTATCTATCTATCTATCTATCTATTGCAAGCAATTTCTCCGTGTCCTTGCAGGGAAATCAAGTGCCATATGCTTTAAAGCAAACTAAAAAATTTATAATTAGACAAGGGCTACAAATCCTAAAAATTGACCCAAAGTATCCTCCTGACTTCTGTACCTTCACTGAATGACACAATTTGCCCTAAAGTTTTATTTGCCTTTTTCTTTTTCTGATAATCCATTTGTTTCTTTAAATCTTACCTCAAATATTCAGCAGAAAGTCTTCTAGTAGTGCACTTCAGCAAGTCTGGGTGAAAGCTTCAATGTAAATTCTGTAGTTAGCTGTAGCAGTTGTGGCACAATGAATAGACATATTCTACATAATATGTAGAGTGGATATTTGAGTCTCTTAGTTGCCCAGACAGGAGGACAACTAACAGATGATTAACAGACAAATTCAACAGTAATTTTAATTCATAACATTAAATCTTGGGGGACATAAGGTGACAGTTGACTAGATGTATGGGAAAAAGATATCGATCTCTAAGATCTCAGTGAAGTAGTAGAACAGAAGCTTTTCTTCATTGAAATTAATAAGGTTGGCACCTTCAAAAAGTCATTTTCTGGTCCTTATTAAAAACTGCTTGTAGTATTTTTCTGGAGAGCTTTGTCTAGTTAGGGATAACACAGTACATTCTGTCAAGTCATTCAAATGAAGGGATTGATACAGATCATTGTGGTGCATGATTATTTCTTCAATATGACAAAAAGGTAACCCCCTTGAATTCTGTCTTTGAACCTGTGACACATTTGAAACCTGTTATCATCTTTCAGGATAACTTTCACTTTTTGTTTCCCTCCATATGTCATTGCTGTCCAACTGGTAGTGGTTAATTGCAATAAATATTTCTCTCAGTCAACTTCTTTTCACTGCATGTATTCCTGTGTATTTTCTAAACGTCTTCTCAAAACCAAAGATGATGTTTGTTTTTTTTCTGCAGGGCACATGCAGAACTTGAGAGAATGGAAAAGATCAAATAGAGACAGGATTAAATTTAGCATTTTTTGTGGGTAATGCCTCTTTACATATTGGCCTGTTACACTTTCCATTGCTCTCCAGCTCTCTACTCCTCACACGCACATTACTAGGTGATCACTCAGCTACCACCAATTAATTACATAACAATCTAATACAGACTAGAGTTCTTAAAAGACTAAGAAATTTTATTCTAACAGTGTGGGAATGGACTACTGTGCTAAAACCAGCAGAAGACAGAGGCTATTGAACAATTACAAGTAAAGGAAGAACAAGGGTGCAATCAATCATTATTTCTGGCTAAAGAGTAATAATAAGTAGCCATCATAGTGATTTCTAGGTGATCCACAATGGCAAACTAGTTTTGAAAGCTGAAAATGTAAAAAAAAAAAAAAAAAAAAAAAGGCTTCCCAAAGGTTTCAATATTAGTTTCAGAAGAGGCTCCAGGCATTCAGTTCAGCAAAAGTGAAACTTATAGATGCTAATATAGAAGCGTGGATTGTGTTTAATGTGAAAGCCATACTGACCATAATACATCTGAATCACATCATTTGAGCACTTTCAGTAAACTGATGTTGGAAGACAGTGCAATCAGTTCTGCCCCTATTTAAAAGCAGGAGCTTAAATGTATTGTTCTTTAATGTCTTAAGCTCCTACCATTTAAACCAGAGTATTTTTTCACACCAAAGTTACCAACCTGATTTCTGCATAGTTTCATGCTGCTATAAAATAGGAAGAGAAAAAAGCTGAGGAAAAGTGAAAGTTTTTTCTATGTCAGGAGAAAAATCTCTTGTTTTATGACAACCTGTAAAAATTTTGTTTTCTTGTTTTAGTGTAAACAGGGGTAACAGATCCAGGATGATTGACATTTACTATGTCCATGCACAGCTCCCAGGGTACTGTACTTTTAACCATATTCCACTGCAAATCCAGCAGTTTAGAAAAATAAACACTGACAAGGATTTCCACTTTCAAAGGCCTTTCAGTAGTGAGTCTTCACTGAGTGAGTCACTGAGTATTCCGTGACTTCTGCTCAAGACAGAAAGAAGCTGCCTGCACCATGTGCATGACCAGGGTTGTTTCAAAGTTAAAAACATTTTTAAAAAGTGTATTTGCAAAGGGACAATCCTACCTTTTATCTCCTTCTAGCTCAGTATGGTAAGTACTATTATTCCTACTCCTATAGTATACTTTTTTATTCCATTCAGGTTTGGTTTTGTTCTTTAGTCTCCTGTTTTTTTAATGTACTCTACCTTTTTTTTTTTTTTTTTGGCTAATTTTTTATCACGCCTCTCATCTCACTTTCAGGTAATTCTTGCCTTCTTCAATTATTTCAACTTTATTTCCCTTTATGAGTAGCAGTAAGCTTTAAGACAGTTGTCAATAGAAACCTAAGACTTTAGGAAGGAAAGGTGAACCAGCCAGAATTCTGTTTATGCTCTAGCCACCTTTTTTTCTCCTTTAAATAAACATTTCTTCCACATCCAGTCATGGAAGTCTCCTGCTAGAAACTGACAGAAGACGATGAAATTCTGGCATCCCCAAGCAAAAATTATAACAGGATAAAAGTAAAATATGTGACTAGAAAACCTTAATTCACTTAGTTTGGCTTTCACTTTTCTGGCTTTTTTCGACCCACCTGTGTAATTTTACATACCAATTCCTTAGAGTTTTAAAATTGTAAGCAGAGAATGTATATTTGTAAGATTGAAATAGGACAAACTGAAAGGAGTTAGCAAAAGAATAGTGTTTTATATACTTGTTGATGGACAAACTCAAAAATCTTTAAAGTAATTCCTGAAAGATGCCTATGCCTCACTTAGCAGACACACATATTACCTATCAGCAGTAGTTTCAGTTAGTAAATTGAGCTATGAAAGTAAATCAATACCTCATTAATTCAATTACATTTTTTAAAAATCTGAATGTGTCTAGATCTATGGAGAGCATGATTCCCTTACTGTTTGCTTTCAGTTGTTTTAAAAATCTCTCAGAACTGGACAAATATGTCAACACCAAAAGGCTTTGACATGGGGTTCTTCCTGGAATTTGTCTCAAGACTTTCCTTTAAAATACAAGTGAAACAAAGCTATGTATTGAACTTAAAACAGCTTAAAAAATAATGCTTAACAGAATTTCAGACCAGCAGTACAAACCTTTTTTGAGAAACACCCCCTGCCCTGCAAACTTACACTCTTATTCTCCATTCTACCTTGGACTATGCTTCCATAATATGTGGGAATAGAACACAGAACTCATTCAACTCAAGTACTTTCCAAAAGAGTTTTCTAGTATATATATTTGAGAGAGTACTCCTTTTGTCTGATCTATGTGTTTCTGCAATAGTTTTAGCAAGAAGCAAGATATTATTCAAATAAACAGCTGTAACATTTGAAAATGCAGTGAGAGAGGTCTTAATGGCAACATAGGCTAGGATACAGAACAGGGGACAGATGCAAGAGAGAAAGTGAAAAATTCTAGAAAAGCTGTAATATGCATATCTGGTAAAGAGACCTTGGAATATTCAGTCTCAAATACACTTCAGTTTAGAACAGTTTCTCCTTCCTAGGAGAAATTATAAAGGTTGAAATATTTTTTATTTTTTAAAAAGTTGTGCTAAAATATTATTACAAGAATTTATTAAATGCTTCAAGGCTAGGCATTTTCCGCACATGAAAGTAGAAATGATAGGCAAAGCTTTGAATTTGTATGTTATGAATCTTATATTGCACATTGCTGCTCATGCGAGCCAAAGAAATGCCCATGTTCCTTGATCTGGCAATTTAGAAGGAGGTAATTTTTGATACTTGCTATGAAAACCACCCAAAACCCCTAAAATAAACTAGACAGATAAATACCTCAGTAATAACAGTGGAATGAGCTGTGAAATTTTTGAATTAATGGAATTTTACTTGAATATTTCACAAATATTGGTGCCTGTTAAAAATCTTTTGCAAGCTATAAGTCTAACCCAAGCGCTTCTGATGAAGTGGCAGAGAATTCCGTGCCCAAACCTTTCAATATTTCTGATAATGGTAAACAACTTGTGTGGGCACATCAAACCAGATCCCAGTCGTTTGCTGTCCCAGTTAAGAAAGTGCCTATCATGACATCCACAGCAGTCGATCACAGACAGCACTGATCCAGCTGCCTGTGATAACATCTGGTCATTTTTAGAGCAAAGCTGTTCTGCTAGAAAAGGTGTCTGCTGTCCCTCTCTTCATGGAAATTGTTCCAGCAAGCAAAGATAGCTCTAGGTCTCCACAGCATTTCCATATGCATTAAGAGATCGCAGGATACCAGGAAATGATGCAAGTAGCTTTGGGGAAAGGCAAAAGAATGGGAAGCTGGGCATGGAAGGCATGAAGAAATGAAGGTGATAACAGGAAGTTCAATATGAATTAAATGTTAATATTACACACAGATAAAACCTCATCCTGGTATTTTTTATCTTGCTGGACATAAAATGAAGATAATGGAATAAATACAAAATATAATTTCAGATAATTCTAGAAATGGTAGTGAAGACAAAATTACTCAATTTGGTATTACACTTCGTAATTCACAGAGTAGAACAATCACACATGAAGGCCATTCATCTCTAATGTTCTTATCTAAGAATTTGTTACATTTTCTGATATTGCATCACTGAAATGGTGTAAGTGGAGGACTGGTCTCTTACCAATAATGTAGAATTTGCTTCAAAACACGCCAGTGCCACTATACTAAAAAATTGGTCAATAAAGACAGATTAGTTGATCAGATGCATTTACTTTGAATTATGACATAGTTTGACTTTCGTTAGTAAGTTTGTCTAACATTCAAATAGAGCTTACTGAGACTTTTAACAGGTATTTCATTGAGCGTACAATAACATACTTTATATCTCAATAAGGAAAGATGATTCTGTCTTGCAGTACCAAGGCTAGAAGTCCCAAATTTTAAATTCCATCTTCTTTTGGAAGATGCAACAACAAAGTGGCCTGCTTCTGTGTAGATGTGGTGCTTAGGAACATAGTTAAGTAGTGGGATTTGCAGTGCTAGCTTTACAGTTGGGCTTGACAACCTTAAAGGTCCTTTCCAACGAAATAATTCAGTGATTCTGTATTTATTTCTTCCTTTATGAAATACTACTACTTGTTCACTGTAAAAAGTATGGTAAAGTTAATAATAAAAATTCTTTAAATATTTTTAAAAAATAATTACTGTACCATTATAACTAGCAATTTAGTATACCATAAGAATTATTTTAGTATAACACAATGCAGAAGCCTGCTGACATTTCATTAAGAAAAGCTCAATATATTTTCTACGAGTTGAAGTCAGTACTTTCAGGTTTCCATATATTTGTTATATTCACTGTATGCAATACTATGACACTTCTGTTATTTCTCTCTCTCAAACTGAATTATCTTGTTTTTTAAATTTTTTATCTTTTAACTGTGTGTGTATGTATATTCCTTACCTCAGAAATTTTTTTCCTTTGGTTATTCCTTTAGTATGTTCAGGAATAACTGTAGCTTCCATTCGTTAGAGCTGAACAAACCCCACAGAATTCATGCTGAGCTAGAATCTGCTGGTTTAATTCCCTGCTGGGAGTCTGCCAGTTGGGAAATGCTGACCAGCAAGTACAGGTCTTAATTACACAAATCCAGAAGCTGCTGCCAACCTTTCCCCATTGAGAAGCATTTGTTTTCTAGTGTTCTTCTTGATGAACAGATTATCACACAAACATAATTTATTGCTGCTTTATATTGTAAGCAATTAAATGAAGAAACCTTTTAAACTCAAGGGAATTTTAATAGGTTACTTGCAAAACATTATTGCAGGCAACAACTTGTACAACTTGATTTTAGTTCCAAACCCACCAAAAAATTATACAAATCAGCATTGTAAAAGTGTCGGATTAATGCCTTACAGGCTTTGCTGGCAGAATTAATTTCTAAATTCTAGATGTGGGGAAACATTACTCTCATTTTTTTCCTTTTCCATTTTTTTTAGAAAAATTTACAAGTGAAATATTACTACAAAACTTTTTTTATAAGGAATTTTTGCAAAACATTTACATTTTTACCATCAACTATTTTTCTGTTTCAAAATCATTATGTAGATTTAATACCCTATGCTGCACATCAATTCTTGCGGGATGACAATTCAGTGACATGCATAAAAAAACACCACAAGGCATTAAAATGAAGACTTAAATACAAATATTGTTACAATAAAACAGTTATAAAATTGAAAAATAGGACCTAAACATCATGCTTACTTAACTTTGACAAATTAACTTTTTCTCCTAGATTACACACTTTTATTACTGCTCTCATGAAAGAAGGTGATAAATAATGACTTAACACCAATTGCTAATGTAATCGGCAACACATACACAAACCTAACCAAAGAAAGTATATTGTAAGAAAAAAACTATTCTAACACTGGAGTTCTACCATGGTAAATACACTTTGCACTGATAATTACAATAAAGCAAAATTTTTAATGGTGGCAAAGGGAATGAACAGTGAAATGCCATTAAACAAGATACTACTGCACATCTGTGCCCTATTACTTACAACAGCTATATCCCACTGAGTCAAATAAAGGACATTGAAATTTACGATCCTTTTAAGACAGAAAAGTGGATTCAGAATGGTATGCAGAACAGACTGTCAAAATGTTTCTAATTCCAGCGGTAAAATGTGCACCTGCTAACACAAGTTAATGTACTTGGGATGCTATGAACCCAACCAGATTTAGATTTGGATACATCTATAATAGGGATTCATTGCAGATTAAAAATTACTTCAGTTTCCTGTATGCATACATAAGTATGCATGGAAAAATGACATATGAATGGTTGTGCAGAATGCTTGTAACTTCAGTTTACAAAAACTGTTAACTTTTAGGAAACATGGTATTATTATTAGGAAAGTTCTTCTTTGCATAAAGAAATGTAGAGCACTGATTGTGAAGCATAATGATAAAATATATATTTGACGTTTTATTTCCTATATAATAAAATTAACAGTTAATACTACCTAATGTTCATCTGTATTAAATGTAACACCTAATTGATTCTGATGTTTTAAATCCAGATACATCAGTTAAGAGTACTTTAAATAAAATATACAAAATAATGTACAAAACCCAACTAAAATTTAAAGACTCTGTTACAAGTCTAAAAAAGCTTTAAGAAACTTGAAATTTATAACCACAGTGTAAAATTGCTTTTCTTTTATCTCAAAGCTTTTTATGTAAACTGAAAGTATAAAATACCCTCAGCTTAGTATTTTGCTACAAAGGGCTGGCCTAAAGTGTACACAGTGTAAACAATGATTGGTATTTCTTCTGCTTCAAAAATACAAAAAACACCACAAGATTGATAAAGTGTTCAGATGAGAAGTATACGTTTTTGAGGGAATGCACAGGGTATCTGTTATGTCTTGCAAACTAACAGCTACTACACACATTCTTCCTTTCATAGCTTGCACGGGAAAAACCTCACCATCTTATCCCTCTTGCACTGTACTTCCTTTAGTTACGTAAAAAATATTTTGGTGTATAAATTCCTTCAAACACCGGTCATGAGAATTTATTAACAGATGACTTTAGATGTAAAAAGTTACATTTATGCCATGGGAAGCAATTAAAAATCTTGAGTATGAAATATTTGGCCATCTTTACTCCTTGTATATACTGCAGTTTTCACACAGAAAATGCAGGTTTTGTTGTTATTGGTTTTTTTCCATTTCCTCTATATTCACTGTCACATTTGAAAATGCAACCAAGCCTTTGAAACCAAAATTCATGTTGCAAAATATTTCTCTTTTCCCAGCTTGTTTTGTAGTTGGAGGCTAACAGATATTTATTACCAGCCCACATATTATCCTTCAAGAGAAAATAGTAATATTTAGGGGAAAAGAGAGAAAATGTTTACTTACTCTTTTTTTTGTTGTTGTTGTTGTTAAAATGTGACTATTTTTTTCTTTGGCTGTTAAGTCAAAGCACAAAGAACTCAGCACATTAACCACAACATAATAAACTAGTATTTACAGAGATGAGTTGCTGGAGAATGAGGTATAACACTCAATTGTCTGATTAATTTCCATGAATTCT
This sequence comes from Pseudotriccus pelzelni, assembly GCA_035584735.1. Lineage (NCBI taxonomy): Eukaryota > Metazoa > Chordata > Aves > Passeriformes > Tyrannidae > Pseudotriccus > Pseudotriccus pelzelni. The sequence continues at coordinate 30,076,044 of JAWMRA010000078.1, read as the reverse complement.
AACAAAATTAAAACATTTAAATACCTAAAATTGAGTTTTTAAGATTCAAGTTACCTACGAGTTAGAGATGGGCCACCGGTGTTTTAAAATACAGAATCATAGAACCATAGAGTGATTTGGGTTGGAAGATCATCTAGTTCCAACCTCCTTGTCACGAGCAGGGACATATATAATGAAATGAATTACCAAAAATTGACACAATTTTTTTCATCCTACATAAAGTTAACATTACTTTTGTAAAATCTTATGTTAATATCTTTCTATGATTTTATCTTTCCTACTGTATACACTAATTCTACATAACCTTAGCTCTCTACACAAAGAGAGTAATGAAAACACTGATTGTCATTTATGCACACTACTATAATGTAGTGGTTAAAATTAGTCTGAGGTCCACCTCAGAACCACTTCACAGCATGCATCGTCCAACTGCTTCTAGAGTAGTTCCAAAACTTGAGAAAAGATGGCCAAAATTAACTGATGTGTTGTATGGACTGAGCAAAAGCCTAACAAAAGCATAAAATATATCCACTATTGTTCATCCTATACTCAGTTTTGCTGTGCCTTATTGGAAAAGGATGCTTTCATGAAAATATTACAAATTTATGTTAAAAATAAAGTACCTTCATCAAATGGTATTAATCCTAGTCAAGGTCCACCCTGTTTTACATTGATACTATTTGATTTTATAAACACATTAACATACAATGCTAAAATAGGGGGGTAAAGTTCACTTAAAATTGTTACAGAATATACAGACATATAACTAAAAAAGTACAGTACGAAAATATTATTCCTCGATCTGGGTATCCAGTCATCAATTTGCGGTGTTTGTATCTTTGAAATTTTTGTCTTGTTGCACCGGTGTACACTTCCCATGCTGACCCTTCAACTTGGAACACTTACAGAAGTCATGACTGAAAAAATGATTTCCTGCTCTGTAATCCACTTTACCAGCCCACTTCCATATCCTGAAAGGTATGTAAACTTAAGTGCAGCACTAGGTGTCCATACAAATGATCCTTTCAGAATTCTTCCATGTTTGTTGAAACGTTAGGGGTTGCTGGGTTTGAATCTTGAGAAATGGCAGCAACAGTGACAATTCTTGGAGATCCAAGAACCTCAGTAACTGAAGAGTCCAGTTCTCCTGAGGTAACAATAGCAAGGGCTGTTCCACCACCCTTCTTGTTCTGATGAGTTTTGACATGTTTCGAGAGATGGTCACTTCGCATAAACCTTTTAGAACATTCTGGGCACTCAAATCTCTTTTCACCTTTTTTAAAAGAAGAGCAAAACCAAAATGTTACTGAATGACAGCACTGAACACTGCTTGATCATTTGAGTCTGACCCTATTCTATTCAACATTTGAAGTGGCTTTAAAAGGATACAACATTTTCTTTCCTACCTGACTCATTTCCAGGTGTGTTCCGTTTAGTCACAGGCTTCTGGCAATCTACTCTTCACTACTAAAATGTTCTCAACGATTATTTGCTATGCCGTGATTATTTGGTGAGAAGTTTGAATCTCAGGTCACCAGAGAATTTTCATAAACTTCCATAAACTTAACAGAGTGAGGCAGGTAAAAGCCCCCAAAGAACAACTTGGTGGCATTTTTTAAGAATATTTTTGTTATTTAGATTACAGGGATGGGAAGGGAATTTGGAAACACGAATCCCAATGCTCCATGAGGATGTATGAAATCTACGTCAAGAGAGACAAATTCAACATACCAAAAGGTCCTATCAGTGCTCAGATAAAATTAGCACTTAGACATTGGGTGCTGTAAGCTGGCGAAGGAGGGACAGGCAGGGAGATGCCCTCCTGGGGCTAGAAATATGAAGGCTGATAAAATTCTCAGCTTCTGAAAGGTCCACTTTTCCAATCTGAACTGTTAAGTGAACTTGCTTTATCAGCTCCCACTTGAAGCTTCAAGAAACTTCCCAAGACGACCAAATCTAATGTATGGACTAGGTTAACAAATTTCTTAAAGATTGAGCTAGCCCAAGTGAGGAAATAATGACCCTGGTCCATAATCAGTCCTACATGCCCAACCTAAATTTGTTAAATTTAGATCAGGCACTAGTTGTTGTATGTCAGCTATCTGTGATGAAGTGGTCACCTTGCTCTAGGTCAAATAGAGAAGAACAGTTGAAACAGATCCCATTTCATTTGTATGATTTCATAGACAGCTTGAATTGATGAAAACTGAAATCTACCACTTCCTCATTTTAAAGTAACTTTACTTACATTTAAGAGTAGTTTTCAGATAACCTAACAAGTGAGAACTTTGATACCACTGTTTAATCATGGCCATTGTGATTCAGACTTGCTGTACTATGCATACAAGAGAGGGCTGACCAACCTGTGTGGGTTCTTCTATGTCTTTGTAACTCATCACTCCTTGTAAATCGCTTGCCACAAAAAATCCAGTTGCATATAAATGGTCTTTCACCGGTATGCCAGCGCAGATGTGCTCGAAGATGAGATGTCTTGCCATAAACTTTTCCACATCCTTCAATATGGCAGATATGTTGCTTCTTTTTTCCTGGCTCATTGCTGCCTCTAAAAAGATCGTATTTCATCAGGTAAGAAGTTATATTCTAGAATATTATTTCATGCTCATAATCCCCTGTCTAAAGAACCCCCTACAAATGTACTTTCTAATAGAAAGCATTAAAAATCTAAACGATATAAGACAATCTCCTGCCCAAATGAGGCAAGCTGTGACAAAATGCTAAAATATATACTGATAAAATTTACATTTACCTTCCTTCTCCCTCTCTGCAATTAGGACATGAACAGGCAACTCTTCTCAGTCTCTTGCCAGGCTGCACTTCCTGGTCAGAAGCTTGTTGAGCTTGTTGCAGCTGCACTTGTGTTATCTGATCAGGACTAACAGCACCAATAGCTGCATTAGCAATGCCACCTACTGCTACAGTAACAGGAGCTATTGTGGCTTGCTGTACTTTCACTCCATCCTGTCCTTGCTGTTGACCTGTAAAATAAAGTGTTTGCACCTTTATTAGTCATTGTCATAAATGAAATGCACCAATAAACATCAGGCATTTTGTAGAACAAAAATCCACCTAATGTTAAAGGAAGCCACAAACCAAGTATTAAATCCAGTCATTTTCCTGAAGCACTACCAGAGTACCTATCTGCTAGCTTAGATAACCCTGTTTAATGTAATTTTTTATTAGAACAGCACAAGAGTTCAAATTACTGACTGAGAAATGTTAACTAGTTTACCAAGAGTTCTTTCTCTCAAAAGCTGAAATGAAACAAAATCTTATGGAGAAATATTGTTCAATCAATTGCCAATTAATGTCGCTCTAATAACCTTTGAAAACATATCTGCATTCAGAAAACTACAATTAGTTAATTTTAAGAGTTGCTTTATGGCACTGGCAGAATTGTCACTTCTCTTACAATCTGTCCTGAATCAACATTGATCCATAAAGGAACTTACACAAAGAAAAAGAAATGTTTTAGGACTAGACTTGAACAAGCTAACATACCAGAGCTTTCTTGGTATTGCTGTTTTGCAGGATTCTCCACCTGGGAGGGTAATTCTGGTTATGTGTACAAATGGGGGGATAAGAAGCTGGAGAGCAGCCCCACAGAAAGAGATCTGGTGTTTGGGTTGATGACAAGCTGTGTATGAGTCAGCAATGTGCCCTGGCAGGCAAAACGGCCGGCTGTATCCAGGGGTGCATCCAGCACAGCATAGCGAGCCGATCGCGGAAGTGACTGTCCCGCTCTACACTGCGCTGATGTGGCCCCACCTCGAGCACTGTGTGCTGTTTTGGGTGCCTTAACATAAGAAGAACATTAAACTATTAGAGTGTGTCCAGAGGAGGGCAACCAAGATGGTGAAAGGCCTCAAGGGCGAGACTTACAAGGAGTGGCTGAAGTCTCTTGGTTTGTTCAGCTTGAAGAAGTGAAGGCTGAGGGGTGACACCCACACAGTCTGCACCTTCCTCAAGGGGGGCAGTGGAGGGGCAGGTGCTGATCTCCTCTCTCTGGTGACCAGCCATAGGACACGAGGGAATGGCTTGAAGCTGCACCAGGGGAAGTTCAGGTTGGACATTAAGAAAAGATTCTTCACTGAGAGGGTGGATGGTCACTGGAACAGGCTCCCGAGGGAAGTGATCAAATGGAATTCTAAGACTGACTTGATGAATGAAGAATTCAGCTTCATTGCCTAAGTCCATTTATCTCATTGGTTTTCTTGATCAAAGCAAATCAGGATTACTATTTTGATATTAAAGCAAAAGAGAGTATCCCAATATAGGTAAGAAATGAAGTTTCTTGAGCAGCAGAATAATATTATGTTTGCTTTAAAAATTAGTACTATACAGTCTAAGAAAACAACATGATAAAATAAATCTGACAGAGATAAGACTTCCAGCTGCAATATGACAACATAATGTCAGTCCCGCCAGTAACAGGAATGGGACAAAATATAATTAGATGCTGCCATTTTTAAAAATTCAGTGCCTTCATTCAAATGGGAAATTAAAGGAAATAATACCTCCTTATTGAGAGAGTGTAATGGGCAACCAGAATTCCTTAGGACAGACTACAATATTTTAAGACTTGGAAGTCCTCAGTATTGAAGCACTCATTTAAAACTCAGAAATCCCTTGGAGGTAACATGATTCAGAGAGATTGTAATAGTTACTCCGTCTTACTTCTCAAGCATCCATAATGCTTGAGACACCATCACTGGGGACTGGGAAAAACACTCTCTCTGAAGTCTAAACTGCCCAGCTACTGAGTGAGTTCAGATACAACCCAGCACAGGACAATGTCTACTTCGTTCACATGATTGCTGAGGAGCAATAGATGCCCGGACAGGCTATCTTGTGTAACATGGTGCTAACAGCCATAGATGAAATTTAACACAACCACCTACCACCACCACTCACATGCAGGTAGTTTAGGACTAAAGAACACAATATACAGAGAACCTCCCAAAGTGACCTGACTTGTCCTCTAACAGGCCACTGTTGGCTACAAGAAATAGAATAAATCTGTCTTTTGCCTGGTTATTTTCACCAGAAGTACTGAACAAATTTTCCCAGTTATCTCCCTTGGTTTATACCTGGAAGTTGCATTTGATATGCCTAGATATGAATACACATGAACCCCTGGTTTTCTTAAGCAGGCCACAAATATTGACAGATGCTGAGTGTTTTGAGTTCTCTGAAAAGAACAAGGACAAACCCACAAAAGATAATGTTTGAATCCCACTATCTGTAGGACATACAGGTAGTAAAACAAAAAAAAGTTCTAAAAAAGTCTGGTATTCGCAGCAGAGGAAAAATAATTACAGGCCTAATCTTGAGTCCCCATGTGTCTGTGGGAGAACAAACTCTTTTCAAACAGCAATATACTGGAAATAAATTTATTTTCCAACTCCAGTGAGAAAGAAAAGCACTCATGAGAATCCTTCAGGGACCATAGGATAGGGTAAGGAGAACATCATAATATAAATGCAAATAGTAAATCTAGACTTTAGTCAAACACTGGCAGAAAAGGACACATGAGCTTCCAAAGAAAGTATGAGGTTCAGGGGCAACTCCTTGTCAGGCTGTTAAGCCGCTGAAATGCTGACCACGTGCTATAAATAGCTAGAGTCAAAAAAAGGCCAATAATTTATTTCTCTTATATCTAATGCTTATCTTACATGACAATGTGATTGCTTGTGTTGAAAAACAGTTGCACCTTTTGGTGAGCCAAAGGTAAATGAAAAGGAAGAACTTGCTCAGCTTGTAATCTTTTCCCAATCTGTTTGCTGCTAAACATACCCAAGATGCAAATTCACAAAGGAGTACTGCAAGTGATGAGTCTATGAATGGTCATGACAAAAGTTAAAGATGTAACAGATATTATGGCCACACCTACTGCAGCTTTTTATTCTGTTTTCACTACAATCACATTTTCAAGTACGTTATTAAGAACTATCCTTTATTGTTACAGTCTGTTGGAGGGATGACTCCATCTATGTCACAAAGTCCTCTTTGAGCAAAAAAGTCCTTTAACCTAACCAGTCTGTGGTCAGAACTCAGCTGAAAAGGATAATTGTCTCTTCATTTTCTCTTTCTCTTTCATTTTCTTGAATTGATATTAAAGTTTCAATGCAACTTTTCCCTGGGCTGCCAGACCAAGGCTTTTCAAGTAAGGTGTGAATTGAGGCACCCAAACCTAAGGATGATGACTCCTTTTCTCACCCTATGACTAGTGATCAATGTCCAGCACGAGTTGCTGGATCTGAATAATCCACATTTATAGGGAAGGCTTTTCAGCATTTCTAAAAACCCATCATACTGTGCTGACAGATACAAGGCAAATTCCACTCTCTAAGTCATGAAACGACCAACCACAGAAGGGTCTTCTGATACTTCTTCAGAATATCAAGTACCACTGCTGACACACACTTTATCAGTTCTGAACGTTCCTTCCCCCACGTGAGGACCAGGTGTATCTTGGTGTACAGGATCACACTACTGAGCTACAATCCTAATCTATTTATTAAACATAATACAGTGATACATCTGAGTAGAAATTCTTCATAGTAACTGTAAAGATGAAATAAAAATACAAAAGAGAAAGTGCCAAATAAAGTTGCTCAGGCAGAACATTACATTATCCATGTTTTCAGTTAAACAGTAATTAATTGACTGCTCTTAAATGGGATTAACTACCTATAACATTTTTTAATGCAAATGTTGATTTTTTTTCTTTAAATTATTCTCACAGAGCTGCTATTTTAAAATCCCTTCCCTTGGATTCCACTTACTAAATTCAGAACAGAACATTCTGAAACTCTGAAAATATCCTTCAAATTGCCTTATTTAAAGAACTACACCACAATATTCAATAAGCAAACCTAATTTTTGAGGTAAAAGAGTAACTGAAGGCAGCACACATACATGACAAATGTTTTTTGTCAGAGATTTACATAGTTATCAGAAAATAATGGGAAGCTCAATAATGTAATTCCTGGACCTAATTTTTGTTTTGAACTTCTGAGAGAGCATCCCAACAAGCTAGCACACTAGTGATCTACAGGATAGAAATTTATCTATTCTCATTTTAAAGCTGTTAAACATAAAAAACTAAAAAACAAGCACAAAGAATCTTGATAATAAAAGGAATGTATTTTAGACCACTTGAAAACACCTTTTATTTTAAAGAAAAATCAGAAAATTTTCACAAAACAACTGACAGAACATGCCCTTAGTCTCAAAGTAAACATGCTGTAGTCTTGAGTTGTATGGAATTTTGATTTTTTTAAACCATGTACTATCCACTGTGGATCACTAAAGGCTTTAACGTTTACATCATTTACACTTACTAGGGGAAGAGGAAAGCATTTCATTATTGCTTTAATCAAGCCTACCAGAGAAAGATACTGAGAAAACTTAACTGCTGATATGAGTTTGTCAGCAGTCTACTAAATTAAATCAGGGCAACTTCTAAATGTTTATAAAAATGAGGATTTCTCAGTTGAGAGGATCTAGGTATAAATTAGCTTTTTATTTTGAAAAAACCCAATAAACAAGCCTGCTGACTCTAAAAACAGGTGGTTGAGATAATGTTATCCATACAGGAAGAGAACGATTTCCTGATACTTTCTAGATGGAGAAAAAAGACCTATCAAAAATATTCCATTTAACTTCTTACTAGTGGCATTAAAATACCGTTTAAAGCCTTCCAGAAATTCTATCACAATCATGAGATTACTTGACATTGCTTCTTCCTGATATACTCCAAACCACAAGACCTGATATCACTACACTTCACCATTCATAATCAAACCTTTCAGTAACAAGAGCTCTCAAGTTTCAGCACAGGTTTCAGAAGGAGGTCTAAACAAATCACTGGACGAAGGAACCAAGTCACACTTCAGTTCATCTCTGTTATTCTATGTAAGTTGTCAAAGCAGTCACCATAGATTTACACCTGCTTTGGGAAGGTAAAGAGTTTTCCTCAAGTCCCCATGATTTTTTAAATAATGATTTTCTGAAATTGTGCAGTATTTTTGATTAACAAAATCATCACTGAACTTGTGTATGACTGACATTCTGTAGGGATATAAAGTTACAACATTGTACTTATATACTTACTGTACATTCTGTAGGGGTATAAAGTTACAACAAAATGTTATAAAATAACACTGATACAAAATAATACTGACACCAACTACTCCACTGCATTTCATTTTCTCTCAGGTCTAAGTTTTCTCTTTCTCTTGGATGGTAACCCTTTATTTGACCACAGGACAAAATGCCAACAGCAAGGAAACCTGATACGGTATTTACTTTGCAAATTCAGTGCAATAAGACTCTCACTTACTGCACTATTACATATATGACTATGATTGAATGTAATTAATGTTCTAGAAATTTTTAAGCTTCTCAAACAGAAGAACCTGCATGACTTTAGTCACCAGGCTTTCCCATTTAAGCCACTAAGTAAATGCATTACTTATTAATGCAAGATACAGGATTATCAAAATAAAGGATTACACATCCTTTATTCTTCAGCATCATCTACTCAGCTTTGCAGTTTTGCAGTAAAACTGCACCTTAGCAGCTACAACTCACATATGCTTTCCCATACACAAGTTTGTAACATATTCATACAAGAAAATAGAACAACTTTAAGTAACTACTATGAAGTCAAATAATATATATACATGCACCCATATATCTTAATCACATTTTGAGTTAAAAACTGATTTTCAAAATAGTAACCCCCATAACAGCACCTGGATGACTAAAGAAAGCTAATGCATGGTATCTAAGAAGTACTTTCCTACAGAGTGATTGACTGATGATGATTGTGGTTATTAGGCTCAGCAATCCATCCTAAGTCAAGTTTCCCTTTACTACACACTGCACCTGCAGTCCTATTCTTGTTCACCTGAAGCAGCAAGCATGAAAAACTGCTCTATGAGGCAAGTAGGGCAGAAAGGGAAGAAAAGGACTTAATTTTAATAATCTACAGAAATCATGTTAGTCAAGCATTAGAAAAATGGATCTTGGAAATAAGTGAAACTCAAGACTAAGAAAAGGACACTTCTAGGTTCTGCCACTTATTTCCTCAGAACAATTTGATAGATTTCCTGTTTTTGTTGTGCAACCAACATTGAGCAGTCCAAAAGAGGACAGCATTAATGACAGACTTATCTAAGTGGGGTGCACCTTACTGTAAAATCTGAGAAATATTTTGCAAAATGTACCTAGAGTCACAGTGACTAATGTTGCAAAAAAGAAAATTTGTTCACCTGCATATTCTAAAAAGCAAAGAGAAGGTTGCAGTTAACATTCATAATTCAGTGCCTATTACTGAATGAAGCTAACTAAAGTTAATGATGGTCTGCAGAGTTCCAAAGCTCTGCCAGCATCGGAGCTGATGCAGCAACTCACCCATTAACAACTTACTGATGCAAAGCGATGGGGAAAAAGAAGTTTCTTATCTACCCTTGCCCTGCATACACAGGTACAGTCAGTTTTTACTCTAATATTCTTTTTCCACAAAGACATACAGATAATAACTATATATTTTATTTATTTGTAGTAAAATATGTTTATAATATATTTTATGTAAATAATTTATAATAACACTTTAATTAAGGTATACGCAAGATTCTAACATTTTTAAAAGTCTGTGACGATAGTTTATAGTTAGAGATCAATATTTTAGGGAAAAAAACCCCAACTGCTAGGAAGGAGGTTTCATGCTGAAAAAAGAAGTGCAATTCATATTTTAAAATTAAATATATGTGAAGACAACAGTGGGTTTCAGTATTTACACAGACGATGATGCAGTATGTGACAATTTGTCTCTCTCTTCTACAGCAGCAGTTTATAATGATTTATGAAGAAACAATACATGACAAAAGAAGAATTCCCCAAAGCAGAAACTGTGCAAGCATTGATGCAAGGGACCCACACATTCTGTAGAGAAGATCAGTTTGTAGTAGCAAGAGGAACTGGATTCACCCAACTATTACAAGAAATTAAAGTCATTGTAAATCACAGCATTGTGTCTAGATGCTACTACAAGCAGGAAGTTTCCAGTGCAAACTGCAGTGTCAACTAGACATCTGTCTTTTCTACTCCTACAGGGCACTGCAGCAAGTTTCTATCTTTTGCCTGTGGCCAACTTTGACAAGACTTGTAAGAACTTGTTATCCTCTTCTTCAAAAGCTTCCTATGCCTCAATGTGTTAAAAAATTACTGAACAGCATCATAATTGAACTTGACTTCTGTTAAAAATACCACTTATAAGCATGAAATTTATGGCAATAAAAACCTTGAAGGATTTAAGCACCCTAAAAAAAATAGAGTCTGTTTCTTTTAGTGCAATAATCTTTTGTGTTACCAATAATCAAACTGATGCTCAGAAAGTTTCACAAAGTTGCTTTAATGACTTTTCAAAAATGTAAGGCTTTACCAAAGTGCTGTAGGATAACCAGAGGTCACTTCAGTACTTTGAGACAGAAATGAAGTTTTCAGGTAATATCTTCCATTAAACTAAAAGCAAGTTTGCTTTTTATTACTTTACTAAACACAGGAAAGAGCTACCACAAATACAACACAGAAAGACCTATATAAAACCAACATAAAAATCAACCACAGAGCTACAGTTTCACAGAATTTAATCTTAGACAACCAAGTGGTGGTTTCAGTTAAAGAAGGCAATATCTCTGGTTGTTCTGGATACTGTGACTTTAAATGGAAAAAAAATATGGTCAATTTATTAGGTAATCTAAAGAAGGAGGTGGAATCAGAAAAATAACTTGTTATACTAAAGGCAAGAGACTCTTCCAAAAAACCTTGATTTTTATCATTGTTGAGTAAATAGTCAAAAAGAACCATATTTAGGAAGAGTATTCAAGAACACTTCTCTGCAGATGAACACAAGTAGTTCCCTTTGTACTGAACCTTAGAGTAACAGATAACTGAAAATCCAAGCACCAACTGAGCTGCAAAGTGTCAGATATGTTGCATGGAAACTAGTGGCAGATCTAAGAAATTCAGGTTTTTCAGTTTACTTTTATGGAACATCTCCCTCTACCCCATCACCTTGCCCCAGCGCTCAGATTATTCTACAGCTTATAGCCACAACAGAATGCGGCCATTTCTTTGCTTCAGCTCTTCCCCTGACTCTTAAACAGGGAGAGGACTAGAAAGAAACTTGTTGACTGTCAGTCTCCACAGTCTGACTAGAGGAGCTCAATACCTGATGAACTGAAACAAAAACAGAACAACATCCCCCCCCCCAAAAAAAGCCTATCTTACACACTTCTGACATACGGAAACATAAATACCGGTCTCAGAAAGTGTGCATTTTTGCATTTCCATTCAATTTCTGAGTATTACCATGATACAGTAATAGCCAAATCATGAAATGAAAGAAGTAGGTTGACATTTTAAAAAAAATATGCTAAGTTGCCAGTATTCTCTTTGGATTTTGGGGGGTTGTGATGCAGGTTCTTTTGTTTGGGTTTTATAGGATTTTTGACTATAGTGTAGCTAGCTTACATATTTTACACTTGAACAGAAGCTTCATGAATGTCCTTGAAATAAACATTTTGGCTATATGAAATGTTATGTTGATCAAGATAAGAGTAAATATGTCTCTGTGTAGAGGAGGGATTAGTTAACAGGTACATACATACATGGAAAACAGAAAATCCTTTCAAGAGAAAGGAAGATTGATGACTTTAAAATTAGTTTAAATTGTATAGCAGTTGATAATTTATTCAGAACAAAAAATAACAGCAAGTTGATTAGAAATTATTATCAGGAATAAAACAAGATTCATAAAACATTTTCAAAGACCTTATACAGGAAGACTAAATATAAGACACAAGCCTTGGTTTTATTAACAGCCTACGGGTAGATAGGTTAATCATTATCGAGACTAATTTATTTAACTAGTTTTATTAAAGATGTAAAAACTGAAACTTTGTTATAGCCTTCACCAGGCAAGGACCAACAAAACCACATATTATAGAATCACAAAAGAAGGGTCATGTAAATCCCTAAGATTCAAACCCTTAGAAGTTCTGACATCACATCTTCTGTAACACTGTTAACGCTATAAAACTGTATACCTAGTCGTCTTTTCTGGTTCAGAAGAAACTTAAAAGCTTCATGTTTTTGTCAATTACTTTCTGAGGAGCAAAGAAATAAGACAACAATAGCCCATATTTCTTAAACATCAGTATTTTTTTCAAGGGAAAAGTGGTCACACCATCACTTGAAACTATAATTAAGGAAAGTGAGACTTGGACCTGACATATATCCCAAGTTTTTTTTTGGCAGGAGAATATTAATTAATAATTTTCTCTTTACAACAACTTCATACTAGACTGCCAACCTATGAAGATTAAATATGCATGTTGGAGTAAAATGTTTTCCGATGACAAGCTGATCAAGGTATGACTGTTATCAACTCTCAGTAGTATTAATCATCAGTGGAAACTATTCTTAAGAACTGATGCATACAGAAATCAATATAACTATATAACCATACTCCAAACTAAACTAAGCATGTGCTCAGATGCTGCATTACTCAAGAGACTGAAGATGTCCAGAACTACTATTTTGGTGAAAGTGTCATGACAAGAGCAAAACATTCATTATAAAAATTACTTTTTTAAATGCAGTTCCAACTACTTCCAAAGCTACTATGCTATAGCATATAATTCAAGCAACATTTGTTAACTGAATTATTAATTAAAAATCACTGACTATTGAAAAACATAGTTGTTGTTCCATAATCATAGAATATCCTGAGTTGGATAGGACCCACAAGCATCACTGAACCCAGCTCCTGGCTCTGCACAGGGCAACCCCCAATAATAACACTGTTTATACTTGAAATTAATATTCCCCTTAGAACACAACATGTCATTCCACATATAGTTATATTTTTTCAATAATCACTGTTGCCATTAAAGGTGTTTACTATATTAATCCAGTAAGAATTGATTTATTTAATCTACCAGCACCAAAATCATATGAAGCTTAGTACTCCATAATTTAAGTTACAATAAGGAATTGAAATCAGATTTTGAACATGCTTCTTGTCTTTCCCTCATGCCAGGTAGTAACGGAAGCACAAGAAGGTTGGCTTAGTGCAGACCTAAGCACTGTTTAACAAAGGGAAAAAATACTAACAGGCTGATGAAGATGTGCCATATCACTCAGTTTACTTGTTCGAAATTTTATGAACAAAGAAGCTCAGCCAATTAATTTCCTGCTCTATATGCTCAGATTCCTGACAATAGGGAGTGAGAGAGGGGATGCTAAAACCCAGTGTTCTGAGACAGTCTGTCTGTGTTGAGGAAACATTCTTATAAGACCACATAATCTAATATGGAAATAAAACTTTAGTAACAATCTTCTCTGAAGAATTTAAAACATACATTTTATTCTTGAAGTTTATAGCAAAGAAATAGCTCATTATGAACCTGTTTTACCTGGCAATTATGAGCAACGTTCGTACTTGAAATGCTTCCCCTTCCCACTTTATTTTAGAAATAATGGTGAAGTTATGCCTTGCTACTCACTGGTCAGGCAGAAGAGACTTGTTTTACTGAGGTGTTTTTACCAGTTTATTCTCGTTGTCAATGTAGCTGAACAGCATTCTTTAGGCATCAGGTTCAGGATCTGTATGCTGACACTTCCCTTTATGCTACTGTCACCAAGCGAAATGTTTGTTTTCACCAGCATAGTTTGTTGTTAAACTATTTCTGCCACTATTTTTAATTTCTGTTTAAGAAAATCTCATAACCAAAGCAATTTTGTCATTAGAAGACTAAATGCTTCTCCTGTAATTACTCTGAAGCATTTGAAAAGGATGCCAGTACTATAATATTTAGAACACTGTGGTTCTGCAACAATTCTCAGCTCAAGGCAACCTGAGAACCTTTCATGACTTTGTAAAAAGTATGCTACATTTCTATACTCCTCCTATCTACATTCTCAGGATGCCAAGTCACACACTATAAAGCAAAAAACAAAGAAAGATTCAATTTTTTGGGTGGGTTTTTCTTTTTTCTTTTTTTTTTTTTTTTTAATATAGCTCAGCTCTTTGTAGTGATCTTTTTATTGCAGATTCTGTAGCTTGCAGCTTGTTTCTTTCAAGGTGTTTGCTGCATCTTGCTTGCCAATGAACATCCAGGGAAACACTGAATGTTATTTGAAAAAAAAAAAATCATCCAACCCCTATCCTTCAACTCTTTTGACTTCTATGCTTGGTGTTTATCTTTGCCAGTTTACTTGCACACAATGTGGCTATTTTAAATCCTTTTCACCTTCTTATTACCTACAGGCATCCCTCCTTGCTTAGTTACACCACTTACTAACTTCTGTTTCCATGCATATTCACTATAACATTAACATGAGCAAGGAGACTCACAGGATACGTCATAAAAATGCATTTTCTTTCATTCAACAACATAAGTGTAATATTCTAAGTTCAGATTAAACACCTTCCCCTCCCTCAAAATCTAGCATATGTGATAGAGGATAATAGACTGTGATGGTATGAAGGTGGATAAGATATTTTAAGTTTTCATAATACAGAAGTTTGAGAACATTAAATAGAAACGCGTCTTATGCAACAACTAAAACAGAATATATTGCGAACAAGCATTGAGTGCTTAAAAATATTAGGCAGACTCAAAAAAGACCAATTCAGAGAAAATAGATCCATCAAGGACTATTAAATATATCTAAAAAGATATCCCACTTCTGGTTCAGGAAGGCCTGAGCTGCAGATCACTGAATGACGGGAAGAGTATCTGATCACTGTTCTAGTATGCATCACCTGCAGTCAGCAACAGGCAGGGTCAGGAACAACTTTGATTCTTACATTCATAGAATCATAGAATGGTTTGAGTCACAAGAGACCTTTAAAGATCACTCAGTTCCAATCCCCATGCCACAGGCAAGGACATCTCAACTAGACTGGCTTGCTGGAAGACCGACCTAACCTCACCTTGAACACTTCTAGGGATGGGGAATCCACAACCTCTCTGGGAAACCTGCTCCAGTGTCTTACCATCCTCATAGTAAAAAATTTCTTCTCCTTATATTCACTCTAAACCTACACCTTTACAGCTTAAAACAGCTGCCCCTTGTGCTGTGACTACAGGCAGGCCTTGCTAAAAAGTCTGTCTTCCTTACAAGCTCCCTTTTTATATTGAAGGGCTGCAGTAAGGTCTCCCCAGAGTCTTCTCTTCACCAGTTTGAACAACCCCAACTCTCTCAGCCTGTCTTTGTACAAGATTCCAGCTCTCTTCATTTTCATGGCTCCCCCTGGACCTCCTCTAACAAATCCATGTCTGTCTTCTTCTGGGGATCCCATTCCTGGACACAGTACTACAGATGGGGTCTCAAAAGAGTGGCAAAGGGGGAGGAGAATCACATCCCTTGAACTGCTGATCTTATTTGTTTTTATGCAGCTCAGGATACAATTAGCTTTCTGGGCTGCAAATGTACATTGCTGGTACATATCCAATTTTTCATCTGCCAATATGCCCAAGTCTTTCTCCTCAGAGGTGCTCTCAGTCCATTAGTCCATCACCCAGTCTATACTGATATTGGGGATTGCCCCATCCCAGGTGCAGAACCTTTCATTCAGCCCTGCTGAAGTACATGAGGTTCACATTGGCCCACTTTCCAAGCCTGTCAAGGTCCCTCTGTATGGCATCCCTTCCCTCAAGGGCATCAACTGCACCACTCATTTTGGTGTGATCTGCCAATTTGCTGAGGGTGCACTTGATCCCACAATGTTATTAGCAGAGATATTGACCAGTATTGGTCCCCTGAGGGACATCACTGACTACTGATCTCCATTTGGAGATGGAACCATTGATGGCAACTCTTGAATGTGGCCATCCAGCCATTTCCTTATCCATCAAATAGTCCATCCATAAAACCCGTATCTCTCCAAGGCTACTGTGAGGGACTATGTCAAAGTCCCTACATAAGTCATGGTAGATGAAGTAGATCATAATTAGCTGCTTTTCCTTTACTACCAATGCAGTCACTCTGTCATAGAAGGCCACAAGATTAGTCAGGCATGATTTACCCTTTGCAAGGACACGTCTGATGAAGATTTGGCACAACACATTGGTTGTGTCTAATTCTCCTCTGTCACCCATATGCCTTGACATACTTTGCAGGTGTGTTCCATGACCTTACCAGACACATATGAGGCTTACTGGTTAGTAGTTTTCAGGGGTCTCCTTTTTACCTTTTTAAAAATAGATGTGATGTTTCCCTTTTCCCAGTCACTATTCTCGAGTGATGTACATTTCATCTTATGCATTTTATTCCTATTTAAAGAATTTCCTCTGCAAACTTTGACCTAGAATGACAGTAATATTTAAACAATGTCTTCAGTCTTTGAATAGCAAGTCCTAAAACTAGTGACTGTCACACAAGAAGAGTGAATAGAGACAGACAGGGAAGGGAAAGCCTTGAAGACAGGCTGAAGCTGGATGCAGGCAAGTATGAAAAGGCACAAGAAATCAGGAGACCTCAAGGTACTGACAAATTGCATAACTACTAAATGCAGTGACGTGAAAGTAAATGGTCGAAGAGAGAAATGCCTTAGTAACTCACACTACTATAGAGTGTGAAACAGAAGGGCAAGCCTCATTACATTTTTAAAGCACTCCGGTAAGAACACTTGGCATTGGATTTCATTGTCATTAATAACTGTTTTGGAGTCCACAGCACATCCTTGCAAAGACTTAAAACTAGCCAGTTGTAGCAGTGCCAGGCAACAGACTGTTCCACTGAACAGAACTCATTTGCTTCAGGTTATTTTAGCCAACAAACTCCAAATTCTCCATAATTCAGGCCGTGTCACCATTCATCTTAAAGAAAATGTCTTGAACTTGTGTTGCAAGATGATGGAATCTGGTGACTGTTGCCTAAAGCAAGTAAAAAAATCTTGGAACAAGTATACATAAAATACAAGTAACATTTTTCACTATTTTAAAACAAAAGCATCTCACTCACTTTTGTATGGGACAAATACCTCCATTACCATGTAACAAAATTACTTCAAGATGTATATTTAAGGTAGATAGGAGTTTGATCTGTTACTTTTTTGCTCATAAGAAACAGGGAATTATTCTGAGTGACAAAAAAACCTTAAAACCAACAAACAAACCAAAATAATTTAGCCCACCAAAAGGAAACAATGTTATGAACTGTATATTTTTCTTAGAATCATCTAGTACTAAAATAAGTTCCTTTTACACAGTCACTTATATTATTAACACATCTGCACAATTGGAAGGTCCTGAAAATAAAGTTTAAAAAGGCAAAAGATACCTTATATTAAGAAGGGGCTGGGGATAGAAGTCCTTTGCATTTGCATCTGCAATTCTTCACAGCAGGAGCTTTCAAAAAGGGCAAGGGTATTGTGCAGTACTTGCCTGTCAGCAAGCTCATAGAGGCTAAATTCAGAAGGCCATCACCTATACCATTCCAGGCTACCCCCTTCCACAGGGAACCATGTATAAAACATCAACAATTCACACAGCACAGAAGAAATGAAGTTTACTTCGTACAGAACTAGCTTGCTAAAAGGCCATGACAAGTACTGATCTCACAGAAAGGCAGGTATTTGTAGATCCCTAAAGGTTCAAGTAAACACAGTTGCTTTTATGTAGTCCTTTGTTTTGATATGCTCTTAATTAAATAATGTTTTAAATATCTCGTTTTAAGATTCATAAACTTCGTTTTTGTCTTCTCGTCCAGATTTCTTCTGTACATTTAATTACTCATTTGACTGACACTCTGTACATCTTAAAAAAATTTCACAGAATGGTGTAGACTGTAAGGGACCTCTGGAAGGCATCTGGCCACACCACCTTGCTCAAGCAGGGCCACCTACAGAAAGTTGTCCAGGACCATGTCCAGACAGCTTTTGAGTATCTCCAAAGATGAAGAGTCCACAACTTCTCTGGGCAACCTGTGTCAGTGTTCAGTCATTCTCACAGTAAAAAAAGCACTTTCCTCTGCATCACTGATATTGAAGGAGTTCTTCCTCAGGCCAGAAAATGAAAGGACATGAGAACTTCTCTGCTTTGACCTGCTTTTTGATCACATGGAACTTATAACTCAAAGTATGATACTTACCAAGATCAGTGTTTGAACTTTTAACTGCAAAACAGAACAAAAACCCCCAAACACACATATATCTTGCTTGGCTTACAGTAGACTTTGAGTAACAAAGATTATAAAAAGCAGACCAAAATATAATATTTACTAGAAGATTTTAATATTTTTCTTTCCAATGTGAAATTTTTCTGGTTTGGAATTTAGAATCCATTTGACAAAATGAAAAACCAAACAGACAAAAACAACAAAAAAATCAACAAAACCCACAACAACCCCACCCTCCCCCATTTTTCAAAATTGTTCTATAGTTTAACATTTTCTACTAGAATTTTAAATTAAGAATTTTTTTCTTTTACTATTCCATTTACTACTGAAAAACTCTCTTTATAAAAAAAAGGTACCTAAATTACCTCACTGTGGAATTAACTAGGAAAACCAGTATTCATGGAACAGAAATATGACACAAATTCAAGAAAAAAATATTTATTGTGATTTTTAGTTTTTTTCCTAGAAACTCAACTGGCTTGATCAAAGGGCTTTCACTGAAGGACAAAGTAACTTTTTTTCCTCTAACAGAGTTAGAGCACCTGAATCAATGCATGGGATGAGTCCTTCACTCAGTCTTCTTCCTAACATTTGCTGGACATCCTCCAGCAAATATGGCTCATTTCTAACACCTACTGTTCATTTGTAGTGAATGATCTACTTCTGGAGAGTTCAACTTATTTTCAAGACACATGAATTCATACTGGCAAGCTCAGCTACCGCAGAAAAGAATGGAAATACCAGTCTGCAGATATTGAGGCAACTGAGCTGTTTATTTTTTCAAAAGGTTTCCTGTAACAATAATAACAAAAAGCATTTCAAATAAAACCCAGCAAATCTGAGGAAGTTAACAGCACTGACCAAGTCAGCTTACTCTTTTTAAGTGATAAGCAAAGTTTAGATCTTAGCGTATTTGTAATTTTCTATTTCATAACCACTGTTTCATTGAAATCTTAGTATAGCATTAAGAGCACATCATGCTCTTCACTTTCCTTTCCATGATACTATGTCTCTCATTCCCAGAGTGTAGCATCAGGAAGTTACACAAGACGGAAGCAGAGACAAATAAGAGAAGGCAATTATAACTAATCTCTTGCATTCACAAAGCTTGTTCTTTCTCCAAAATCTCATGTCTTGAGGGGATAAATAATACCTTATTGACTAGGTAAAAGAGAAAAGGTCAGAAGACGATTGTAAGGGCGGAGCACCTCTCCTATGAAAAAAGGCTGACAGAAATGGAGTTGTTCAGTCTGGAGAAAAGAAGGTTTCAGGGAGACCTTAGAGCACCTTCTAGTACCTAAAAAGACTATAAGAGAGTTGGAGAGGAACTTTTTACAAGGCCATGTAGGTTTTCTACAGTGAGGGTGGCAAAATACTAGAACAGGTTGCCTAGAGAGGTGGTGGATGCCCCAGTCCTAGAAAACAGTCAAGGTCAGGTTGGATGGGGCCCTGAGCAATCTGATCTAGTTGAAGATGTCTGTGATCACTGCAGAGGGGTTGAACTACATGACCTTTAAAGGTCCATGTCAGTCTAAACCATTTTATGATTCACTGCTGCCAGCATAAAATTAGAAGTGCTACAGAAACAGCCATAAGGCCTACCTGGAGCAAGGTGGCAGAGGGTGGAGAGGAATTCAATGGTCACAAAGCTTCAGTCTAGTTAACATACAAACACTGTATGACTAAGGCTTGGCTTGTCCAGGACCATATTTGTGACTCATTCCCCTTGTTTCATCCTCAATCCCTTTATTCTCCAAAAGACATCATATGTGAGAAGAGGTAAGGTCCATATAACCAAGAGGGATGAGACTCAGAATCTCTTGCACTAATACCTGCTAGTGTGTACTAAACAGTTGTACACGATTAGTAAGCAGAGAAAAAACCTGCACGCAGAAAGGTTCTTCCTGCACCCCCAAATCCAGGCTGGTCCCAAAGCAGGCTTCCTATGAAGAGTCCCCTACCAAACTGGAGACTATTGGCTAATAACAGTCGTCAACCAGCACCTTCCCATGAAGGAAGAAAATGTTCCAAGGCACATAAGACTGCAAGATGTAGCAGCTGGTCAGCTCCTGCTAACCAAAACTTCTCTTTGAACCATTACTAAACACAAGGTCAAGATTTTAATTCTAGTTACCCAGATTAACATTTCTGTGACAGGTTTAGTGCATCTAACTCAGCTCTTAGTATTTCAACATGCCATCAAGTGCCAAAAATACTGCAGCAAATGAAATTCTACCAATGGCAAATTTCTTATTATCAAACAATATAGAGTCTCCTCAAAAATATTTCAATTAAAGAACACAATCCTTTGCCCAGTTAAACATTTCTCATCTTAACATATGATTATTAAAAAAAAAAACCAAACAGTTTAAGAGTCTATATGATATTAACTTTTGCTTATGCAGACTGGACAATAGTTAAACATGAGGTTTTTCCTTACAGTTTTATACTAAAAAGCTGTGCCTGTAGTCAGTTTGTTGTTAAAACAACAGTTTACTGAAACTACTACAATAGAAGACTTTTACTTGTATGACAAACCCAAGCTTATGTAAGCACTTATCAAGCTGGCAAAGAGAACCTCTACCTAAATCAAGTTTTATCTGAAACAGTAAAAGTTGGCAAATTTTACACAGAGTTGCCCTTGTGGGACACTGCAGAGACCTTGCACAGAACTTACCATAGAACTAAGCTCAGTTATCCAGCTTAGAGCCTTTTAAGAGCACCTTCCCCAGCTATTAGACTAGCAGAACCAAACAAGCATTTCATAATACTTATCAAAAGTTCATCAGCAAGTACTGAGGTACAGTTATCAGCTGTTTTTATTTTTATTTAAAGACAAATCACGCAAACTATGCTGTGCATGAGCACATCTTCTTCCACTCAATCTCTTTGCAGAATTCAAACTTTTAAGGGAACAACTTTATGAGCTAGTGCAGAATGCAATGAGTAGTTCCATACAAATGCATGCCAGGACACAAGGTATCTCAGTTTGCATATTGTCATTTTTCTCATTCTACATCTCTCATACAGAGATTAGGAATACTGCCTGGTTGGAAAAAGCTTTTTCTTATTGTTTTTCAAACATATCAAAGCTCTAACAGTAAAGTCTCATGTTTACCTTTGGAGTCTACATGTCTTTAGTAAGATGGAGGACAGAATCATTTAAGTATAGTTTATTAAATGCAAACAGTTCCATTTCAGTGGACACAACTGGTGGTAATAGCTCAATGTTTAGCAAAAATTTCAGCTATTTCAAAATCTGAATTTTAGCAGTAAGTGCAAGGTATTTCCTCACAATTAGGAGTTTAATGTTTATTACAAAAATTTCTGGGAAAAAAGTGTTAATTTAAAACCATTCTTGCAATAGTAAAAATACCCCACAAAACCACAATCACCCACCACAAACAAAACAAAAAACCCAAAACAAATCCAAAACTTTGTCAGACCACTCACCCGCAACACTGGTAATGGTAACAGGAACTCCTTGAACTTGAACACCTGCAGCACTCAGGTTGGCAACACTTACTGTTTGAAGATTAGGTACTGAAGCAAGCTGTGCAGCGTTCAGAGTGATGGGGGTACCAGCAACAGCCACTGGAGCAATCTGGGCAATGGTTGTGCCACCACTTGAAGACACAGGGGTAATGGTTAGTTGTTGGGGTAACCCAGCATTTTGAACTTGAAGATTTGAAAGGCTTTGCAGATTCTGAACCTGCACAGTTTGCCAGCTGATCTGTCCTGATGGCGTTAAAGTTGGAGCCCTGATGAGCACCTGAGTTGGGCTCACTGCCTGCAACTGAACGTTCTGCAAAGGCTGCTGCTGAATGGTCTGTATAGTCTGCCCTGACTGGAGCTGAAATGACTGTGGAGGAATGGCCTGAATAATCTGCTGTTGAGGCTGCTGGATCTGTATCTGCTGCAGAATAGGCTGACCGACAATTTGGACCTGCTGAAGGGAACCCGACTGATCCTGCACGCTCTGCAGTCCGTTGGACTGAAGCTGACTGGAGCTCTGGGCTTCGGAGTCTGTAGCAGTTGTTTGAGGTTCTTCAGTTGCCTGCTCTGAGCTGCTGCCTGCTGTGCTTGTGTATTGGCCTGTTTCTGCAGAGCTTACCAGCGTGTCACTGCTAGTCAGAGATGTTGAGGCAGTGGTCGTAGCGGTGGAAGATGAGGAAGGAGACTCTGGCATGGTGGTACCAGAGGCAGAAGTGACAGGTGTAGACGCGAGCTGATTTCCATTGGAAACTCCGCTCTCAGTAGACTGGCCAACTTGCCCTGAACTTCCTCCAGCGGCAATATTGTTAATCACAGGCAATGCCAGGGTTACTCCACCAATGTTTATAGGTAAGGTTGTTACAACTTGCGCCTGAGTACCAGGAATAGTTTGCAGTTGCAGTGGTATGGAAACACCAGGCCTAATTTGGACTGGAACTGTCTGATTTGCTAGGTTTTGAGCAATAACATTCCCCGAAGCTGTCCTGTTTGCAGTTGTGAGGATAGCTTGATTATTCCCTGCAGGAATAAGCTGAATTTGACCCTGTATGTCTTGTAGACCAGTAGCATTAGATGGATTGATTTGACCTTCTGTTGCCTGGATCTGTGGGATCACTTGGTATTGGACACTACCGCTTGGATTTTGTACTTGAATGACTTGAAATTGTCCAGGGGTTGTTGAAGAAGAATTGCCTGATTTAGTTTTTGAAGGAGATGCACTTCCATTGTTACTGCTGGAAGGACTTGCTGCACTTGAGGCAACGGAAGATCCTTGTTGAGTAACATTATTTTCTTTTGAAGCAGAAGGCGCCGCAGCAACAAGCTGCCAAGCGTTTCCAGCAAGCTGAGTTGTTACCAATTCCAACTGCTGTGGCTGATTCTGAAGCTGCACCAAACCTTGATTTGGGTCTATAATAATCTGCTGCTGTCCAGTTCCTTGATTCTCACCAGGAGTTCCTATTTTGCTGCAAGTGGCTGCTAGCAAAGCGAGAGGTGAAGGCTGAGAATCCTGTCGGTAAAGAGAGAAAACAGAATAGATTCAGAAGAGCTTGAGTACGAACCATCAGAAGAAGCGAGCATTAAGGTTTGCACAGGAAGCACAAAAAAAAAAAAAAGGCGCTTCTGCATGAAGACCAACAATACAATTCTGAACAAGGAAGTATGAATTGCTGTTAAGTAATATTTAAATATAGTCCTTAATTATCAATGAATATGTGACAGCCAGGACCTCAACTGCATCCTCAATTCAGTCTTTTTTCCCCTCTAAAATAGAAAAAAAATTAAAAAATGTTTCTATTACATGTAAAGCAGTTGATCGCTGCAAAATGCAATCAAATAAACATGTCCAGGCAGTAAAAACATTGCACCCAACCAACTGTGTTTCATCCAACCCAAAGAAAGATGCCCTGAGCAGGAAATGCTTTTAGCTGAACATTTCATTTTAAATGCTAATAGTTTGGGCACTTCCCTCTTCGGGTGTGTGTTCTTTACCTGTGAGCCTCCAGTTTTCCCTTTTTTATTATTATTGTTGTTATTCTCTGCCTCGGGAGATTTCTCTCCCTCTGTGGGCATAGTTTCCTCCTTCTTTTGATCTGCAAAAATATCAAGTGTAACAGGTTAATTATTCACCTTCATTTATACAATAACAAAAGCTACGAGCATATCCTTTTCAGTTCCCAGCTCGTCGCCTTTGCTTCTTCATAAAAACAACAGTACAAATCATTATTACAAAAGAACGAGTCCTAAGAAACGTGGTTTGAAACCCAACCCATGGGGGCTGGAGAGTTAACACCCAAAAAGGGGAGGTTTGGTTTCCTCTCCCAGAGACAGCAGGAAAAAACCACCCACAACCCTCCTCCTCCTCCTGCCCCCTAAAGCATCGACGGCCACTCAGTGGCCGCCGATGCTTTAGGGGGCAGGAGGAGGGTTGTGCATGGGAGGGAAAAAGGGAGGAAAAGAGGAATGAAGGAGGGAGGGATGTGCACAGGAGGGAGGGTTCGCGAAGAAAGGGGGAATGGAGGAGGGAGGTACGGAGGAGGCAAGTCGGAGGGGTAGGCAGGAGAGGAAGAGAAGAAAGGGGGCATAAGAGGAAGCAGCACGGATGGGTGGAGGGGCAGCAAGAGAAGAGCGGGGTAAGAAGGGGGAGAAGCAGGGAAGAAAAGGGGGAACCCGGGAGGGCGGGATAGAGGGGCGATGAAGGGTGGAGGGAGGAGCGGAGGGAGGGAGGGGTGTGCACAGGAGGGAGAGAGGGAGGGGGTTACATACCGCTCATCCCGCATTAATGCCCCGCTGAGGCGCCGCTCTAGGGGGGAGGAGAAGGAGGAGGAGGAGGCGGAGGGTGGGGTGGGGGTAGCGGGGAGAAGGCCGGTCGCAGCCGGGAGCTGGGAGGAGCGGGACGGCCTATTTTTCCACGAATGGCCGCCGCTGGGCTGTGGCGTAGCTGCCTTTCTCTCCGCCCGCCGCCGCCGCCGGCCTCAGCCCTCCGCCTTGAGTGACAGCCGCGGGCCGGGGGGGGCGGGCGGGGGCGGGGCCCGCCGGGGCCCCAACGACGCCCACTGAGCAGGAAACCGAGCCCAGCCGCCGGCCCCTCGGCCACCCCGCTCCTCCTCAGCCCGGCTCCCCACGCCGCAGGCACGAGGGGCGGGGTGGGGGCGGGACGCGGCCCAGAGCCCTCGGCGGCGGCCTCCGCCTCCTCCTCCTCCTCCTTCTCGTCCTCCTCCTCCTCCTCCTCCCGGTGCTGTGCCGTCCGCGCCGCGCGGGAGGGGCGTGGCCGCCGGGGCGCGCGCGTTCCGCGGGGGCGGCCGCAGCTCCCGCCCTCGCGCCGCTCGCTTGACAGCGCCGGGCGGAGAGAGGGGCGGGAAGGGGGCGGAGCCTGGGCCGCGGCGGGGCGGGGCCACACCGGGCCCCCGTCTCCGGGTCCCGCCGCGGATCGAGCCGGTGATTGACGGCGCGCGCGCCCCGGCCTCCAGCGAATCCGGCGAGGAGGTGGGCGGGGCTGCACGCGGCCGCTGGCCAACCAGAGGGTGCCCGCCCGCCTGGCGCGCTCATAACTGACAGCGCGCGGGAAGCCCCCGAACAGCCGCTTGCCCTGAGGCGCGGCCACCCTTCCCCGCCACTCCCTCCGGCCGCCCAGGGAGCGGGGAAGAGACACCCCTACGGCTTCCATATGGAAGCCGGGGCCTATTCCCTCCCCCGCCGCGGTACTGCTCTGTAACGGACTCCCGCGCCAGCCCTCTGCCTGCGCGCTGGCCCCGAGGCAGGAGGGGGAAGGGCGGTCCGAGGATCGCTTCCACACCTGCTGTGTGTGGGCGGGAGCTGCCTCTTCCCTCGCCATTGGCGCGGCTGCGGAGGCCGGCGCGCGCGGCACACCGGGATACGTAGTTCTGGCGGGAGGGGGGGGAGGCCGGCGGCGGCGCATGCGCAGCGGGGTGCGCGGGCGCCGTGTTCGGCAGGTGCTGCCGGAGGGAGTCGGGTCGGGGAGCGGGGCCGGGCTGGGCCGGGCTGGGCTGGGCTGGGCTGGGCTCGGGGAGAGGGGCAGGGCACAGCCGGGTCAGCTCAGGTCAGGTCAGCCCGGGCCAACCCGCAGCCCTCAGCCTTGCCTCGCTGCAGATCTACAGAGCGGAGTCAGTCCCCAGCAGCCTGTGGTGGTCCAGGCTGTCTGTGGTTGGATTAAAACGAGATGAATTGCAATTGTGCTGTTGGTCTCCGATGCTCGTGCCGCTGCTCCATGTGGATCAGGCCCCGCTGTGCCTGACTGGTTCGGAGCGGCGGCTGTGCAAAACAAAGCTGGTCACGGTTGTGGTGTGGTGCAAGAAATGGTGGATCAGTAATACCCAGCTCCCAATGGCAAAGCCTATTAGCCCTACTCAGATTTGGAAGAAAAGTGATAGAAATGGTGCACGTGTGCAGCTCTGTCAGTTTAAATTTTCTATTCTATGTAGCCAAATTCTTTCTCAAGTGAACACAGAGCACCTACCAACCACAAGATCACCAGTCTCCAAGATTATTAGGGGGATAGAGTACCTTTCTACAAGGGAAGGCTGAGAGAGTTGGGTTTGTTCAGCCAGGAAAAGAGATAGCTTAAGGGTTAACCTATTTGTGGCCTTCCAGTACCTGATGGGAGCCTACAAGAAAGGTGGAGAGGGACTTTTTACAGGCGC
The DNA here is from genome assembly GCA_035584735.1 of Pseudotriccus pelzelni. Taxonomy (NCBI): domain Eukaryota; kingdom Metazoa; phylum Chordata; class Aves; order Passeriformes; family Tyrannidae; genus Pseudotriccus; species Pseudotriccus pelzelni. Next base: position 30,049,672 of record JAWMRA010000078.1, on the reverse strand, counting down.
ATTTAGTGACAGAGCAAGGGGGAATGGTGTCAATCTGTCAGAGGGTAGGTTTAGTTTAGATACTAGGAAAAAAATCTTTACTGTGAGGGTGGTGAGGCACTGGAACATATTGCCCAGAAAAGTGGTGGATGCCCCATCCCTGCAAGTGTTCAAGGCCAGGCTGTATGGAATTCTGAGCAGCCTGGTCTAGCGGAAGGTGTGCCCCATGGCAAAGGGGTTGGAACTAGATGATCTTTAATGTCCCTCCCAACCCAGGCCATTCTATGTTTCTGTGATGTCAGTGACTAAAGTGACATTTCTTTACCAGCTGTTCAACAGTTTTGTTCTTCAAAGGGATGAGGCCACCCTCAGTCTCCACTCCAGGCCTCCAGCACACCTTCTGGAAGGGAGGAAGGAAAATAATCAGAAATAAGCACAGCACAGCCAGAACACACAGGTCACAAGCAGAAAAGAACCCTAAAAATGCTGAATAAATTGTGTTCAGATAAGCAAGTGGTAGTATCTAGCAGTTTACAGCTCGGCCAAATCTCACTACCTCTTAGTGCCAGGGAGCAGGAACGGCAGGGCTGCCCCAGAAAGAGAGTAGATTGCCAAGGCAGGGCAGCGCCCTCGTGGTCAGGGTGTAATCTGCCACACCCAAGCAGGGCTGAGGTTGTGGCAGAACCTGCAGATGGCCCAGTGGTTCAGATGAGCAGGAGAGGAAGTCACCTCCCCCACGGGGCCCAGGGCTGAGCTCCACCAGAGCTCCAGCCACTGGGCAGTGGGTGGGGTTCCTGGGTGAGAGTATTCAGGGCATCACAGCCTTCCTGCGCCCTCGGAGCTCTTGAGGCAGAGTACAGAGCACTTCCTGAATGAGAGGTTGTGTGAAGAATGGGTGAAGGTACTATCAAGGTCACTCTTTTTTATCAAGAGACAGATATTTTAAGTTCTGTGGCAGCTTTTAAACGTTCACTGGATTTCCATCTGAGACTGTAGGTACAGTGCTTTTGAAAATTTGACTCAAGGGTGGAAAGGGTAAAAACTGTCTCAGCTCAGCAAGTGATTGAAGCAACAGATAAAAGATGGTGGTGGTGTGGGTGGTTTCAGTGGGGGCATCATGGTTTTAATTTTTTATTTTTACCATCCACAGTTACTCGTATACCACCTACTCTTTCCTAAATGTCACTCTTGCTCAAATTCTTTCTGACAGCTTAAGCTTTCTGAGTCTGCTTCTTTCAGTATTGTTCCCACAGGAACCAGTACTTTCCCTCTGCACCCTGACACTGGTGGGCTTTTGATAGAAGTGAACAGTAGTCACCTGTTGAGTTATATGGAAATAGGATCAGATCTGAGAATGGATCTGTGTTGGCACAGGAGTCCCAACTGCTATGGCAATATATGAAAGAAAAATATCAGAAAAGGAAAAATTAAGCAAAAACTTTCTTTCAGGCTCAGAACGTTAAAAGTGTGTTGTCACCCAGGAAGAGAGCACAGCATGGAAATGTGTGGGTGAGCAGAGACCCACTGAAATAGGAGGCTCCTGGCAAGATGTCACTCTGTTGTAGTATCACATGAGGGTGGCTGGTTTGCACAACAGCCCAAACTAAGAAAATCCACTTAGTGCTGAGTCTCTATTGCCTGTCATCTCTCACTATGTGCACATATTTTGTTTAAATAAAACAGCTTAGCTCATTGTTTTTGATATTTTAATTATCCTTTCTCTGTATACATATGTGTGTTTTCTGTCTCTCTTGTTTACCTGTTCAACTTTTTTTTTTCCTGTTTTCCTAGTCTTCTCATTTTCTTTATTTTCTCCAGCTCTTTCCTGTGTGAATGTAATTGCTTTTCCTGTTATTTTTTTCTACTTTCTTTCCTGTTTTAATACTTACTCTTTTCTCTACCTCAAAAATATTCTCACCTAAGTTCCCCACCGGTATTTTGCGTTCTTATTTTTTTTTTCCCAGTTTTAATCTCCCAAACTATCATGTATCTTCTGTGTTGCTTCTGGCTTGCTCTTTAAGCTGTCCTTAGCATTCACTGATTTTTCACCTAATGCGCAGACTGATATTTTCGGACCTATTTAGGCATGGCTCTCTAAAGCACAGTGAGGCTTGTAAGGCTGAATGAGCAACACCCAAGTATCTTTACAAAGGGGGAGGGAGAGACAGCTGTCTGCATGCTCTACTTTCATTGGTTACGCTCTCTACTCTCTGCCAGCACTTACATAGGTTGCCTTTGGACAGAGAGAGACAAGGCTGGCAGCTGCAAAAAGCAGACAGTGATGAGACAGTGGCTTCACAAAACTGTAAGTCCAGTTGTGAGGTACCTTGTAATAGATTAAAAATGCTGCAGTCCTTTGACACGAAGTGCTGAACTTGTATAAGACCACACTGTTTGACTGAAGCTGGGATGGTGGTGAGAATATTTAAATAAACATATGAAGGAGTTATTTTTGTCTGGCAGGATTGTGTAAGGTAAAGCACCAGATAGCCATATTTCTGAATGAAGCATTTCTTTGCCAGACCAAAGGCTCTTTTGCCAATTCTTTCGTGCTCTCTTTGTGCTCTTGATGCAGCTTTGTCATGGAACCCAAATATTTCCAAGAAATATATGCAGGTTTGGGTGCGTATTTTTCCTCTTTTATTCTGGTGTTTTTGTTGTAAACTGCCTCAACTCCGTCAACAGCAGCTTTGAAGAATTTGGTGATGGCATAGCGTTATTGATTAAACAGATCCTGGACCAGAGCCACAGTGGAAACCGTGCACTTGGCAAGTGTGCTCCTTCGGTATTGTTCCACATGATCCCAAGTGGACCAAGTCAGGGGTATTTCACCTATTTGGATTCTGTGGAAAACATCTGTCGACAACACCATGGGTGCTCAAAGCACGATATCTTCTATAATATCTTCTCTTTGCAAATGCATCAGTCTGAGGGACCTCAGACAGAACAAGACTGGATTAAGAATTCTGCCTTCAGGAAGACCAGTGGTTAAAATGAATGCTTCAGTTCTGCCTGCCCTGGCCCTAACTTATCCAAGCCTGAAACACAGAACTTCCCTTCCCTTCTACTGCAGCTATACCTATTGCACCTGATGTTCTCTTGAAATTTTCTCATGTCATAACTGTGCAGCAGTTACTGTGAAAAAGCAGGTATGTCTCAGGCACTGAACCAAGCACTTATTAATTCTGAACAGAATTTATGCAATAATGTAACAAGACAAGGGCTCATACACTCCCCACCCTCCTACCATATCAGCTCTGATTATTGGATGACATTGTAAAAGTGGGCTTTTAGCTTAGGATAGTAAAGTGAAATCCACCTGGCATTACTCAAGACATCAGTCTTCATTGCTTGTCACAGAAACAGCTGCAAAATCCAGGACTTAAGCATATCCAAGGATACAATGTGGACATTGACTCCAGGACATTTATTGATGGGCTTCCCCTGTTCAGTAAAAAAGGTGCTTTTTCAGCCCCCAGAATCATGTCATCCAGCATAAAAGTGATGTGCATACCTTAAGGGAGTGGTCATTCTCTTCTGTACATTTTTCTATGCCCAATCTATCACGTTTGAAAACTAAAATCAAGTCTTGCCCAAAGTGTGCTTGAAATCAAGGAGATACTTGACTCTGCTTGTCGTCGTTATGAAGTATCTTTGGCTTCTCTTCTCCTGTCCCTAACTCCTGACAGATCTAAGTCTCTGTAGATGTCTTTCCTTCTCCTTTCTCCCAGGCCAGAGAGCCCCTGTTGCCAAGGATGTGACATAACCTACTATCATCAGTGCTAGATTAAGTAGGGAGGGGAAAATGTTGGGATGTAGTTCCTCATGATTACAACATAGCTACTCTTAAATATGTAAAAAAAAATATGAAAGGTATGAGTAGAATCAAATCTGAAGAAAATCAATAATTTTTCTTTGAGCTGGAAAAACACGCATATCCAGCTGCCACTTGACAGTAACCTAAGCAGTAATTGAAAAGGTATTAGTGGAGATTGCCTATGGATGAGCTCATGAGTTTGGCTGTCAGGGTGCAGGCACAATCTCCAGTGGTCCATGGATCAGTTTGTTGATCTCAGTGTGCTGGAAACTGAGTGATCATAGTCTGCTTTGGTCAGCATGGTCAAGATAGCTTTGGGACACCCAGATAACATGCACCTTGCTATATCATCTAAAACTGGCTTTGGTTTCCATGGTTAGTTGCAATAGCTTGCAACACAATTACTCCTTCCATTTGATCTAGAGTATCGAGATCTGAATATGTGGATGTAATGATTTAACACCAATCAGCAACTAAGTAGCACAGAGTACCTTGCTCAATGCCCCCTGACCCCAGCGAGATGGGGAGGAGAATTAGGAAAAGATAAAAAAAAATGAGAAAAGAACAGTTTAATAATTAAAATATAACAATAATATCCATATTAATAATAATAATAATAATAATAATTGTAATGAAAAGGCTGGCAACAAAGAGAGAAAGAGAGAACTAAAACCCAAGAAATACAAATAATGCATAGTACAATTGCTCACCACCTGCTGACCAATATTCAGTCCAGCGCTGAGCAGCAATTGTCCCTTCTTGCCAACTCTCCCCAATTTATATACTGGGCATGACATTCTTGGTATGGAATATCCCTTTGGCTAGTTTGGGACAGCTGTTCTGGCTATGCTGCCTCCTGGCTTCTTGTGCACCTGCTTGCTAGCAAAGCTCGGGAAACTGGGAATTCCTTGATTTAGAGTAAGCACTGCTCAGCAGGAACTGAAACATCCATGTGTTATTAACATTATTCTCATAATAAATGCAAAACTCACAGCACTGTACCAGTTACTAGGAAAAAAATTAACTCTATCCCAGCTGAAACCAGAACAGCAGAGAGTGTTTTTTCACCTTCAGTGTCCATGATGCGGCTGAGGAAGTACCCCAAAAAAGTCTACTACCACTTCCTATGAAAATAGTTGGTTTTATTTCGTAAATAACATGGCTTGCTGTTGATTTTCCACTCCCAACATGCTGCCAGAGCACTGAGATAGGGGAATTATGCTTTGGGTCTCTGCATGACTAGTTATTCTCCTCTGCTTGTTCAACAACATGCTTATACTAGTCATCTCACCAAATAAGGGCTGAACTTGTCATTAATATTGTACTTCCCATTCTAGAAATGTCTTTTTGCTGCTGAGCTGCCCCACCTGCATTTGCAGAAAGCTTCTCACAGAGACAGACGTGATGCTCAAAGGGATCCTGTCTTTGTCATCAGTGACAATATGTGACTGCACAGAAAGTTGTGTCTGATGTAACCAGTCTCGTTTTGCGTGGCCCATTGTGTGCAGGAAACAACGCTTCTGGCTCAGGAAGTCTGTGTGCATCTGCACTGCTACTCAAAGCACTACTGCCCTGCCCAGATACATGCTTCTTGTTCAGTCCATCTTCCAAAAATGGAGAGGCTCTGATGGCAGGTGTGCTAATAGATCCAGGGCATTTTATATGAGGTTTTTTAAGTTGTTCAAGTTAAATGGATCCAATTCAGAATCACAGACTCAGAGAATATGCTGAGTTAGAAGGGACCCATCAGGTTCATCGAATCCAGCTCCTGGACTCATTATCTGTCTCACCTATTCCTGTGAAACCGGACTAGCAGTTTACAAAGTACCAGAAGATGGGAAAGTGACATGAAGTTCAGCTAGGGTACTACTTAACCTGCCTGTAATACACATAGTCATAAACAGGATATCCTATGCTCTGCTTAATTTTCAATTTGTGGTCCAAATTTTGTACATGGTACCAAACAGGCACATTCCATAATCTCAGATATATTTTCTAATCTTCATTCTTCAACACAATACAGTTTTACTTTAACGAAGTTCCTGAGGAGATCCATACACTTAATTTTTATCTAGCTCCAAGTCTCAATGCATTTTGTTACAGAAAGCTTAACCTTTCAAGAGAAGTGCAAAAAGAAAAGTCCAAATAGAAGCAAACTTGTAGTAATAGATCATTTCAAGTACCCAGGATTAGTGGCTCGAATACCAGGATCTAGCTAAGAGTAGCAAATCCTTGTTACCACAAATGACAGCTTTGAGAAGTAGGGGTTTTGTTGGTGCACAAGAGATTTAGTCCTAAGTAACAAATGAGATCTGATTTAAGAAGTAATTACAGATGACTCTCTCTGTTACAGTAGCTGCAAGATAGTGAAGATTAGTGTAGTGATCTTAACTGCAGAATGGGTGTCAAAAGGCATAAAACCAGGAAAGGAAAGGCAAAATATTTAAGAAAAGAAAATCCTTGAAATGAACCTGGTAAATATTTAAGCACACTGCAGTAGAATGGTTAAAAGAATAAACATATTGCATTAGATAGTTTATTTGAGTAATAAATAAACTTACCATGAGTTAAAAGCAGCCCCAGTGATGCCAGGAGGAAGCATCAAGAACAGTGGTATCTGAATTCTGTAGCTGATGAATATGTCAGAGGGGCTCTGTAAGGAAATGTAAAATTCAGATGGTCAGAAATAAATCCAAAAGAAGATAAATATTTGGAATCAAAGACCTGCATGCATCAAAAGAGGCATTAAGCTGTCTTGAGAGAATGGACCAAAGTCAGTAACAGATCTAACCTCCCTGCAGATGTTACTGCTTAAAAGGAGCAGACCACTAGGACATGAATTTCTGAAAGGCAAGTCACTGTCAGAAACTAGCATGAAAATATTTAATATTAAAATAAAAAATCTAATTTCAGTTACAAGTTTCTGTTTCTTTGAGACTGTAACAAAAGTAGATAAATGAAAAGCCAGGAGGAAGTCACAGTGTTTGCTTCTTCCTCTGAGGAATGGAGAATCCCTGATGAGTATTTTTCCAACCTCATCTCAGAAAGCTGAATGGTAGAGATTATACCACAGCTTTTGGTGACCTGTTTCTGTCTGTAGCCATCCTTAGAGTTAGAAGGTTTTCCTGTTTTAGCCTAAACCATTCCAGATACAATTAAAGTCAGCAAAGGTTGTCTTGCCCTCAGCATCATGAAGCACAATCTGTGGGACCCCTGCTATGAGAATTTTCTACATATTGTAAGGTTGTTGTAATATCTTCTCCACACCTGCCATCAGCCTTTATTTTTTACAGCAAATATTACCTCTCCCTTTTCCAATCATTCTCCATTTTTAAAACTTTTTTTTTTTTAGTCTTATTTTTATACTATTGTATTAAACTACACCAACCTAACACTTCTGAAAGGTGGGTTAAGAAAAACAATTACTAACCCTGGCTTGCATATGACACATCTATTAAAATGTCCCAGGATGAGTTTTGCTGTTTTTTCATCATCATCATATTGTTGACTCATATTCAATATGTGGTTTACTGTAACACTCAGGTCTCTTTCTACAGTGCTGTTAGTTCTCAGTTTTGTATTTGTGCATTTGATTTTTTCCTTGCCTCAGTGCACCACTTGGTTCTTGCATTTATTGAGGTTCATCTTACTGATTACAGACCACTTCTCCCTTTTATCAAATTCTTTCAGCTCCCTTGCAGACCCTTTTCTTTTGCCTCTTTTTGAGTGTGCTCTCTATTCCATCAACCAAGTCATAAGTGAAAATGTTGCATTGTATCAGATTTTGGCCAGAACTTTGCAGAATTCTGTATTATCTATCCTTTTAGTCCGAAAACAAAATACAGATAAGCCTAGGAGTATTTTCTACAAGCTGTTGTACACCTACTGTGTAGCAAGTTAGCCCAAAATAAAATACTTCTGTACACTGTCTATGAGAATGTCATGTGAGATAGTAGCCAAAGATTCCCTAAAGTCAATACGCATCACTTCTACTGCTTGTTTTTGCTACAGTTCAGGTAATCTGTTAAAGAAAGAAAACACAGCAGTTTAGCAACCTTTTGTTAGCAACAAATCTTTCCTACCTGTTTTTCACTGACCCTCCAGGTGCTTTTAAAGTGGCAATTTAATTTATTATAATATTGTTCTTGATATTGAAATTATATTGACTGCTGATTTCTCCATTCTTTCTGAAGATGATATTTTATTCTTCTCTACTCAGCTACCCGTTGTTCAAGAATTCTTGAAAACAGTGATGACAAAGTGGTGTTATAAATGTTTTAATTCTAGAACCACTCCACAGAAAATTTCTGAGGCAAAAATTTGATACTGAGTGAAGGTAAAAATTATGTCTCTGTGCTCAAAGTTAGTATTTGACATATGGTTTAAGAATAGGCAAATTGGTAAACACTTTTAAAGACAAAATTTGCAAGAGAGAAAATAATACAATAACATAACTTAACAGAAGGAAAATCCTATGACCAGTTTATTAGTATTCTTTGTAGCTTTAACAGACTTTTCCTTCTAAATATTGCCAAAGGTTAGTAGAGGAAGCTAACTAGAGACTTATTAATTTTCTCTATCAAAACTACATTATAATAAATTACTGGATGCTAAATTGCTTCTTTGAAATAAGTCAGTGGCAAAAGGAGTTAAAAGGTGAAAAAATGTTAGAATAGAGGTAGTGAAACACAGAAATACTGAAATACCCAGTATTTACATACACCTGGGCCTTTTTATCCCCTTACTCACTCTTGTTCCTCCCCAAATCACCTAAACCCCTCCCTTTTCCTGTCTTTGGTTCCTCCCCTAAACATGAGGTAGTAAATCTTGTGCAATCTGAAACTGCTTTTCTCCTGCATCAAATGATGTACCTCATCTCTGAGCAGCATCCCCACTTGTTCTGAAAGAGGATCCAGGAAGCTGCTTGCTCACAGCACCTTGTCATGATGGGTTTTTCATCTGGACACTGGTGGAACAGTCCAGCGAGGGGCCTGGATAAAATGTTTGGTCCTTGGTGGTCCTTGATTCAGGTTGTGCTGTGACCAGCAGGACCAGGGCAGTGATCATCTTCTTGTACTCAACACTGGTGAGGCCACACCTCGAATCCTCTCTCAGTTTTGGGCCCCTCACTACCAAAAAGGCATTGAGGTGCTGGAGCATGTCAGCAGAGGTCAGCAGAGCTGGTGAAGGGTCTGGAGCACAAGTCTTACAAGGAGTGGCAGAGGGAGCTAGGGATGTTTAGCCTCTAGAAAAGGAGGCTCAGGGGGGATCTTATTGCTGTCTACATCTACCTGAAAGGAGGGTGTAGCCAGGTGGGGTTCAGCCTCTTTTCCCAGCTGAGAGGGAATAGGACATGAGGAAATGGCCTCATGTTGTGCCAGGGAAGGTTTAGATTGGATATTAAGAAAACTTTCTTTGCTAAAAATGTTGCCAGGCCTTTAAACAATCTGCCCAAGGAAGTGGTTGAGTCACAGTCCCTGGAGATAATTTAAAAGACACGTAGCTGTGGCACTTAAGGACATGGTTTAGTGGTGGACTTGGCAGCGCTGGATTAATGGTTGTACTCAATGATTTTATAGGTCTTTTTCAACCTAAATGATTCTTTAATTCTATGATTCTAGGTTCCTGCCTGCCACCCTGTGCTCCTCTAGGCTTGTGGAGATGGCTCTTTCGTGGCCTAACAGGCTCTGTGATGGGCCTAAGGGTAGCTCAGCAGGGTATAATCTGTGTTCCTCCTCCTTCCACTGTCTCTCTGAGCATCTTTCTGGATGTGCAGGTGACCTTTATCACATAACTGAGCACAGAATAGCTCTTCTGCCACAGATGGCACTCCAGATAATAAGGGAAAAAAAAAAAAGAACATATCCCCTCCCCCAATAGCTGTAACCTTTCAAATCTAATTGATTTTTTTTAGTGAAATTTAAACCTCTATGGAGGAAAGCACTCATTTGTTGTTGGCCTGATAAGTACAGGTATCTCCATTTGATGTTATGTATTGGAGGAGTTCAATGATTACTGGAATCTATTATTTCTTCTCTTTTAAGGAAAAAATGTAAAAAAACAGTGAAGAAAGTGGGCCATTTTACATTGGTCATATTTTGCTTTAGTGATTTTTTTTTAAATCTTGTTTTTGAGTTAAATTCTGATGCAAATCTAAGAAGTGGTTTCTTTTTTTGTAAAGAACTTCATGCAGATTGACAAAACTCACGTCTGAAGTGTTAAAAGTCACATTCTAAATCATAACAAAAGTCTTCTCTTTTCTTCAAGTTTTAGTTATTATATGAGAGAAAAAAGGAAATTGCTTTTGGATACTCCTTGGAATTATGTGGTGCTCAAAGCAGCTATTGCTAAGATATTGGAGAGTTCAAGCTTTTCTTCTTGGCAAAAGAATGTTACCATGAACAGCTCTCCATCTGCCTTAGATGAGCACCTTAATTTATAGCTGTATGTTTAAATTTTTATTTTAGAGTACAGACACAGTTGCCTGGCATCAAAGGCAGCCTTCCTAGGCTGCAAATTTATTGTACTTTGCTGTCTCAGTAGCTGCATGGTGCAATAAGCAGCTCACAAAAGTGGACAGAACCAGTCTGACACCCTGCAACCCATTCGCATTAGTCTTCAGACGAAGAACTACTGAAGATTTTTAATGTTAATGTCTCCTGTAACAGTGGATAACAACTCTGAACTGCCTAGATGCATCAATAGCCTTCTGCTACTCTCTAAGCTGAACAGGAAATCTAATTCATCTCATGTGGTTTCCTGCTGAAATACATATTTGCATTGACAAATGCATGAGCACTGCTAAATTCAGTTGCTAGATAATGAAAGATGTCTTTTGTTGTTTTTTTTTTTTAATTTTTTTTTTAGTTCTACAAAGAAACATAAAACTTATTAAAAAAGTGACTAAACTGAACATGAAATATAATATGTAAACTGTTGCTCTCTCTACCTACCTGAAAAAATAATAATTAAAAGATAATTAAGAGAGATATAGGTACGCTTTCTGGTTTGATGTGTATATTTTACATATTAAAAATGGAAGATATTCTTAGTGGAGTGACATCTGCCCTGAAGTTTCACAAGGGAATCTCACAGCTCTGGAGAATACACTGCTCTGGTGCTTAGCTGAGATGACCAAAGAGAGTGCATGGAGAGCCGAACTCTTTGGGTAGTATTAAGTTTCCATCTGTGGGAATGTATGCATTCAGTCACTAGAGAGAGGTAAGGGCAGAAAACAGCTGGACAGTGACTGCTTAAACTACACAGTGGTGCAGTTGGAACACTTGGCTCTGAGCAGCTAAACTATTTTGTCAGTTTAACAACAGATTTTACTGTTCCCATCCTTATGCTAACACTACCTATTTTTCCTGGTTCAGAGAGGGGAGTGACAGAAATAACCAAGGTCAAACCTGATACCTTCTGTTTCAGATGATCAGCATATACTTTGTGCAAAGTTCCTGCAGAGTCTCTGTGTAAAGCTGAGATGGCCAGCTATGGGCACAGCAAAGCAGGAAGCATCTCTAGAAGCAGAAAACTTCCGTACTGGAGCTTATGCCAATTTGATCCCTTCTGCTGTCCTGTATCAGAGCAGATATTGTGGATTCCTTATTTTCCACTCTTGTTTAAAAATTCTTCTTGTTTCGTCTGAGTCTGTAATTTCCCATTGTTAGCAACAGAAAGACTTCAGAAACGTTTCACATGCTTTCTCTCAGTTCCTGGCAATTGCTTGTTCCTGGCAATACTTCTCTCGCAGTTAGAAAAGCCATGATCTTTCAAATCACAGAGGTCTATGCTGATCTCACAGGTTATTGCAGCACTAGTCATTAGCAACCGCAGTGCTACACTAACTAATTAAAGTCTTCTGGCTCTGGTGTCTAGTTTTATGTGCTGATTCACAGCCATGTACTTACCTGTGCCAGGTTCGTATTCAGTTCTGTGGCTTTATAACTGTGTTTAGCCAGTTCAGGGAGGTGCTCTTCCAAAAAGAATGATTCTCCTTCTTGCCCACTTGTGTGTCACCACTGACTCCCTTGTGGTTGTGCCAGCACTTGTGAGACCATGCAGCGAGTCAAGAGAAACTCACTTAACCCAAATAGAAAAAACAGTCACAAAAAAGGTGTTTTTTCAGCTAGGTCAGCAAGCTGTTTCAGCTGCCTGTGCTGACGAAGCAGCACAGCCCCAACACAAAGGGAAGGTGAGAAGTTGCGGCCAAGCAGAGACTAGAATTGCACCTTTCAGCAGCAGTGGAGATCAGCTACAAGAGGTGTGACACCATTCCTTTGCCATGGGGTTAGCAGAATACCTCTACACCAATTCTCCTTGCTATCATGAGGCCTTTTCTTCTCTACCTCCTTCAAATAGGCTCAGCTGTGCTGTGAGACTGTGTTTGTATCATAGCTGGAAAGGGATGAAAATAGCTAAAAATAGCTGAAAATGTGGTGTTTGGACCCCTGGGCTGCCTTTGCTTGGCAGCATGACCCACGTGACCATCTTGTAGTTGTTAATTCAGCTCAGGTTTCAAGCCCAGACACCACTCTTGTCCACACTGGTTTTCAACTTCAGCTTGTGTATAGGGGCAAGTTGAATGATGTGCTAGGAGGGGAAACTTAAATAGGAAGTGCACACAGGAGAAAAGTCTGGCCTTAGGACACATGGGGCAGAGTTAGCTTAAGTTACACATAATGAACAAATAAGCCTAGAATGAGGAATGCGTGTCAAGGACTCTGCATGAAACATAATATACAAGCAGCATCAGGACATATGGTGGCCTCAATAGGGATTTTAAAGCATATAATTGAAGTTTCATAGAATACGTGGATGAGCCTAAAAATAAGCAATAAGGATGAAGCACTTACCATTTGCAAAACATTTTTAGAATTGATCCTCTGTCTACCACATTGGTGATGCCCACATTAACAGAGAGAGGCTAATGCTGCTTTAACTGGTACAACACAGTAACACTCCCTGGAGAGCTACTATGGAATGTGAGAATAGCTGGTCTAGTGTCCTCTTTGGCCCTGCTCCTAGCCATTTGTCTTACACCAAAAGCTGAACTGAGAGATCAGGCACTGCCATTTCACTGGCTTTACAAGTCTCACGGTGTTTTATAATTTGGAGAAGCTCCTTGGCTGGATATTTCATATTGTTTAAGAATTTCAGGTCTAAAGTATGTCAGCTTTTTGTTATTGTTGTTGTTGTTTGGGGGGGGTTGTTGGTTTTGTGTGGTTTTGTGTGGTTTTTTTTTGTTTTGGTTTTGGTTTGTTTATTCGTTTTTAATAATTTTTATTGCAGACTTTTTCTTACTTGTTTTCAAGAAAAAAAAGTTCCTGATCAGCCCAGTACCTCCCAGCCGCACACACAAGTTAAGGATTATTTGCCAATCCTGCTATTTGGCTTCTGGGGAGAGGGTGCTTGTGCTAATAGCTGTGCTGCAAGATCAAGCTTGCTGATCTTCTTCATCAGGCGTCTGATCTTCTAATTCCCCAGAAGAAGACCCAAAAATCTGAAGAATGTGCCTGTGATGTGACATGAGCAGATACCAAACACACTCCAGAAAAGTATCACTGAAAGTATCTCTTTAACATGAACGAACCTGCTCTGCCTACAGATTCTTTTTAGCTCACATTTACTCTTAGTGAAGGAACACAATAGAGTCAGCAGTGAGTGCAAGTGATCTCACTGCCCAAGAGAGCCTTGCTTCTCATGCCCTTGCTCCCTCTCCTCCTTATCCACGTGTTCCGGTCTCCTCCAGCACCCATCCTTCCTTGTTCCAGCTATAACAGGCTTTACTGTAGGTTGATGTGGCCCACTACTGACTAAAAGTGGCTCCCAGAAAGACCTCATTAGCTCTGGAGCAGGCATGGTGCAAGTGTCGGAGTGCGTGGTTAGTGCTGGGGCAGAAAGGAAAGGCAGGGAGCAGCATGTTTATCCGCTGTGGTGGGGTGTTAATTCAGCTGCCTGGAGCTGCGAAACCATCCTTCAAAGCTCAACAGTCTGTCTTGCAAACAAAGGCAGTGAAAATACTAATCAGTAAGGTTCTATAAACTGTGGTTAACACTGTTGCTGCAATTACTAATGTAGGCAAAAACTGGAAAGTAATGTTATTCAAGTCTTTCTTCACTGCAGATATACCACTGATAATAGAGTAATATGCAGTTGAAACATAATTGGAACACTAAAGAAAGGTTGAGCTATTTATAGTATTTAATAATTTAATAGTACAAAGTGCACTGATTGTAGTAGTATTCATTTTTCTATGTAATTTAATTATTACTTCTCTTTCTTAATTAATAATACAAGAGTGTGGTTTTGTATAGCACTTTTTCCCCCTAATTCTCATTTTACACCAGAATTTAATCAAGATCTTCTTGTTGTTCATAAAAAATACATACATACATACCTGCATACAACATTCTGAAAATTGCTTGAATTGTACACATTGTAATCTATGAGATCCCTGTGAGACTCATGAAAGGGGTCTTATCACTAAATGTTTATTTCAGAATGTGTAAGAACCCTCTAATTCTTTACACTCTTATTCTCACAACACTCTGGTAAAACAGGAAGTTTTATTTTTCTGACTGCAGCTGGGATATCAAAGGATATCAAAGGATGTTAAAGTCTGTATTCAAAAAACATATTTAAGAGCATGGATCCCACTAGCTGAACTTGCCTAGAGTCCTAAGAAAAGCCCTTGTGGAACAAGCGCTGAACTTGCATCTGCCAAATCCAAGAGGATCTTCCTTACTACTGGACTTTGTTGTCTCATTAACATTGCAATAAATACTTCTTTCATAGCTGGGTTTAGAGTACTTTGTTGTGTGTGACAAAAGATTTTCGTGTAAGGGGAGTTTTGAATGTAGGAGGGCAGAAAGAATATTAAATAGCTGCGGATGGATATGGTAGCTTTTACGGCCAAGGAAAATAAAAGCTGTAATGTTTCAGAAAAAATATTATCCATGAAATCAAAAACAAGCTTGAATTAAGTCAAGAGAGAATAGGCATTCTTCTGGAAAGATAAAAGAGGTACTCCATAGATTGGTTTATCATTGCTCTAGAACAAGTTGTTGCTGTTACTTAGAAAGCCAGTGTGGTGCCAGTCTGTGCACCTATTTGAAATGTATAACATGGAAAAAAAAATAAAATAATCCATTCTAAGGTTAAGTATGAAATGTGAAGAAATAGGATGCTGTTGTCTTTCTGTTATGGGCTTGCTTTGCTCTATTTATGCTAAAATATATGTGTTTCAGATAATTTATGAATCTAATCATGGCTTCAAGTTTTTGGAGATATTTAGAAGCGACCTGCATACATTTTTTGTGGCTAAGAAAGGAAAGTTTAAATGGAAGTGTGTAAAGTGAGGAACAAATATTTTCCAAAGGAATTTGCTCTAACATGAAAGAAATTCTTAGTGGCACCTCTAATTTCCTATGCTTGCTGTAGGAGACCAGCCTAAGGGGAAAAAAAAGGTGAATTCCTAATAGGTGACATAGACAGAATATGCTTTTTTCAGATATGCCTTGCTCTGGGAGTTTAAAGTATCATTGGTACTTAGGATTTTAAATCTGTGCATGACCTTCCCCAGGCGTATACGTGGTGTGCAGAAACACACATGGGTATGTAGGTATCACTTCCTGAGAATGGTCCGAATGTTGACTTCAGGGTCCTCTCTCCGGATGCTCAGAAATGCTGTCCATTGGTAGCCCACAGAAGTCATCAGAATTAGAGAATCACAGAATATGCTGAGTTGGAAGGGACTCACAAGGATCATTGAGTCCAACCCTTTCACGTGTATTTCAGTACTTCCCAGAATAATCTTCTCCATAACTTTACCAGGCACTGAAATGAGACTCACTGGCCTGTAATTTCCAGGCTTCTCCTTCTTGCCCTTCTTAGAAATAGGGAAAACATTCACCAGTTTCCAGTCATCTGGGACCTCTCTGGATTCCCAAGACTGTCCACCAGCTTCATGCACAGCAAGGTACAAAGAGGTGAAGACTTACAGCCTGTAGGAAAGCCACTTTCAGACTGGTATGTAGATGGCTGCTCTTTGGTCTTCAAAATCCTTTAAATCTCTTATATTATTTTTATCTAAGTGTAAAGGTTGCTATAGATGGACAAAACAGACAATACATACTAGTCTTACTTTCCAGAATATAGTTTAACTCAATAAACCTATTTTTATTTTCATAATGTAATAATTGACTTTTTATTTTGTTTTAATTTTTATTATGACTTTTTATTTATAAAACTGATTTTATGAAATGCATAGTATATAAAAAATTAGTTTTTAACTTTTTATTTTACCAGTTCTATGAGTAATGTATTTTCAAAATTTTTTTTGTATGTTCTGTATATATACGTGCTGTTTCTATTTGCTATAATAGTAAATTGTTCTTTTCAGAACATTCAGAGTATTTAATTTAATAAATGAAAACTAGTTTTAAATGGCAGAACTGAAGACAGATATTCTTGAAACAACAAAAATATTAAATACATGCAAATTGTCAGAAAGCAACATTATATTTAAAAAAAATAAAAATGTGGTGAACATATGCAGTGCTTTTTTTCGTTCTTATACTTGCCCAGGTTAATACTGTTCCAGCAGTTTTACAAATAACAATCTGTTTTCACTGCATTTCATCTTTCTTCTTCTCCCTTAGCAATATTCCTGGTAACGCTCACACAAGTAAACACTGATACATTTGAATAAAAAACCTCCAGAGGGTTAATTTTTCCAAGGTGTATTTCCATAAACCCCTTTTCTAACATCTCACTGTCCCCTGAGAAGGGGAGGTCTTGCTCCTCCTGTGCTAACAGGGCCTCACTGCACTGTTGGCCCCCACACAGTTCTTTCTCTTTCCCTTTCCCTTCTTGCTTTAGTGCTCATCAGTTCCCTCCCCAAGCCAACTGAACTCGCTACTCAAGAAGAGAATATTCTTCTTTTCTGGGCTCGTGTGCTGTGTTACTGAGCAGAATAGGTCACAGGGGGGTCCCCGGTGCTACCTAAATGGTGGGAGCAGGTGTTAGGGAACAGGGAGGAGAGGAAAGATAGAGATGTTTTCCCTTTTCAGTGGTGAGGAGTGGTTTCATCAGCTCGGTCTGCTTAATGTAACTTCGTCCACCAAGTCGTTTCAGTGAAAAAGGAAAGGGCTTTTTTTTAGCTAGGTCAATTAGAGTGAAGACACATAGAAGTGGAGCTCCTGGGGGGACTGTAACCTGGGTGGCTCCCAAGAGAATGCAGACCGTGATTAAACAACCATGTAGGCATTGTGTTAATATGATGCTTAAAATTGCACTGAACTAGTAAGAACTTTCAGAAATTCTTTGATCAGCTTTATCTTGAAATTATTTACCTGGAGATACTCTAATAAAGACTTATTATAAAAAGGAATGTCCTTTTTTTCCTTTTTGTGTGTTTTGTTTGTTTGTTTGTTTGGGGTTTTTTGTTAGTTTGTTTTTTGGGTTTTTTTTTGTGTGTGGTTTTGGTTGGTTG
>JAWMRA010000078.1:29890141-30032142 GCA_035584735.1 Pseudotriccus pelzelni | reverse complement strand
TCTATTCTATTCTATTCTATTCTATTCTATTCTATTCTATTCTATTCTATTCCATTCCATTCCATTCCATTCCATTCCATTCCATTCCATTCCATTCCATTCCATTCTATTCTATTCTATTCATGTTTTCTACGAAGGTGGTAGATCGCCTACTCCCCTCAGTGTTTAGGAGGCATTTGGACAATGCCTTTAATTATATACTTTAGGTTTTGGTCAGGCAATTGGACTGTATGATCATTGTAGATCCTTTCCAACTAAAGTAGAAATTAAATAAACCAAAGCAACAGTTTCGAGCAGCTGATCATCTGAGTCTTCTCTGCATGTCTGGGCTCTTGCACAATGAGCTGTGTAAAGGGGACCTTCTCTGGTCAGGTCCTCGGCCCCTGCCAACAGCACAGAAGGCACAAGAAGGGTGTAGGTTTATAAATAGACACCTCTTTCAGATCCAAAAAGATTAATTTCACATTGATGAAATACTGCTGAAAAATTAGCAGTTTTCTCTTTTAAAGGGAAGTAACAAGTAACAGTTACTTAAAAGGATATTAAAGCCAGCAAGAAGTGCGTGTTTCAAGAGACTCTAAGCACTGTCACTTGCAGCTGTCAGACACCTTAAATATGTGTGATGCTTGAACTGGAAGAATGACAAGTGTGGTTTTTAAATTAAAAAAGTCAATGGCTTTTCTTTTCAGGACTGAAAAGATAGGATCCAGTACTTTGGCATTGAACAAGAGTTATTTTTCTGTGTGCCTGGTTGAAAGAAAGTGAATGAAGAGAAATTGACAAGCTCAAAACCCAGATCCCTCTGTTAGCTTACTGAGGTGGAAAAAAGAAGAACAGTTATTATGAAGAAGAGATAAGTTACAAGTATATCAGATTGCAAACAACACAAAAGATTATTTTCTAATGACAGATTGTGAAGTCAACTTACCAATGTTTTCTGGAAACATTATGTTTTCATTTTACAAGGCAGATGCTTCCAGAGAATATCAAATCCCCTTTCAGCTGCTTCTTCAGTGGCTGTATAAAACCAGCATCTAATCACAGACAGATTGAGCTAAACATGTTAAAGAGACTCAAGCCCAATTCCTTGAGCTGTGTTTAGTTTCAGGTTGCACTATTTGCATAAGGTGAATGTGAAGACTTTTTAGTTAATTTAAAGTAATTTTTAACGTCGTAATTTTGTTAGTGCTTCTCTGCTTTACTCCAGCTAGGAGTAAATACTCTCCAAAGTAGCCTAGGCTTAGGTTAGTCCCAAATTCTGATCACAGCCCAGATATTGGGATAGGCTCTGGTTTGCTGCATGAGTAACAATTTATTCAGAGTTAGAAGGCATGTACAGCTTTCTTGCAGCCTGTCTATAACAGTCAAGTCAAATGCAAAGCAGCACCAACAGTCATAGTCACTTGTTGAAATTGTAGTTTTGAGTAGGGAGATGGAGGTGGCGGAAGCTAAAAGACAAGGAAGTGGTCAGGAGAAGATGAAGCACAGAAGGGCTGTGGTGATGTGGCCCTGCAAAACTCACACTGATGCAAATGCACCACGGGACTCTTAGTAATTGTGGTCTGCCCTTGGGTTTTCCAGCTTTCCCCCAACAAGGTGGTCTATCCAGCCTCTTCTTAGCCACAGCTCTGTATTTGTTACCGCTTCAAGGACATCAGTGTGTTGTTGTGGCCAAGAAGTCCAGTGATATCCTGAGATGCACTAGGAAGAACACTGCCAGCATGTCAAGGGAGGTGACCTTGCCCCTCTACTGAGCCCTACTGAGGCTGCATCTGTAGTACCATGTCCATGTCTGGGCTCTGCAGTACAAGAGAGACATGGGGCTCCTGCAGCAGGCCCAGGGGAGGGCAACAAAGATGATTAAGGGACTAGAGCATCTTTCTTACAAAGCAAGGCTGAGGAAGCTGGGCCTGTTCAGCCTCAAGAAGAGACCTGAGAGGGGATCTCATCAATATCTATGAGATTCTGAAGGGCAGGTGTCAAGAGGATGGAGCACACTCTTTTTGGTGCCAAGCAATAGGACAAGAAGTGGGCAGAAACTGAAGCACAGGCAGTTCCACCAGAATATGAGAAAGAACTTCTTTATTGTGCAGGTGGAAACACACTGGAAAAGGTTGCCCTGAGAGATTGTAGAGTCTCCCTCACTGGAGATATTCAGAGGCACCATGTGGCCACAGATGAAAACAGATCCTTTCAAACCAAGTTTTGCAACAGCATTCTCTCAGGTGAAAAAGGAGCTAATAAGCTGATGGCAAAACACAGCTTACTGCAAACATTTGTTTCCTCTACAGAAGCCATCTTGTCATTTTCTATAATTTTTATATGTGTTAGCAGAATAAACATTGCTAGAATTTTATTCTAATATTATTCAAATTATTGTTATTAAGTGCTTCAGTTTTCATGCTGTCTTATACTTGACAACCTTCTACAGACACCTCTGCATAAATTTCACTAGGTTTTATCTCAATTTTTACTCCCTCTATGAGTTTTCAGAAATTTCCTATGAATTTTCTGTTTATTCAAGTAAGAGAAAGAATACTTTTGCTTTTTAAGAGTTGAACATTGCATGAAAAGAGTTGCCATCACTCTTTTCATGCAGGTAGAGAAAACTTGGCTAAAAGTAATGTAAAGATGATATTTTTATCAACCATCTTTGTATAGCACAACTGTATATAAAGCTAAGAGGTTTAGATATTTGGGCCTTTTTTTCCCTCTCTAGTATTTACAATGTGATAAATATTTGGAATAATTCCTGACTAGCATGTGAAAAAATAGATGCACCAGAATGTTACTTATATAGCTGTGATTGATTGATTTAACTTACGCATGTTACTCAAATGCACTTTAAAAAAGTTTAGTAGCAATGGGGTTAATTTCTATAGGAAATTTGTAAGAAAATAGAAGATTATTTGTCTTACAATTGCTGCATAAATGTTATCTGTTATTTAACATCAACTCTCTGAGATACTTTATAAATTTCTAATGTCTTCTTCAAAGAGTTGCTATCTTCTAGCAGCCTAGATCAAAGAGTCTACATTTGACTGTAAAATTGGGAAAGACAGTCACCAAAACTCACAAGTGTATCCTTTTCTTTGCTGAAAAGTAATCTAGTCAATGTGCTATTCTGTTCTTTTGGTGACAAACAGAATCCCATCAGGGAGATAATTTACTTCAAAATAGAAACATTGATCCATTACCTAAAATGGACCACATATTTAGATGCAGTCCTCCTCCCCATTCTAATTTTAGTGTTTATTATTGGTTCTAGTGGTTTCACATAGGGAGGTTTTGTGACAGAATCCCCCCACATGTGACTTCTGGCAAAAATAGCTCCTGGCAAAAAATTGCAAAAATGGAGACCAGCCAAAACTAGAGTGAAAATATCTTCTGTGTACAGACACTAAGTGAGGAAAGTGAGTCCATCTGGAGAGGAAAATTCAGGGAGAAAGGAAGGCAGTTCTGCAAAAAAGATGATATTGTAATGTCTAGAAATCTTTTTCTAGTACATCTGCAGCAGTGACTGGGTAGAAGAGAATGAGCAGTAAACATAATTTATGGCTTCTGGATTTATTTCCTAACCTTGGCTCTAAATATAGATTGTACTTGCTCTACCATATACCCACTAGCAGACATCCCACCTACTAAGATAGTCACAGCAGGCCACCACTCCAGCACAAATAGCGGAAAGATGTCTTACCTATCATGGAAAAAATTCCTCAATTTTCTACTAAAAGCCTTTACATTCATTCCCTCTGTGGTTCTCCATCTTTGAGTTACTATCCTAGTTTGGGAGCTACAAGTATGTGCACTTATTATGTTGGATCTGTGGTGAGGACGTGAATACTTTTAACTATTTATCTTCTCAAATGATGGTAATTAGCCTCTTCAGACCCTGTATTATGCAAACTAACCAGTTAGTCAGAATTAGCATAGTGAGATCATGAAGCAGTTCAACTGTGCACGAAGGAGGACTGATAATAGTGGAATGTTAGGACAAGGTTATTGAATTAAGTGTTCCAGATTGTTGAAAGCAAATAAAAACTATTAGTTTCTTCACTGATCTCCAAACTCTTTCCTTTTTCTGTAACTTATCAGTTGTTATCAATCTCTAAAGGCAAATGAATGAGCCTGCTTCCTTCAGGCTCTAGCAGGAGAGACTGACAGCTCTTTCCAACAACTGTCCCTCATAGACTTAGAGGTCACGTTACTGCTTAACAGCCCATATGCATTAGCTTCAGTTTAGTCATCTGAATTAGTCTGGGTCTTTAGCATGCGCCTTAGACTTTTACTTTGCTCTGATTGCTTAATTTGTTATTAAAGCATTTGCTTCCAATACCAATGTAAATATCATCATCTTGCTGAAAAATAATCACCTGATATCAAGGTGACCTATGAACCTCTGACTGTGCAGGGCAGCAGAAGAAAGGTGGGAGAATGAATTAAGGCTGGGAGAACTAGAAAGACTTGCAAAGATGAAGATGACATGAAAGGGATATGATGAAAACCTGCTCTTTTTTTTTTTTTTTTTTTCCCCCCCAGAAAATTCACAGGGTGGGTGGGAAACAGGACCCTTTAGACTCCTTGTAGCAAAAGAGACCACTATGGGCTCCTTGAGTTTTTTGCTTGCTTGTTTGTTTGTTTAGAAGTTGCTTTTTCAAGGTAATTGAGAGATTTTCTACCTTAAATTATATGGGATCTGATCCAAAATCCAGCCAGATTACAGACTTTATACTAAAATACAGTGTTTTGTGTTTTGCTCCCTTCAAATCTTACCCCAGCACAGTGAGAAGCACCACCAGTTCCCATTAAATCCAATACAACCACAGTAGCAGCTGAGATCACTCAGCTGAGAATTGTCCGTCCTAAAGTAGATGAACAGTAAATTGAAACATAATGTTCATATAATCTGTATTACTTAGAAAAACTGCAAATATGACCTTTTGAAATAACGTCTTCTTTCCTAAAATGGTTGTAGTCTTAGTGGCACTAATTGACAATGTAGTAGTAAAAAGTCTTATTAATATGCCTATAAAAGAAAGATATACAGAAAGAGTTTTAATGCACTTTGCCGTAGGAAAATTTACTGGCTGTGTACCTTCATGAGTTACACATGTTGAATATAGTATTTACAATGAGGATAGGAACTGAGATATATTAATAAGTAAATGAAAATTACTTATGCTGTCTTTTTGCAATTAATCTCTGTCATAAATCTGGAATGAGATCCATAGAAATTTCAACATGAAAACCTGAAATATAAGATTAATAACCTGAAATTGTGTACTGCAGTTGAATTGTAAGCAGAAATTTTGTTATCTTAAAATGTAATTAACTTAATTCAAATTCCACATACATAAATGATGAATGTGCCACAGGACAGTATTAAGAAGAAATAAATGGGTAACACATGCTGCAGTTCTAGGCACACAGTATCAGTTTTGCTGTAAAAACCTTAGGTATAGAGGGATTCTAATTAAGGGATAAAGCTTAGATTTCCTTTAAAAAGAAATCATCACAAAATATTTTTAATTAATTTTTAAATTATTTTTAAGTAATTAAAGTTAAATGCTTTAACAGTGAAAATAAAGTAAAATGTAATAATAGCAATTATTATTAAAATTAAAAAAAAAGACAAAAAATTGAGAGACAGAGGTAAAACTCAAGGAAGACAGGAAGATGCACAATACAATTGCTGAACACTTTGCTGACCGATGCCCAGCCCAGCCCTAAACATTGATCAGTCTCTCTAGCCCAGCTACCCTGAGTTTATATAATGGGCATGGTGTGGAACATCCCTTTGGCCATTTTGGGCCAGCTGTCCTGGCTATGCTCCTCCCAACTTCTTGTGCACCTCCTCACTGGCAGAGCATGGGAAACTGAGAAGTCCTTGACTTAGCATAAGCACAGCTGAGAAACAGCTAAACATCAGTGTGTTATCAACATTATTGTCCTACTAAATCCAAAACAAAGCACTGTATCAGCTACTAGAAAGAAAATTAACTTTATCCCATTTGAACACGTCATAGACTTTAATAATATTTAGGAATCAAGAAAAAAAATTCACAGATTCATTCTGATTTTTGAAGGGCTTAGTCCTGTGTTTTTATTAGGGCTAAAATAACAGAACAAAATGTGGCTATAAATAAATATCTATACTGACAATAAGTGTTTATACTGAGTTCAATGCATTGTTGTATTGAGTTGTGCAGTTATTTTTACCTCTACAAGTCAGCACCAACATCTTCTGCAGCCTTTAATATGTAATTATATTTGTTCCTTGGGGCAGTTGACTCCAAAAGAATGTTATTTGGGATAAGTCTGTATAACGATAAAGGTTATGCTGTCACTTGCTCAGAAGGATGTATGACAATATCCACCTAAGTAAAGATGAGTCAACATTTGGAAAAGGAAACATTATTCATTAACATACATAATAAATCAAGTGTCTGTAGGAGGGAAAAAGTGTGATTCTTTGTGCTCTCTCTTCTATGTGGATTGCCTTTACAAGGGAAAGAATTTTATCTGTGCCTTCTCTTTGAACTCAGTGAATGCCCTTTGGGTCAATTATCAAAGGGGAAGGAGACTTCTGTACAGTTGTCTTAGCAAAGGAATTATAGAGCTCTTCGAGGAGGTGACATGCTTTTGGGCACCGTAACGCCCACATCAATAATATTAAATAGCATTTGCTATTAAAGGGAATCCTGTTACAAATGAATCTCTGGTCTAAAACTCAGATTCCATCTAATCTTTTAGTTGGTTTCATTCCTTTGAGACAGTCTTGAATAGAAGCATTAGGTTCACTCAAACTGAATAGCATTTCTTTAATGCCAGCAACCACAAAGAGGTTTTTGCTCAAGATCTTAGAAAATGATCTGGAATTTCAGATATTCTTTTGGAACCCTTCCAAATCTGTTGTTTTCTAGTACTCTTAAATGTTCTCTTTTTTCTCTACAAAAATAAAAAGCTTTTCTGCAGCTGTCCTTAAAGTCACATTTTACACCTACTGTTTGAAATCACTAATAACCGTTAAATAAATGCCTGTCCCTCTTTGACAAGTAAGTTTTATTCATAGATGTGTGCACTCTCACAGAGAGAGAATCACCGAGAAGGAATGTTGGAACTGATGTAAAGTGATCATCTGGTCCATCCTCCACCCACATGCTTATTGATATGTATAATAGGTGTGTTTTGATGTGTACTGTATTGATGTATGTTATCCGTATGCAAGAATAAGTAGTCAGCCATTTGACATCTAATTAGTAAAGTGGTTATATTCTGCTTTGAGTTCTTTTTCTTTAGGAGTCTTACCTGATGGAATATAAATTGTCTGACAGATAAGGAATAGTGTGGGTTTGTTTGCTGATTAAGTATTAAAAGGAATCCCATTGTGCATTCTTGGCTCTGCATAGTTTATTCTAGTAAGTCATTAAATAGCAGGAGGCATGTCAGTTCTACCAGCTGATAATCACAATGAAACTGTGAGATAAAAAGTGATCTGAATTATAATTTTCAATTTGAAAATTAATACATGTTTCCAAACATGTATGCTAACATATACTCACTAACCTAATTTTAGGACTCGATCAGGTCATTTCAATACTGAGATTTTTACCAGGAAAATTGATTGTGGGAAGAAACTCCAAAATCAGAATAGAATCTAGAGTCCATCTTCAGAAACAATTATATTCACTGCTACTTAAAAGTTTTCACCCTGTGATTTAGAGAGTGTTTCAAACAATCCTCAGGGAGGAGAGTTCTCCAGTGTAGCTGCTAGGTAAAATCACATCGTCCCTTCTGTAAAACTCTGCCCATGTGTGCAGTTGCTCTTGTTGCCACAAGAAGGTTACTTTACTGTGACCAAAGGATGTAAGCAATGCCAGCAACGGTAAATGACAGCTAAAGTGTCTCTATGCAGTTCTCAGTGGGAGGAAGGGAGGACTCAGAGACTTTTCTATGCTATCAAAAGACTTAAAAGTCCTATTTCAGGATATCACTTGGAAAAAAAAAAGTACTGTCTATCAAAATGTCATTAAACAAACTACTTTTTCTCATTGCAGGCAAGGAATAACAGGCAGGAAGCGTGGAATTTATAGCGAACAAAGAAAACATGCCCTGAGGGAAATTTCTCACATAAATCAACAGCACACATATCTGCCTTGTCTCCCGCTTGACAGAATGGGTAGTTGTACCCATACACATTTTTTCCCGCTCTGAAAATACGTCTTTTCTTGAAATCTCTTTCACCAAGAGCTGGGAGCAGCGGGCGGCCCCGCGGAGCGGGGGAAGGCGCTCTCCAGGGTCCTGGAGACAAGGCACGTGCCGTGCTGCTGCCTGGGCCAGGTCCGTGTGGCAAGATCATTCTCTGACTTCTAAATAAACCAGAAAGTAAGCGGCTTTCACCCCATGTGTTGTCAACACGGTTTCTGATCTTCTCATGAGTAAGCAGAATTAGTAATTTAGGGAAACATATGGCTGATTTCAAATCAGTTGAACATTAGCACTTTTAAACAGGTTCTCTCCACAGAAAAAATGTCTTATGAGACGTGAATTTGGCATAAGCAAAAACTAGACTGTAAGAAATGCGAATAGACAAAGCAGTGGACCTGCTCTGCAAATATGTAAAATGGGACCTCAAACTACAATTGGACAACTTTGCAAATAAAACAAGGTCACCCTCTCTGACTGAGAAAGAGAGCAGAGATTTGGGCAGTAAGGTACTAATGTTCTCCCCTGCCCATCATATGGGAGACTGTCACTGTATTTCTTCTTTATTCAACAAAATAATATGACTAGAAGAACCAAAACTTCACATATCTCAAGGCAGATGAGCTATTTCCTCATGTGACTGGTGACTGTGGATGTAAAATTAAGTTTTGGAGAAATAATTGGCTGCTTTTCTGAAAATTAGATGAAACCTGAAAAAAAAAAAAAGAAAAAGAAGAAAAAAAAATGTTGGAGCCATTTAGGAAAATAGCTACCAAAATCATACCAAGAAAAAAAGTGAGCGGACGAAATACTCTTTTTGTTATGCAATTTGGTTGTGTGCAATACTTGTTCTCTAAAGGGAGTGTCTTTTCTCATTTTCAGAATAAAAATTCGGTGTCCATTATACTGTGTTCCATCTACGCTTCTACTGATCTCTGCTGCCATCAACTTCACTTAAGCTGACCTTTTGTTTTCATAGATAGGAAAATTTAAAAATTATGAGTGTAATAGATTCGTGATGGAAGATAAAATATGAGACTGAGTTTTGGGGTGAATATTTGTATATATAATTCTGAAATGACATTACTACCTTTTTTGACTATACAAGGTGAGTTCTACAGCTTCTTCTAGGCTAGTGTTCGTGAGAAGTGTTCTAGACTAGTTCTAGGCTAGTGTTTATGAGAACAATAGTAAAAAGACAAAACTAAACACCTGAAAGCCCTTTCTAGTTTTGGACATCAAAAAATATGCTATTCCAAAGAAATTCAAACTTGACATCCAGTTTTCTTGAAGACATTGTCCTCTATTCTCACCCACCAGCAGTCCTTTGAGGAATATGAGGTCCCAGGTGTGCCCATGTGGGCAAGAAGGTCAGTGGTATCCTGTATCAGCAATAATGTGGCCATCAGGACCAGGGAAGTGATTGTCCTGTACTTGGCACATTTGAAGTTGTACCTGGAATCCTGTGTTCAGTTTTGGGCTCTTGACTAGTAAGAAAGATGTTTAGTTTCCATAGTGTGTCCAGAGAAGGGCAACAAAGATGATGAATGGTCTGGAGCACAAGTCTTATAAGGTAGCTGGGAGTGTTCAGCCTGGAGAAAAGGAGGCTCAAGGGAGACCTTATCACTCCCTATAACTACCTGAAAGGAGGTTGTAGCCAGGTGGGGATCAGCCTCTTCTGTCAGGTAACAAGAGACAGAATGAGAGGAGATGCACTGGGGGAGGTTTGGATTGCATATTAGGAAAAACTTTACTGAAAGGGTTGTCAAGCACTGGAACAGGCTGCCCAGGGAAGTGGTGGAGTCATCATCCTTGAAGGTATTTGAAAAATGTGTGGATGTGGTGCTTAGGGGCATAATTTAGTGGTAGGTTTGGCAGTTAAGGGGGTTAGCAGCTGGACTTGATGATCTTAAAGGTCTTTTCCTAATGAGTCTGTGATTCTCTGATTTCCTCATCAGCATTTGTGTAAGACTTGGAGATGGAAGTTGAGAAAACAGAGTATGAACTAACCCTCTGTTTGCATGGCAGTTGGTGTGGTCTCCAACATTTTTCACTGATTATCTGACATCACTTGCTTGAGCCCAATGACTGACAGTCTCTTCAGTACACATGATTCTGAGAGTCCCGAATTTCCCAAGAATTGCATCAGGTTCACTAAATAGATGATTCAGATGCCTATTTTTAAGCATTATAAAAGAGTCATTTACAATTTCTGTCTATGCAAAGTGCTTTGTAACTTGAGGAAAATGTGAGGCCATATTTTTAAAGCCTAAACTGTCACAAATTATAAATGTTGACATATACTGTGTTGTATAAAGTTGTTCTTTTTTGGCGTTTATTTGCATTCTATGACATATAATGTCATCAGTTGCCCAGGAAATAAAATTCAAGCAATTAGTACCTCTAAAAAGAATATGTACATATACATGTAAGACTTCCCAAGACAACTGGAAAGCTGGAAAGGAAAGTATGAAATAACTTTGCTCTGTGCCATCTTTGTATAGCAAATCTTGTGCCACAGGCCAGTCATAGTATACCACAACCCCAGCAGTGGATTACTTCTACCACAGCGTGTCACATGAGAGATTAAAGAGAGAAAGTCATGTTTTCGTTCCAATTGCATTTTAAAATCATCATTAACAGCTCTGATCCATTACTGGGAAACTATTGTCAAAAGGTATAATAAATCAATGTGTTAGAAGCACTCAGTACTCTGCATGCACATCACACTTATACCTTTTATTAATGTTTTTTGTACACTGTAGCATTTGTAGATAAATACAGATGTTCCGCTCCATGCAATTTATTTTCTAGTAGCTCCCTTGGTCCTAGTCTTTTATCACAAAAATCTTTCAGCTTTTTGCCCTTGTTCTTATGATCTCCTTTTGGTATAATATGCAGGTTGCCTAACACAAACTATATTCCATGCCCTGCATTAGGAAGTTTGAACTGAATTTCTGGTGATACAGTGCCTGGCAGTGGGACTGCAGAGCATTTGCCATAGACATGGGGTAATCCAGAATGCTTTCCAAATGCACAGCTGAGCAGGACCACTCCACACACTGACACAAGGAAATCTGGATGAAAGAGAGTCTTGATCAGGCAATGCTGACTGCAGTTTTTCACTATGATTCTTAGAAATGAGGCAAACCCCACATAAACTAATTGTTTGTTCTGCATATAAAATGCCGATTATTCTCTACACAAATCATACCCCTAATCCAGACAGCTGACTTAGGTTTTGTATGAATGTATGTCAGATAGGAAAAAAGTGGAATCAAAGAAGTGCCGTGACATGCAAGCGCTTGCTCTAAAGGCCAGCAGTACACAGTAAGGACGTCGCTCTCCTGGATATGGGTGCTGCACAGTTTTAGTTCAGCTCTACTGCACTTGACTGGGAAGGCAAATATGTACTAAATATGTAACTACCTGTGGGTTTAAGTATAACCACGTAATGGATTCCTCTGGTGTCCCAAAACTTCATGACCATGTGAGTTCTAGATGGAGACTGGGAATACCTTTTCTGTTCACAAAAGATTCCATTATCTTTTTTTTTTTTTAAACTGTATTTTATTTTGGGAGCGATTATACATAATAAATCTGATGGTTTCTTATTTCATCACTTCTGGTATGTTAGGCAAGACTTCCATACCATCTGATGAAAGATTCTATAGAAAACTTCTTTTCAAAGTGACTCTTCTCTTCAACCCTAAGCATACAATAAAGTTAACATTCAGAAAATTTTAGAAATAAAAATGAAGACTGTGTCTGCAGGTCAGGTTGGGACCCTGTATTTTCACTGTTCTGAGGAACTTACTTTTATCCTTACAGAGTGCAGAATAGAAACACTGGGAAATATCTACACTGGGTCATTTTCATAACATTGTACATTCTGTTATGATCAGACTGGTGGAAGAAAAAATATGAAAAAGAAAACCTTACACTGCTTTTTTTTTTCTCCCTTATTCTTTAGGACATTTGCTTAAATAGTACTTCCTATGAAGTGTGAGGTAAGCATAACTTGTGATGATACACTCTTTCTGATTAAGAACTTTTTTGTTCTAGATTTTGTTGATCTGGAACTCATTTATGACTTTGCAGTTCAAATTAATTTCAGCTATTCGTGCATATGTACATACATAAACTTTCCCTTGAAATAAAATAAACATACCTGTAAAAAACCCCTACAACATAACTAAGTTCTTTTGCCAAAATAAGCATACCCTTAAGTGCAAAGGTGAGACAGTTGTGACCCTACAGGTCAGAGTATGTAAAGTAGTGCTCATTATTTTGAAATTTTTCCCCAAAGACTATGACCTTCAGTGGAAATAAACAACATTTTGAAAGCAAAGGTAATGCAATTATTCATATACTGTTTTGGATTAGTTGGCAGAAAAGCAAATATTTCAGTTTCAGCTTGAAAATAAAGCCATTATTTAAATTTCAAGGTGCAGTTCCCGTAGTAAATTCATTTTTAATGGGATGGTGTACCTGGTTTGTACTTGGTAATTCAGCTATAAGAACTCTGAGCTGTGCCCCATAAATCAATCTGAATGGTATGCCATAAGACTGCAATAAATTTATGAGCTGCTTAAAAAAAAAAAAAGAAGAAAGAAAAAAAAAGAACAGAGCATTTATTAAGTATTTTATGTCTTGTACAGATCACAAGGCAAATATTTGACTCTAGAAATACAGGTATGTGAGATTTTAAAATCATAAAATCTCATTTGGGTCTCCTGGAATCCTTTGTGTTTAGTCTATTCCCAGTCTGAAAACAGTCTTTGGGATCCTTTTTAGATTTACTGGGAGATCTGGCTGTGAGTCACTTCCAGGGAGTATTGCAGAGATAGCTTGAAGATAATGTACATTTGCACTCCCGGAAAATCTTTCCTAATGGGAAAGTGTAGGTACATATGTGACAACTCCGTTTGTCTCTCAGATCATTCATTTCATGGTTGACAGTAGAAGCCCAGAGTTACATGACAAAAGCCTCTAACAGAGACTTTTTCTTTTGTATCTTAATGATGCACACAGTAGTCGGAATGAGGAGAAAGGTGTAGAAGCCTGAATAGTTGCAGTAACCTTTTACTAAATAACCATCCATAACAAGTGATGATGTAAATATGTATATAAAATAAAAACTTATGCAGTTGCTTAAATTCCAAATCAGGATGACTTTTTTGGTACTGTCTATAGAAGTATTCTAAATTAAACTTCAAAGATGTACAATCTCTGAGAGATCCATGGAGGTTAGGATATGGCAGGTAACGGTGATAAGCCTGCTTATGGCAGCTCAGATCCAGCAGGACAATGGCAAGACAAAACCATACACCTGTCCAGACCGGACACAGCTGCTGGTGGGTGCCTGTGCATTCTGCTGGCATGTTTGTTAAGGATGAGCAGTGGCTCCATGCATGTGCTCGCAGTACTGGGTTCAACGCATGTGCCTTCAGCCAGGTTCCTGTGTTGGTTGAAGTGTTTGGGCTGGCGCTGGTGTTGGATGCAGGTGGAGGGGCTCAGTCTCTTGGTCCAGCAGAGCTGCCAGTGCCCAGTGCACCATGCCGGAGCAGACCGTGGGAGCAGTGTGCCAGCTGTGGTGTGACCAAGCTTAGAAAACCTCATGTCTGAAGCCTGGCTGGAGTCCTTCTCAACTGCAGTTGAGTAGCTGACAGCAGCGAGCATTTGGTGCTAAAGTTTCTAAATCATCCAAAGTGCAGAACTGGTAACAACCCTGGGTGAGTGCATGGAACTGCATCTTTGCTGAGACACCAAGCTAGCTTTGGACAGCCATAGCCTCTCCCAGGGAAACAGAGGGGATATTGGCTCAATTTAATGACTAGTTCATGCAAAAATCCAACAGAGTGAGCAGTGCTAAAGTAAATGTCCTCTTTCTACCTAGAGAAATTTAAAAAAAAAAATTTACTAATTTTGAAATTCTGAAGGACACGCTGAAAAAGAGAATTTTCAATTAAATGATGCTTGATTCGATAAATCAGAGAGTAACATGCTGTATTGTACTGAACTTTTTCTCCTCTCCTCTTGCATACTGCCTGCCTTCGGTTAAATATCTCATCACCCCTAACTATCTAGGGTAATTTTTAAATGGAACCTAATTTTCATTCAAGCATAGTTGGTCCAAGCCATATTAAAAGTTATGTTATCCTTTATTCTGTAAAGAGGTAAAAATACAAAAATTAGGAATACGAATTAAAATGTTAGATTTATGATAATTTTAATAAATATTCATGTCTATATATTACCTGCAATCACTGCCTACCAAAAAAACACATTCCGTAAGGGAAACAAATTGAAATTTTGTTGAGTATTCATAGGATGATACAATTGTTAAGACTGAAAAATACTTCTAAGGCTGTATAGTCCAACCATTAACCCAGCACTGCCAAGTCCACCACTAAACTGTATTCCTTAGTGCCACTTCCACATGTCTTTTAAACACCTGCAGGAATGGTGACTCAATCACTTCCCTGGGCAGCCTGTTCCAGTGCTTGTTGACCCTTTTGGTGAAGAAATTTTCCTAATATCCAATCTAAACATCCCCTGGCACAATGTGAGGATGTTTCCTTTCGTCCTATCACTTGTGACTTGTGACAAGAGAGCAACCCTGACCTGGCTAAAATCTCCTATTAGACAGAGATGAAGAAGGTTCCCCCTGAGCTTCCTTTTCTCCAGGCTAAACAATCCCAGCTCTCTCAGCTGCCCCCCATAAGGCTTGTGCTCCAGACCCTTCACCAGCTCCATTTGCCCTTCTCTGGATTCACTCCAGCACCTCAATGCCTTTCTTGTAATGAGGGGCCCAAAACTGAACACAAGATTCAAGGTGTGACCTTACCAGTACCAAGTACAGGGGCACAATCACTGCCCTGGTCCTGCTGGCCACACTATTGCTGATACAAGCTAGAATGCCGTTGGCCTTCTTGGCCACCTGGGCACACTGCTGGCTCATGTTCAGCTGCTGTCCATGGGCACTCCCCGGTCCTTTTCCACCAGGCAGCTTTCCAGCCACTCTTTCCCCAGTCTGCAACATTGCTTGCAGTTGTTGTGACCCAGGTGCTCAGCCCTTGGCCCTTGGCCTGCTTAAACCTCATATAATTGTTCTCAGCCCATTGATCCAACTTGTCCAAATGCCTCTGCTGAGCCTTCCTACCCTCCAGCATATCAACACTCCCACCCGACACAGTGTCGTTTGCAAACGGACCAAGGGGGCACTTGCTCCCTTCATCCAGATCATTGATAAAGATACTGAACAGGACCAGCCCCAATATCGAACCCTGGGGAACACCTTTTGTGACTGGACACCAGTTGGATGTAACTCATTCACCACCACTCTCTGGACTTGGACATCCAGCCAGTTTTTTACTGTGAAGCATCTGCTCATCCAAGCCATGAGCAGCCAGTTTCTCCAGGACAATAATGTGGGAGGTGGTGGCAAAGGTGTTAGCTAAAGTCCGGGTAGACACACCTACAACCTTTCACTTGTCCACTAAGTGGGTCACCTTGTCATAAAAGATCAGGTTGTTCAAGCAGGAGTTTTTCATGTTCTTGACAGTTAATATCACGAGCAATACTGGTGGTGTAAGTGACTTTTAAAAGAATCCATTTATTCAGGTTGATGTGCATGGACTAGACTTAAGGGGGAAAAGTACAAACTGCAGACATTGATGCAAGACAGTTGAAGATTTGAACTCCTGTATTTGATTTTCCAATGAGTGATTAATGAGTTGATGTTTCAATTTTCAGAACACAAAAGGATGTCTCTTTTTTATTTTTTTCCAGCGTCTGGATGGCAAACTTTGCTCTGGATCAAGATTAATCAGGACTGGTCCATGTGTTATGCTTTCTGCATGCTTCTCACCTCCAGATATTTTGAATTTATTTCTCTCCAGAAAGCAAGAACTTGGAAGACATAATAATTCATCATGCTTAACCTTTCATGAAAGGTACTGAACATGTGTTTAAAATGATGTAGAAAATGTTGACAGGTATTTCAGTGAAATGAAATTTCCTTATTAATAGCTGCAGTTCATTTAGTTATTTAGCACACTGAGAGAAATACTAAAATGTAAAAAATGCACCATTGGTTCTGCTGTATACCTGAATTTGTATCACCACTTTCTGAAAAATTAATGCTTTTTCATGGCTTTATATATTTAAAGAGTTAACATTAGCTCGCTATCTTAGAAAGATGTGATCTAAAGATAAGGAGGAATATGTCATATGGTGTACATTGTAGGTAATCTACCTACAGACAGCAAAGAACAGACTAGACTAGACTAGACTA
The DNA here is from genome assembly GCA_035584735.1 of Pseudotriccus pelzelni. Classification (NCBI taxonomy): domain Eukaryota; kingdom Metazoa; phylum Chordata; class Aves; order Passeriformes; family Tyrannidae; genus Pseudotriccus; species Pseudotriccus pelzelni. Next base: position 30,015,638 of record JAWMRA010000078.1, on the reverse strand, counting down.
GACTGGACTAGACTAGACTAGACTAGATTAGACTAGACTAGACTAGGATGCATGTTTCAATTGGGAGGGACCTACAGTGATCATCTAGTCCAACTGCTACTCACAACCTTCAAATAGCCTTCAAATAATGAGACTGACTGACTTCATTCACATCATACAGAGTCTAAATGTAAAATCCTACTGTTTTAACCCTGCAACAGGCTATATTTGTTTTGAGTTGACATTGCTTTGCCTCAGTCAGCTGATTTTTTTCAGTTTAGAGTGAGCAGTGAGGATATGTGTCTTGCATTTGATAAAATTTTGATACAGCCTCACTGATTTTTTAAAGTTCAGCATGACCTAATTCCAATAAATATACTTCTAATGCTGTGAAAAAGACAATATCAAAGTCAAATGAGAGCTGCTCTAAGCAGACTATATCTTCCAGTTCAAATATAAAGCCATGTATATTTCTTTTTAGCTTTGCCATGCAAACAGGTCTTAAGCAAGATTAATTTTTTTTAAAGAAAATTTATTCAAATGGTGATTGAGACTTATTTTCTTAGCAGTTGTAGTGAGGCACTAGATGAGATCCAGAAGACAGCCATCTGAAGAAGTATAAACCCTACTGTCAGCTGTTTCCCACCATCTGTCTGTGTTCATACAGCTACATATATGGTAGTGGAAGGGTAAGGTTATTCTCCTTTCATGAGGACAACACTTGGTAGGGATTTGCTTTTCCCAAAGTGATACACCCATGTGCCCTATACACAGCCTATGAGGAAAGAGCAATTTTGGCTGATATTACCAGTCTTCACTAGCATTCTTCCTTCCCCTCCTGTTTCTCCTATGAATATGCCCTTACTCACAGATGAAGAAGAGAAATTCTGAAAGCTCTGAGTAAAAGACATATATTTGATTAATGCATCAAAAAGAGCAGAGTCACACCTGCAAAACACATCTTTTCCAGCGTCCACAAAACTGACAAAACCCAGTCTTTTGCATGTCCTCCTAAGACTTCTGCTACCTTTGAAACATAGGTAATCAGCTACACCACCTTCAGGTGGTGAAACTTTCAATTAATATTAAAAAGAGTCTTATCTGACAGGAGGCATCACTATTTCCTATTAATTTCTTCATGTCTTTTGAACAGATTTTTGACAGTATCCACTGATTTTCTGTCCTATATTCCTCTTGTTCCAAAAAGCTTTTTGTGAGTGTGGAAACAATTTTTTTGTAAGGGTGATGAGGCACTGAATAAGGTTGCCCAGAGCGGTTGTGGATGTCCCATGGCTGGCAGTGTTCAAGGTCAAGTTGGATGGAGCATTGAACAACCTGGTGTACTGGGAGATGTTCCTGCCCATGGCAGGTGGCTGAAACCAGATGATGTTTAAGGTCTCTTCCAAATCAAACCATTCTGTGATTCTATAATTCCCGGCAGATATGACCAAGCTTCACTGGAAACAGCATAGAAAATACAGTTTTCATAAGCTGATTAGAATATAAAGAGTAAGACCAAACCCGATTTTAATATTGTTAGATTGTAAAATTACACTCTTTATGTAAATGCCACCTTAATCTTAAAGCTGTGGTCTAGACTTGCATGATCCTCACTTAAATAAATGAGGACATTATTGAAGTGCAATTGCCATGTGTTGATTATGGGGATTGTTTTATCAGGTGGACCTACAGGACTTTTTTCTGAGATACTCTCACATTCCATTGTTTGTCTCTGGGAGTAGTAAAACGTCCTGTAGAAGGTGTGAGTTAGATTGGATCCAATACTTAGTTAAATTAGATCCAATATATTGCAACGATTTTCGATCTCTTTTCACTTTACACCTATTTTCCTCTGCAGGAGCAGATGTCTGCAAAACAAATACTAATTTCATGACAATGACTTTGCTTTTGTTATTTGGCTTTTCTGGATGTCTCAGAAATACTATGTCCACTCTTTGATTTCCTCAGACATAATGTTGAAAACTGCAGCTAGAGGCAGTTGAAACCAATAAGTAGTGAGAAGAAAGAGCATGCAGTGCACTGCAGAACATCTGCTACTGCAGCAACAAGTGTTCCTGCACTAATTCCACACTAAAACAGACCTGTTCTGTTTAATGGAAGAGCTGAAACAAACAGGTCTTGAGGTAATAGAAATGTAGATCCTCTAGTTTGGTTTTTCTTCTATCAAAATATACATGGACATGAGATGTTATCACACACAGCTGACAGAAGTGTTTTAAATGAAGAACAGTAACAGTGTGCAAGATAAATTAAATGATTTTTTATTGTGTGACTATCACAGATATATCACATGATTTTTTTTTCTGTGTGTGTGGAATGAGTGCTGACAAATTTTGTAAATGGAAAGCAAACTTAATTGCAAAATATTCCATTACTTTATTTTCAAAGAAAACGTGAATATAAATAATTTTTTTAAACATTATGATTTCCAGGTGCAATTTAAAAAAGAAAAAAGAGAGGGGAAAAAAAGCCTCTCTTGTATTTCACTGACATTAACAAGGTGCTCAAAGCACTTTGCAATGCTCAGTGAAATAAAACTCATCCGACGAATCTGTTAAGCTCATAGTATTGTCATTCCCATATTACAGCTAGGGAAACTACAGAATAAAGTTGCTGAGTTGAACACATGACAAAAGAATTATCATCTGTTGCAACTTCCTTGTGCATTTTACCAACTCTTCTTTGTTTTTCAGGCAGTATTCTCAGTTGTGCAAAGGATACACAACTTCTCCTTGTAAAACTGGAAAAATACAGAGGGAAATGTTCAGGTTGCTACTCACAGAGGTTTTTAAAATTGTAATGTCCCTTTACAAAAATGTCAGACTTTTTTGTCAAACATTTTTGCCCACCTTATTCTGACATAAATACGATGTTGCCTTTGACACCTTTAAGAGCAGGCAAAAGGTAAGAGGATATAGGTATGGCATGAAATTAGCTGGAGAATCAGAGATAGATCGTCAACTGAGGGGATTAACGACAGAAGTTTTTTATTTAAAACTGTTTTCCACAGCACATTACATATATTTGCATTATTTTGTGTGTCACACAAGAAATACCTGCATCATAAATTATATTGACTCTGACTTCTGCATGATACCCTCACGCTCAAGGGGAGAGTAAATAGAATAACAATAGATGTTGATGTTGTCCAGGGGGCCTACAACTCCCCACGGAGTTGTTGGATTACTAAGAAATTTGCCAATAATGGTGTTAAAATGCAATTATACAATCACTGGCTCACAATTCAGCACACAGTAGTAAGGGCAGTGACCATCCTTGGGCTGTCTGGAATTTAAAAGAACACAGATATGTGTTACAGAGTTTAAGTTCTGCTGGCACTAGATGAACTCTGGGTGAGTGTTAGGGTGAGACCAAAGCATCAGGTGGATACAAGAACTAAAACAAAGTTTTTACCCTTAGAAGGGATGTGTGTAGATGGGAGCCAGACTTACCTGTCAAGGCTGCCATTTCAGCACCCTTGAGGAGAGGAGTTACTGTTGAGCTGTGTAGCAACCACCACCAGCTGGCTGCTGGGAAGGACTACTCAGAACTTGCAGGACTGGTCCCATCATCGGTAGCTATGCTATCATATGTCTACCTTCTCACTCTAAAAATGGCCAGAGCTCTTTCCTGTATGAAATAAGGACCTTTCTAAGAGGCAGGAGGGGGGTCATGGGATCAGAGCAGGGGAAAGAATATCTGACACCCCAGGTGCACTGCTGGGTTCCTGAACATAACATAATGTCTAGATTCACTGAATTTACATGAAAGACATTGCCAGGAACGATCTTTCCTTTTTTTCCCTTTCACCGCTTTAAGGGTGATTAACAGTGCTTGTACTTTCACTGCTGCACCTGCAGGTAGTGAAGAGATGTATTCACAACAGCAAGCAATTTCACAGCATGAACACTCAGAAACATTATTTATTACTACTGTTCCAGCTAAAAAGTCTGAGACTGCAAAATAGTAACACATACAAGATCTTATCATTCATCTGTAATTTGCATTTTTCATGGATACAAACCTGGCTGGCTAATTGGGAAGTAATTTGACTTGAGACTTAATATACTTTTACCTTTTGATGGATTCAGCATGAAGAGAATATATTGTGTTTTCATTACTTAGAGCCAGGAGCAATTTTCAACTGTGTGTTTTCTAGTTTCAAACAAGAGAAAAGATTTATCTGCCAGAGTAACAGATCAGCCCATCTAATTCAGCACACTTCCAGCAGTTGCCACCACTGCAGTGACTGCTGCTGAAAGTGTGCCCTTTCCTGACAATTTTGTTATCAAACAATACACAATTATACCACATGAAGTGGTAGTAGAACAGGGGAAATTCGTCTCTATTCAAAGAGTGCAGGTGATGAGCATTGCAATGAAGGAAATCAAATCTCTAGTTGTATTTTCTGTGGTCAGGGTGAAGTAAAGAAGACTGAAGCCTGAATGTGGCCATTTGACAGATCAGATTATCCCTTATTCCCTCTCCAAGCGCTGATTCTGTTTATTTCCACAGCTGCTCCTATTTCAATATACATAAGAAGGTTGGTCTTTCTTTTTTGTCCATGACTCAGAGTAGAGCCAACTTTGAAAATGAGACGAAGACAGATACCAGACCAGGACTGCAGCTGGTTGAAGAAATGCTGTCAATCTAACACACAGTTGCTGACTTGCACAGAGGGTAGAGAGTCTCCATCTCTGCAGCTACTGCCAATGGAGGCGTTGGACTCATGTCATCTCCTGTCATGGCTGATTTGCTGGGTAGAGAGTGACCACAAATAATTACAGCAAAATAGAGAGAAACATCTGGATGAATCTAGTTGCAACCAGCAGCCACTGACATGATTTGACTTTCTAGCAGCTATGATGTTATGAAGAGGTTTACCCCTCTAAATCATCCTTAAACCATATCAAATCCATAATTCATTTTCTCCTCGCCATCCAGAGGGATAAGAATGCCACAGTTTATTTTGCCAATTATGTGATCAACATCTAACTGTGAAATGCTTTACACAATAGTGGCCTGATGCAAAGACTGGCAGTAGAATCAGGACATGGAGGTAATAAAGTGGTACCTGCCCAAGCCATACAGAAAAATATACCTGTTTCTGCACTCAGGTATATTAAGCATACCTTGTTGCTTTGATTATGTCTCACTGACTTCAAGAAACTGCAGTTATTAAGCAGAGAAAAAAAGAATCTGTGCAATGCAATTTATTTCTTTACATTCCAGTTTGCGTGACTAGGATTTTAGTTCTTTATTTGTTATGACTGGGTTGATTACAGGTATCATACGGTGATATTACTATATTATCTCCAACTTAGCACCTTTTACTCCATTTGTGCAATGAACTGTACAACCCCTGTGGGAGCTGTGAAAGTGTCATGTTTTAATAATCTGTGAACGTTTTAGGTCTCCAATATAATTCTAACCTACCACCAGGGATGTTGCCAAGCAGAAAACACTAGTTATGTTGTAAAATTTATGTGTTTTGTTTGCTTGTGTTTGTTTTACAAAACCTTTCCTACACATCCAGATCTTCATAGGATACTATTCTAGCAGTTTGTGCTAGAAATTTTTCCATGCAGAATCCACCTAGCTCAGACACACAACTTGAGACTAAGATTTAAGCAGAAATTTAAGCAATTTGAGTTTTTCAATCAGCATGGAGAGGAAAATGTCTTTGAAGGCTTCCAGAGGGAAAATTTCCATGGGGAAACTTTCTTGTTCACTTTCTTGAGCATCTAAACTGAAATTTGGTGGAAAAATGGTTGATGTCTTAAACCACAGCACCAATAAACCACAGCTACAGAATGAATGTTATTAATCTTTCTGTGTGACACTGTGTACCAGTACCCAATGTGAGTCTGGTAAAGGCACAGCTGAAAGGACAAAGCTTACTTGTGATTTTGTTAATGACAAAGTGCAGAGAAAGGTCTTCCAGATGGAGACAGATTGTCACAAGGCTGAAAAGGTGGAAAACACCAGTATTCCTCCCCTTGCTGTGATGTAGCTCTCAGGGAAATTCACACTCTTCTTCTAAAAAGGAGTCATGCATAGGCACAAAAAGGACTGTCCTGTGCCTTTCCTGGACAGCTTTCTTCTTGGAAAGCTTGCTTGGGAATCTAGTTAGAAGATTAGTCTTGCGTGATCTAAATAGATATATAGGGTCCAAGATACTGAAAAAAACCAAGACAGCCATCTGTGCCTAGCTTAGAAATATACCTATTAACTTTTGGTAATGTTCCTTACTTATTGTGTACAGCAGAAAATATTATTTATTATGGTAGAAAATACATATTGAAAAAAAATTCTAGGTTTGTGCCGTTATGTATCCCCTTTAAAATAACTAATAGAATAGACATTTTAGGGGCATGTACAAGGAGTACAATCTACAACTGGCTGTTGACTGTATAATTAATATGCTGGAGTCAAGGTATAGCCAGTCAGCAAAAGAGATTTCGTGGAGGTGTGATTACACCCACACTGTCTTCCTTTGGTGCAGTCCCTCTTCTCAGGGACTACCGGAGATCTGCACCCACTTTTGAGGTGACTCAGAAGAGCGAGTTCTGCTTCTGTTTAATGCTGCCCAGGAGCTCAATCTGTCCATAAGGCAAAACTCATCAGTGGTGGGTTAGGGTGTATCATATATTCCCAACACAGCAAAATGTGTTTGTGAGTGCTTGAGTACCGCAACTGCAATAGGGAGACACCAGTTGAGTGAGGCAAGTTGTCGAAGTATAGTGACACATTAGGGATTTTTCATCCTATCATGTCATCCCTGTGTTATATAAAGTGTTAAAGTATACGATCTTTGAAATGGGGTGAAAAAGGAAAAGAAAAAAGTACTGTAAAGCGGCACATCCCTGAACTATTCAGTAGTTGAACCAAGTTCAACAAAAGCAGAGCTCCCTCTCGTGGCTGCTGGGACGAGTGGGAAACAGATAGAACAAATATCTTGTGTTGTCATGGGAATATTCTGCGATTAAAGTCTTTACACTTGAAACGATTTCGGTTTATTAATGCCATTATTTTTGAGGGAATTAGTAAAAACTGCTCGTGTAAGCCAAAGGAAGCAAATTTTAAATGCATGCACTGTAAACCATTTTTTTTTAATTCTGGTTTGGCAAAACTATGTTATATTATTTTTCATGGGTGTGAGGATTTCCTTTAAAAAATGCAAAGAGTATTAGTCCAGCTACTCTTCTTTTCCCCCCTTTCTTTCTGTATGCTATGAAATATTATTTTATAAATTTAGTTCACTATATTGTTAATTTTCCAAAACACTCTCGTGTTTTCCTTTTTGTCCTTTTGACATTTATCCTGTCTTTTTTTTCTCTCTACAAAAATATATTTGACATATTTCACAATTGAAAAGACCTTAATCTATGTAACTGACAAAAAGAATATTATATGCAAAAATGCTATTGTTTAATGTCCTTTAAAAAAATTATATTACTATATTCCCAACTTAATAAAACTTCAGTTTCATGAATAAATGGTTTATTTATATGATTAGAAAAAAATTTGCATTTATAGATGCAAGAAATGGGGCAAGAAATGCAAGAAAGAGACAAAATCATTGAAGAATAGTGTTTCTGTGTTTCCTCTTTAATTTCCAGACTGCTGGTTTAAGTCTGCATGTTTTATATTAGGAAATAGATGTTAATTTACTGCATTTACTAGTGATTTAACCTGATTCAACAGGTAAGTTGTCTGTATGCTTTTATATTTGCCACAGTATTTCTGAATACACATTCAGCATTAGAACTCATTTCTTCAACAATTGCTATCAAAGTCCTAATACAGTAAAATAAATTAAATTACACAACTCTTTTTTTTTTCCTACATCTTCAAATGGCTACATAGTAATGGAAATTGGTCTTCCTTTATTATAAAATATCACAGAACAATTACTTCTACAAATGAATCATTATCTGTACAATGACACAGACACAAGATAAATGGAACTATTTCATTAACTAACATATTAAATATACAGTATTATTTGTCTCAACATTCATCATGAAGTGCAAGTGTTTTCTCAGCATTTCAATAGAGTTTATCAGGGTATGTTATTTTATAAGATGTTCTAATGCAAATCAATCTCTTTCAGTGTTGACATCCTCAATCAATTAACATATGAAACAGTCCGAAGTATAAAAATGTTTTCATTCAGCCAACAGATGAGAAAGGAAAAATTATGGGAAAAAAAAAAGAATTATTCTCATCCTCCCATGAATTCCTACTCAAAAATGGCAATAAAATTTACTGTTTTATCAAGGCTTGCTGGAACTTATTTTCGAAGAGTCACCAGCAAGACAAGCCATCAATTTTTTTGTGTCATGCAGAGACAACACGGGAGCTGAAAGCTGCACTCAGCTGTTTTGCTTTTTGGGAGAATATGGTAGGATTAAGCAGTCACCATTTACCTCTCATTTTCTGTTCGTCATTGTATTCTGTGGCATGTAGCATCTGTGTTTGCATCAAGTTTTTAAAAGTTCTATTTTTTTGTTGTTGTATTAATAGAAATGTTCACATCCAGAGCAGTAGGCAGAAATGAGCAGACGTGCATACCTATGCACACACAGGGAGAGAAATTGCTTTCAACTAGCATTGCCAGGTATGTATCTTTCCAATCATCACTGTTATGTATAAATATTTAGTAATGCAGTAGGTTTTGGTTTAGGATTTTTTATACTTCTGAATTCCAATACCAGCATTTATGCAAATATATTTACTTTTGTAAAATTAGCACTTTCTTTTTTTTTTTTTTTTTTTTAACTGAAGCATTGCAAGAGATGAAACTGTAACATTTTCTGTGTGGAAGATTTAATAAGCTAAAGGAATATGTTTTGATCAACAGAGGGCACTCTATGGTTTTCAAAGGAGCCTAACAGAAGCTTAAAATGCTTGAGTAGGAGATGACTGAATTTCGAAGAGCCTTTAGTACTGGTCAATCTATAATTTATTGGAAATGCTACTGATTTCCACAATAACATAGAGTACAGGAATGAAAGGGAACCCCATCATTTGATAAAGTCAGATACTAGGATTAAGGCTGTGATGTACACAGTCAGCTCTTAGTTACATCTTCAAAATTGGAAATTATGTGTAAAAGTTGTTAACATACTCCGAGTCAAAAGTGTACTTACTCAGTAATGCAGTAATGATGTGTTTTATCCTTGCTGTTTGTTTGAAAATGATGACTTTGAATATTATAAGTGTTGACAGGTCAGGCACTGCTGCTGTTACACACAGGATATTTCTTCTCGTTGATAAATAGGTTAGTTTCTTGACACCAGCCTAACTTGTGCTAGTGACTTTACTGGCAATTTTTCATTCCGTTTTTCACTTACTTTCAAATCAAAATATTGCATTTAAAACTAGAACTTTAAGGGGAATTTTCTTAGAACAAATTTGGTATTTTTAACTTATCTGCCTAGAATACATGGAAATAAAGTAATAAAGATGTAGCACAAAGTAGTTCAACGATGTAATGTAAAACTTCCCAAATTACTCAAACTGAGATTTTCATACGGAAGCTGAACTATAAGAACTTGGCAGGACTACTGCATGTAGAACTATTATACATCATGTATGTATTTCTGTAAGATAAACTGATCCTGCTTAAAACCCTAAACCTCAAAGTGGGAAAGCAATGCTACATACCCATCCTGGAGATCACGGGAGTTAAGCACCGACACGGTTTTGAGTAGGTGCATGATTGCCTTTAACAAAACCTGCAAACCTTCAATCCATGTGTAAAGGGGGGGCACATGCATTAGGCAGTGCAGGCATCTCTAACTAGAGAGAAGATGCTAAAGGCTAAGGCAGAGAGTAGTGCAGTGAGTCCTCATTTTATACATTCCTCTATGGTAATCCCCCAGAGAATTACTGTGTAATACGTGGTTGTAATTACAGACAGTATGAGAGCCAGTGAGGAACTAGTCAAAGTTTAGAGGGCAAATTCTTATCTCTTTGCCATGCCTGTGAGTGTGGAATGAATGGAGTAAAGCATCTGAATGTGTACGTCGATTAGAGCCTTGCTCTCACAAGGAGCACAGTTTCCTTTACTGCAAACCTGATGTGTAGAAGTTAAAAGCTATTTTCCTTGCTCTAACACTTACATTTGCCAACAGCTGTTTCAACATTTATAAACACAATTCCCACTGGCTGCCAAATTACCATAAATTCATTTCTGCATATTTTTGAGCAGTAAGCATAAAAATAATTACGTCTGATTAAATCAATTTATGCTTTCACATCTTTTAAATGTATGGTAGATATGAATTGTTGCAATATATTATATCTAAACAAAAATTTCCTGATGAGTTCTAGGCAGGTTATCTTCAGAAGGTTACGAAACAGTAATTTATTAGATGCAGTCAGGTCATTGTATTTCATAGCTTCGTTCCAGCTAGAGTCCACAGTGACTGGTAAGCGACAGCATGACTAGGGGCAGCATGCTGTAGGAGATTCAGGTATTCTTTCTGTCTCCAGCTTCCTGTCAGTGAACTGTTTTAAGGTTATAGATACCCAGAAAAATCCTGTCTGTAGGAAAAGAAGACATTCAGGGTGCTGCTACAAAATGCTGCTTCAGCACTGGGTGTGTTTTCTCCCCTTGGAAAGTTAAACTGTGTCTAGTGTTGCTGAATGCTTGTTTCTGCAGGAAAAATGCACATTTGACTTGTTCAAATATGAAGTGTGTGATGCTGTCAGACAGACACTTGTGAATGTGGAGCTACAGAGACTGAGTTTTGCTTCTTTCCACTAAACACATAATGCCTTCCATCACATAATGTTTAACCTTAACGCGTTCTACCACAGTCCTGGGTAACACTTTATTTTAAGTGTGCCAGCGTTATTGATTCAATTTGTATTCACTGCAATAACACTGATCATAATTAACTCATTCTGTAGCCTTGTGAGTGTTTTAAGTACTCACATGGAATTCCACTGCAATTCAGCATTAATTGAGGTACCACCTAATTTTCGCAGAGAAGCAAGAACGCGTGATCTGTCTCATGAGATAACCCCTTAACATCTCAGACTGGTCCAAATATTTGGAGTGCATGGGTCTTGTGAATATGCTGGTTATATTTCCTCTCTGAGAAGTGCTGTGTATACTGTATGGATAAATTATACAGGACCAATATTACCTAAAATGTAATGCACACATGCCTATTCTGTATGTCATTATATGAAGTGTACTGTACTGCATTTAATACTAATAAACCTATTTCCACTGTAAAAAATATGAAAATAGCCAGGCTGCCTTTCAAGAACTTGAAAGCTATACAAGAAATATCTTCAAATTTAAAACCCCCCTCCTTTTAATTTTATAAAACTCTAGTCCACATATACATATTAATTTACAGCAGCTGAAGCAGTCTTGTATCAAATGCCACATAGTAGTTTAACCAAACTGGTTACTGAAAATGCATTGTGAATTAAATAATCTCATTTAATTGAAAATAGGCATAAAATTGTTATGCTTTTTTTAAAAGTATGTTGTAAATCTGAAAATTAATACACTATAAAGTAAAAATACATACTCCATTTCATAGCAACTTAGTAAAGTACAGATAGAGCTACGTGATGTCAATGCATCCCTTTAACTAATATTGTCAGGGATGATTAACTTTGCCGGGGAAAATCATTCTAGGCAAAAACTGGGCAGGTAGGGGCTCATCCTGCAAGCTGATTTTCTCCACTACAGTTTCTTGGACATTCTTTCAAAATTACCCACTTTTGCTCATTTTCAAATTATGGATAGGGTAGATATATGTAAAGTATGTGTGTGTGTATATATATATATATATGATCATTATCAACAAAGTATTTGAGGTGTGTGTTTTGTCTTGTTTGATAATTCTAGGCTTGTAGGACAGTATATGTCAATTTTTCATTTTGCTATGCCCAAAACCACCTTGTTTATAAAAGGTAAGTTTGAAAACTGAAAGTAACGTCATATGATTTAGACTGTTGCCTCATGTCTAAATCATATTCATTAAACTATCAGTCCACAAAGTCCTCTGAAAGAATTTCTCTTGGTTTACATGAAGGAACCAAGGAAATTAAAAATAAACAGAATTCAGCCACTAAATGTCTTAAAATAATATTGATTTTTTTTACATTCCAAGCCTGTATTGTGCCACACTCTCACCATTGGAAATCAATGACAAAATTTTAATTGACTTCCACTGAGCCAGCATGTCATCTATGAAATTTCAGATTGAGATTGTGCTTTATTTTCTAACCCACTGCACGGCAAAATGCAGCTAGAATAGTGATCTAGTGTTCTTTTATAAGCAACTATATTCTCCTTAGCAATAACATGTGTTATGTACTAAGTGGAACAGGAATCCCTAAGAGGGAAATTCACTTTGAGAGCCTTACTGTTGCAATAAACATTTTTTAACTTGTCTAGTGATCATCACCTCTTAATTATTTCCAGTGCAAGAACTTTCAAAACCCATTTGACTGAGATGCAACTACAGTTATTTCATTTAGTCTTGAATTTCTGTCATGTTTCTTACAGGGAAGGAGAGGTGGATCCTGAATCACACAGCTCATCTCATAGTTTTGCTTTGGCGAGGACCTTTTGTAGCTTCATCACACTGAGCTCCCTTTAGTCACCTCCTTGCAAACATTCCAGGTGCAGTTTCTATATTGGTGTATTTGGTTGTCTTATTATTTAGGTGAGCAAGTCCATTTCCTTTCTCTCAAAGTTCTCTAACATGAAAAAATATGAATATTTTGTAGGTCTCAAAAAGATTCCAAGAAACACTTTAAATATATGGCAGTGATCCAGTTGCTCCTTCTCCAGGTGTTCTCTGTTATGTGGTGGCATAGCAAAAAGGAACAGAGGGGCATTAAGTACCTCTCCTTCTGCTCCTTGCTTATAAAAAGGAAGATGCAATAAGAATTAGTTAGACTATGTATTCTAGAAAACATGGGAGAGTACTGGTGCCAGTAGAAGAAACCTGTAGTTGAGATAGAATTTAGATAATGCAATCAGAAAACAATACTTTCTCTTAATACTCTGAAATTGCTTAATAAGTGAAAGCATACAATAACTGTAAAGTTGGTATGAAAAGGATAAATAGAATTAGAGTGAATACCACAGAACTGATAAACCCTGCAAAAATCTCCTACTAAGGTAGTGTTTAAAACAGTGGTTTAGTCCCATGTTAATGAAATATTTAATTATAATGCTTGCAACCTCAGTATCAGCACAAAAGGGTCATTCTTTCACATTAAATAGAAGGAACATGAATACAACACTGTCATATGCTTTTGTTTAATTTCAGATTTGTTTCATTTCTCTTCACTAGTAGAAAGAACTCATTTTTCTTCAAAGTAGGTATAATTGTTTTTTATTATAATATTAATTAAAATAATGATCATAATAAGAAAAGATGATGCCAGAATATAGGCTAGAGCTCAGACTTATTCAAAGCATGACCTACCACATCATCTAAGTGGTATTTCAGAAGTTTTCTAAATTGTTGAGAAGTTGCATCAGTTAGATTATACCAACTGTCAGTGGCATATAGGATTTAACGGATATTAATAAGTCATAATAGATTTAAATCAGATTATGAAATAATAAGATGTAGACCAAAAAATCTGCTTTTTGTACAATTTAAATAGATTGCTCTCTAAATCAAAAGGAAAATACTATTTCAAATAAATATAATCTTTGAAGAAACCAAACTAGCAACTGAATGTACAGTATAGTCTCTATCTCATGGATATCGTTTAGCAGTCATAAGGCTTTCACAATTCCTTTTGACATAACCACATATCTGAGCTCAGGATAGTGACATATATGAGTAACATCTCTGTTGCTCCTGCCTGAATTAGCATCTGATCTGCTCACCCATGTCAGGTGAAGCTCAAAACTCAGATCTTGGCAGATCAGAAAGGTTTTCTTGACATTGCAGCATTTAAGTGTGTCACTTTTTATGCATAAGCACATGCATTTCCTATTAGACAGTGAATCTGGGCTCCATAAGAACCCACATGAAGATGAAATCTTTGATATTTGTATGCATGTAACTTTAAAAGCCTAAGGCTATAAGCCTCACCACATCACTGGGAAGTGATGCGTGGTATTTTTGGCTTTCAAGAACCCAAAATAAAGGATTGCTAGATCTTTATCACATTTTCTTCCAAAATTATAAAGCCTGTGAGCGAAACACGGAACAGACAAAAATGGTGGAACTGGCAGAGAATTGCCAAGTAGTTGAGGTCAGAAAAGGTCTCTAGGAAGAAGATCATCTAGTCCAATCTCCTGCTCAAAGCAGAGTCAGCTCCAGCAGGCTGTTTAGGAAGACAAAACAGCATTTCTGGGCGTAAGGGTAGGTTTTCATGACCATCCCTTCAGCTGCTTTATGACATTAGGGTATTCATTAACTACTCTCTGTCTCAGAGTTCCCGTCTGTGACTAAAAGATGTTAAATTCTAGCACAATTCCTAAACTTTCCCATGTGTTCTAGAAAAACTCCTTTCCCATAGCACTGGGAAATTCTTGTAAAACTATTAAAACTCTGCTTAAAGACTTTAAGACTACTTAAAGCATGATAGATTTCAACACTGTTTTAACTCCTGTCTTCACAGAGTTTGTCAATATACATTCATTCATCCATCACTGTTGAAGGAGACTTGAACATGTCCTGTTGGCTCCCTGCGACTAGTAGAAGCAGATAATCTGCAAAAATTGGAACTTTTTTGATGGCTGTTGTGAGCAATGCTTCAAATGCAGTGCTTTCAGCCAACATTCATTATGAACTCACAGTAATTACCCGTTTAAGTATCATGCAAAGAGTAATGGAAGATGATAATTCCCACTGAACACTTCCAGCATGACCTCTGTCCCAGAAGCATATGCCTTAATGTACACGGAAACTCATACAAAAAAAATCTCCCAAACCCAACCTAAACCTAAAAAACAAAAACAAAACCAAAAAATATTTAAGGTTCCATATATCCAGTTCAGAAAAGATCTCATACACATAATGTCACTGTTTAAGTTTCAGTTCCCCAGGAATGCAAGGTCAACACTCAGGTTAAATTCTGATATTCCAAGTACCATCCACAATAACAGCTCTAATAATTGAGGTTATAAGCAGGAGGACTTTTGAAGGCTGTGCAATAGGTAAGGGTGTGTTACACCAGCACTTTAGCTTGGGTTTGGAGTTGTGCTTGTATAGCAGATGTCCTCACTGTTCTCATTCAGTGGGCCTTTACCTGCCTTGGGGTACAATCTCTGCATAGCAAATTCCTTTGGAGTTGGCACACAGACCACAGGACTAGAGCATATCAGAGGTGAAAAAAACCCTGAACTGTAAATAAGGAGATCTTCATGTCCTCTGCACCAACTATTCTATTCCATGAAGCCGTTCTTCTTGGCCCTACCATTTCTTGTTGTGGGTACAGCTCCCAGGGTCTATCTCCATTAATGATGTTTCCAAGAGGGAATGAGTTCAGTTGCTTTATGCTTTATGATTTCTTCCATCTCTCCCTCAAGTTGCTGCATAGAATCAGAACAGGAATTGAGTTAAAGTGCTTGTAGGTAGCCTTTCTACTTTTCCCATCACTTCAGCTGTGACCCCAGTGGATGAGAAAGCTTATAGTTAGCACAATGTCCCAGATATCATTTATTCTGAAGACCTGTTATTGAAAAATGGGTAGTATTTATTTAATATTTATGTTTTTAAAAGACCAAGAGGGAAATGTACATTTTTCCTGAAAATTAATACAAAATTATAAAGGGGGAAAGAGAATGGATGGTAAAATCCCCATCACTAACCGCATCCCCCTCCCCAGCCCCCCTGGCCCTATAGGACACATTTGAGATGAAGTTTTGCAAACAAATTCATCATTTTGGGGCTTGGGCTCAATCAGTGCTTGTGCACACTACGAAATATGTGTGGTAAACAAAAGCTTTTTATATGTTGCCATTGGTGATTACTTTATATTTAAATGTTTCAAAGATATCAGAGATCATCCTTTCACAGGATCCAAACATGAAATTCAGCTAAACCCAATGACTAACTGACCCCTGTTAGTCATATGTCTTCTCTTTAGCAAGTTACTAATAAATGCTTGTAGGAAGAATGTCAGACAAGATTACATGTCAGTGCCATTAGTAACTATGGATTGTCTTTCGTATTCCATGGATAGATAAGAAATGTTTTGTCATTTTCAGGAGTCATGAAGAAGTGAATTTCATATTCATTTATACTGCTTAGCAGAAATAACATGGCAAGTAGCAAGTGGATCATCATTTCTGCTGTGAGCTCCTGTGGGTTCATTTATAAGAATTCCTGTAATCAAGCACGCAGTCAGATGAAATACATCCTATTCTTATTCTGGTTTTCATATGAACTTAGAGTCTGCCCTGACTTGAGGCCTGAATGTGTGTGTGCACATGTGAGTGAAACACAGAAGAGTGTATTTCACATATATATATATATACATACATATATATGTCTATATATATATATACACACACACACTCACCTGTACTTTGCATCTTATATTGTATTCCCTATTTTTCTTTCTATGCCATCTCAAACTCTCCATTATATCAAATTCTCGATCCTTTGATATCTCCCAGCAAAGGGTGATCAGGGGCTTGAAAGTTCCCTGTTGCCATTTACCAGGACTTCATCATAGCTTGCTCTTCAGGATTGACACAATAAGCAAGTTTTCAAAATGTCTTTAGATGCTTAAAGATGCTATTAGGTACCCACTGGGATCTATAGACATGTCTCAGTGTCACCAAAATGTAAGGCAATAACATGTTTAATCTTCTTTGGATTTTTTTTTTAAATCACATGCAACATATATCCCTGTTAAGCCATCCAAACAGCTTTGTATACACTTACACATTACTCCCAAGTGTCTAGCATTGGCTACATCTACAGCTCACTGCCGCTTCAATATCATCTTGAAAAATATTACATTAAAAACCAAGTAGTCTTTCTGTTAGTAATATTTAGGTTCATGAGACTTCAATTCTTATATTTTACTATTTCAAAGTCTGAGTGTATATTTTAATATGCTTTCTTGTCTTCTTTTTCAAAAAGATGGAACATATCTTACATTAGTTCTATTACAATTGACTGTCTCCTTTATTGCTACGAAAGAATGGGTTGAAATGTCCATCAATAAGAAAATAGTTTTAAAATGTAGTTAAGCACAATGTAGCAATAACAATAAGTAGCAGATGTGGTAGTCAAGGATTTTGCTAAATGGTATGGTGCTTCAGAGAAACAAGCATTTAAATCAGTTACATAGAGACAGAGAATAGGTTTATGCTTCTGAGGTGGTAGCAGAAAAAATAAATAAGTTAGATAGAAGAATAATTCAGAATAGTTAATGAGATGGTGGGCTGAAAATAAGCCAGAGTAAGATGTTCTTCCTTCACAGGAAGGTTTTGTGAGGACTGCAGAGCAGCAGAGCTGTGGTGGTCCTTCAATGGGAGAGGTGACCATGGCGTAAATCTGTAAACAAGTAATTCCTAGCATGTGGTAAAGCCATGGATGGAGAATAAGCTGCAGCATTTCATCTAAAACAATTATGAGGCCATAGCCCCCAGGGTCAGGGTCTGAGCCAATTCTGAGGGTTGACGACGAGCTGTAAGTTGTTTCCCACCCTGCCTGGAATCCATCGGTGGTGAACGTTGATCTCCTGCCACCTGAATGACTGCTGCTCTCAAAGTCTATGGGGTCCTGCATTAGGTAGGGAGCTAAAGCTAGAGGTGCCAGCAAGTTTCCATAACTACACCTGTCTGGGAAGAGCAGTTTGAAGTTCCCCGAACCCTTCAGTTTCCAGGAAGGAGCCAGCTCAGGAGCAATAAAC
Organism: Pseudotriccus pelzelni; assembly: GCA_035584735.1. Taxonomy (NCBI): domain Eukaryota; kingdom Metazoa; phylum Chordata; class Aves; order Passeriformes; family Tyrannidae; genus Pseudotriccus; species Pseudotriccus pelzelni. The sequence goes on along the minus strand of JAWMRA010000078.1, from coordinate 29,997,761 downwards.
TTCTGCCTCCAAACTCACCAGAGCAGAGCACAGGGCAATGGTTCTCAAAACCATTCATTGCTCAGACTGAAATCAGCACTCCCACATAAATCAACAGCCAGTATTATTCCCAGTCCTCTCACCGCTGATGGGGACCCTACAGCTGGGACCAGATTTCTCTCATTTAAACCAAATGAGGAAAATTGACTTACTAAAAAGGTAATTTGTTTCAACTTTCCTTAGTTAAGCAGCATGGACTGAGCTAAGTTACATTTGTGAGAGATAATCTCCAGAGAAGCTGTTTTTTTGATGATCACTGTGCATTTCAGTCCTGACTTTCTTTTAATCATACTGGGCCTAATTTTACATGTGACTCTCTGCAAGTACTGAAGCATAGGTATGTTATCCCATCTAGGGTGTCAAAGGCAGATCACACTTCCAAGCAGAGATGAGATTTTCGTTGGGAACTCTTTTGCGAAGGTCTGTAAGGTGGGTGCCTGTCCTGTACCAGGCTCAGGAATGCTACTTGTGGTTCTCAACACAGGCAGCCAGGCAGCTGGGGAGATCTGGGGCTTCTGCTGCTTATACTATCTCTCATTGGTAGAATGATGGCACTAAGAAGTATGATGGTAGTTTTACCTTTACCTGTCTTTACCTACCTTTATCTATCTGTGCCACACAGAGTTATTTATATACCAAATAGGCCACAGAGGGGTTTGGATGCTTAGCATGTGTTAATGCTGCCTTCTGCTTTTCTGTTGCATGGTCTACTTCAGCAAATATACAGTGCATGGTATTTTTCAATCACTTGAGACGCAGATGAATTTGTTTGGTAAACTCCTGAAATGTCCTTTCACAAGGTAACATAAAAGAATCTTTGTAACCATCATTAAATGTCTTCACCACGATATTTACTACTGCAATCAGAACAAAGAAAATGGGTGGTTTTGGCAGGAAAAAGAAAACAGTCTTAAAAAGACAGAGGGTATTGTTGCTTTCTTGCAAAGTATAAAATTCCTCAAAAATTACATGGTGTCACATACCCTGCCATAGCTTATAAAAAAAAATGATGCACTGCCTTTAGTTTTATTACAAAAATTACACTATGTTAACTCTTTGTGTCTTTAAGGGCATGTCTCTGCGTTGCATAGTAAAGCTTCTTTCTGGCAGCTGTGTGCCATGTACCCCACACGGAGTAACACTGCATGGAGATACTCACACTGGAAAGACTGGCTCAGATCATTTCATCAGCACAGGCAGAGCCTGCAGCCCAGGGACTGGACGCCAGATTGCTCCTGGCCTGGGAAGGGGAGAGCTCTGGATAATGGGTAGACCTGCAGGGGAGCCTTGCTGTTGCTACTTGAGGAGTGGAGGCCTGGCAGTAGTGAGGGAGGCTGCAAGAATGAAGCACATCTTTGATGTCTCTTTCAGAAGCATAAGCCAGCTCAGGTCTTTTTGTTCTGTGCCATGAGAAAAGCAGCAGAGTAACTCTCAATGCACTAAGGAGCTGCTTAACTTGTCTGCACTTAATCACCTGATTTACTGAAGCCTACCTGCAGCAGGGCACAGGTCTCCACCAACAGGCTATCCTAGTGTCGATGTAGCCTGGCCAGAGCTTTCATGAGGATTTGTGCACCACACGTCTTTGTGTAGGGCAGACCTTCCCTGATACTCCAAAGCCATGCATTTTCAACCACAAGCCCCAAAAAGACCTTGTTGTAGAGCTTAGTGTTCAAAATGGGAATCCCAAAGCTAGCCTCCTAAGAAATGTTTGGAAGTGCAGGACTTCAATAAGCCTAACACTACTGAAGTCTCCCATAAGGCAAAATTATATGAGAGAACAAAACAGAAAACACATAGACCATGTGCATCCAATGTGTCTCTAACTTTTGGGGATTTTATTACATTACTGAGCACCCTTTTGAAGATATAGGTGTAGAGGTACAGGTGAGTAAAACATGGTGCTAATTTATTGTCAGATTTGTGACAACAGAAGGTGGACAGCACAAATGAGGTGCTCCTGCTTAGAGCAAGAAATGTGGTTGCAAAAATCAGCCCCACTTTGCACAGAAAGTAATGACCTTCTGCTTAAAAGACCATGTAGAACATAATGCCATGAGGATGTAAAGGGAGCAATTTGTAAAGGGAGGCATGATTTCTGCATCAAATAATTTCTTTGAAGATGTCTCTTTGTGCAGTATTGGTAGATTCAAGTGACATTAGTTGAAGTCTAATATTCATGGCAAAGGAGTGTGGGGCAATAAACTGCTATTTTGAGTGACTGAAGGTAGTCTGAAGCTGATTTATTCAGTATGTACACACCTATTTGTTGCGAATGAAGTAGAGAGTAATGGACAAGATCCTCAGGACCATCTCTTTGCTTTCAGTGTAACGTTGTGCAGTGGGAGAGAAATCAGAAATAATATACACAAAAAATAGAATAATTGAGTGACTCCGATAAGACTATCAGAAACAAACTATGTCGAGGTAATTTGTTCTCCAGTCTGTCAGCTTCGCCATGCAACAGCAAGACCTATTCCATACAGAAAACCTAAATAAAAATATTTTTTTAAAATGCATAACTTGATCAGAATACAGAGTCATTAGATTCAAGGATTTCAAGTCTGTTCTAACCAGTATATTGCAACATTTTTCACAGTTCTTTACTTATAAATCCAGTGCTCACAGGCACTCAATAACAAAAGAACTTAAGGACTAATGTCTTTGGTTCAAGAGGCTTGTGAGGCAGACGGTCCCCAAATTTTTATATATGAAGAAGCAGAAAAAAAGGTGAAGCTATATCTTAACATCATTCAATGTCTAATTTTATGTATTGAGTGACTGCATGCTAAAGACAGAATTGAAAAAAATCTGATCAAAACTGCATCTGCTGTTAAATATCTCTTTGTTAAAGACATGCAGATAGGAACTCATCTGCTGACAGCAGGAACTTACTCACTGAATATGAAAAACAGTGAGTGCAGCAAATGCAAAAAAAATGTCTGATCTAAGTCATTAGCTAAAGAGGTCATTGTAGAAAAAAATGTTAAAGTGTGTTATCAAGAAATCAGTCAGATTTAAAATAAGTAATTACTGGAAAACATGCAGTGAAAGGCAGAGTAATTCTCCTAGTTGTCAGGGACTTCTAGCTGTTCACACCAGTCTTCCGTCTAGATATTATTTTAATATATTTATAATTTATTTTAATATATTTTCAAAGAAAATATATTAAAATTTCAATAAAATCTATTAAAATTATTTAAATTAATAATTGGATATAATATGTAATATATATTGTATGTAATGCATATGAGTATCATTGAGTACTTTGATGCAGACTATCTGTCCACCAGATGTAGTTGCGAAACGGATCACACAAAGAGCACCTACACCAGCCTGTATTTGTTTTCTCTGCATCAGCCCTTATGGCAATCAGAAGACCAGGTAAGGGATGAGCCCAGATATTGTTTAAAAAATCAAAACACAAACAGAAGCCACAAAACTATTTTAAAAAGGGAACCCCAGTCAAAATATGAACTAAACTCTGATTGTATTTATGTTTCTGCAGATCATGGCCAGGACAGAAGTGGTGGGATGAATGCCTCACCAAAGTACACACAGTTGTAGGCACAAACAGCTTTGCAAACTGGAAGAAGGGGTTTAACTAACCTGATTCTTATGTCTGTGTTCTGGGCTCTCTCCTCCTTCAAGTCCTGCATCCTATAAGTGTTTGCGATTATGGGCATTATCAAAATAAGCACTGTAATTGCTTCTTTGTATTAAAAAAATAATAATAAAGACACACCTGTATTACCAAAAAGCAGAATTGCTAATATTCCTTGTTGGCATGACTTCTGACATTGAATGGAGCAATAACAACACAAAAATAGAGGAAATAAAATGAACTTTTCCTTAAGAAAAGACAGTGTGCTAGAGTTGAAGAGATTTTAATGAAGGGAATAATTTTCTATCCAAGAAGAGCTGCTACACTATCAACACATTTTTTGGCTATGCTTTTTGCATTGCAGCCCATGAATAATTTGCCATGTTAGTTTCAAGAGAAAAGGGGATCTCTGTGGGAGAACATGACATTGTGTGACACATTTGCTTGGTGCTAGAACCATTCCTCAAGACATTAACCTCTTCTCTTAAACTGGGGAAAAGAGCAAAGTTCACACAAAGTGGATGAATTAGAGGACACAATGGAGTGCCAGGGTAGCAGGATCTTTTCTACCCTTTGCATAACAGGAAGAAATAACCGCAGAAGAGACCCAACCCAAAATCCAGGCTCAGGGAACCTCCGTCCCAAAATCTGAATATGTGGAGGTATCCCAACAGAAAAGGGACAGAGCTATGATTTTGAGCAACCACAGCTTGCAAACCAGTGTTTTAGTAGGGATGGCAGGTCTCTCCCTCTAGTCTTTTTCTAAACACTTGATTGAATGTATTATTTTAGATTAACATCTGTTCTATGTTTTTATAAAAAAGAAATACTTCACAGTGGAGGTGGCGATTTTTTTTTAATATGAAAAGATACGGTTAGTATTAATGATAAGCACTAATAAATTCAGTCAACTCTTGTGCAATGGACAAAATGCTCTTGGCATCCCTGCAATAGACAAAGCAGAACAATTATGAGTCATCAAATGTATTTGTCAGAGGATTTTGTGTGGTTAAAAAAAAAGCCTGTTCATGTTAGCATAGTGCTGAAAGACAAGGAGTGAATTATAGCTTGGAAAGTGATGGGATAGATATAAAATCCAAGGGTCCAGAGGCCAACTGACTATATAGGCTCAGCTGGAGACAGAAAATACATGTTATGTATTTTTTCAATGGATTTTTCCATTTATCCTGTTAAGAAGTAGTGACTCCCCAAATCAAATGTGAGTTAGGCTAGAATTTTAATGATACTGGAAATGTTGCTTCTGCAATTGGTATTTGAAGCTCTCCTAACTGATAGTTATGTTATTTGTTCTACTGTGAATGCAGAGAACCAGCAACACAGAAACAGGAGCTGTGGATAACAGGACAGGCACAGCAACACTCAGGCGACTACATGAGAAGCGTATTGTTTCTGATCAAGTGATACATATGTGCCCTTCCTTCATGGATGCTGGTGTCAAGGAGACTCCTGGACCTGTTCAGATAACCTAGAGTTTACAGCAGCATTCTTATAAACCTTCTGTTTCCTTTGTCATTGTTCAAAGAGCTCTCTGAAAGGTACCTCCAGGGGTATAAGCAGATAAGAATCTATCTTTTGGCATTCAGTATTAATGACTGGGACTAATGTAGAAAAATTGCATAATTTTTTATGATATAACAAAAGAGCTTTAATTACCCCATTTTCATGTTTTTGGGGAAAAGAAATGTGGCTGCTATTGGAGATTTTTAATTTTTTTTACAATGAAGACATGAGATAGACAAAAAGTATAGTTTTGATTCAGCTTCAGGGTTTGATTTTAGGATAATTAATGAAGACTTTAAAAACTCCTGGGTTGAGGTTGAACTTCAAATATGAAGGAGCTGATACTCTTATTATTTAACTCCACTTGTAAGCTTGCAGACTATCAGAAAGCTTTAATCAGTGTTGTACTGGAAGTTTCAAGATTGTATGTTTATGGTCTGTTCCATAGGGAAAAATTAATTTTTATAGTAAAGCAGTTTTGACTCCACAAGAATAAATTTTTATAAATCCATTGTAAGATTGAAAGGAACAGCTTCAAGAAAAAAGTGAGAACCTATGAACTGCATGCTCATGAAGGCTGAGTTTCAGCTTTCTGCAAATGCTTGTGCTAGGTGCTCTGTGGAAGTCCGTGACAAAAAGCTTTGATAAAACTTTGGACCTTCTGCAATGAAACAGAATTTCCAGAAAATGTATAAAATGTCCAATTTGATACAGGAACATTTTCATATTGCAATACTTTGTAGTACTTTTTTCTTTTCAGTAAAGCAAGGCCAAACAATTGTGTGAATTGAGCTTAATTTTATATCCAAACTAAAACCTGATTTTCACACGCACTGGAGTTTCTCATGCCTACAAAACAGGTAAGAAAAACCAAAGCAGGAAGAATTACGGTATTTGCAGGCATTTCTATCTCAGCAGCTATCTGCCCTTGGTTTGCTCAGAGCAGGGTACTGGGCAGAGCCCTGCTGGTCAGTGACCCCAGCTTTTCAGGGCAGACGGCTCTGTGGACATCAGGTACCAGGCTATCCTTTCAGCTCTAATGTCATGGCACAGAGTCAAAGCTATTCCATGGCCAGGATAATCCTGCCTAAGATTTATGTTGCCCATGGAGACTAACTAGGGGAAAATGCAATTATCACAGAACCTATCTGGTGAGTAGTGCAACTGTACTGTTCCCTACTATAGATATGCCATTTACACATGTTAAACCAGAGATGCATAAAGGCATGCTATTAGTCAGGCATTCACAGATGCCTGATACATACATTAAAAAAAATTATCCATAGCTGGTTCCAGTATTCACTAGTAAGATTCCCTGCAGATCTGAATACAAAAAAAAATAGGTTCATTATATTGTATGAAAGAGATTCCTATGGTATTTCTTAGTTTGACCTGCATTCTTCAGCAGTTTCACTTTAAGATGACTGAGAATATGCAAATATATAAAAAAGGTATTTCTAGGCTTATAATTATGTAATTAAAAAAGACTAATAACATATTGGCTTACAATATGACTTCCCTTGTTACACAAATTTCTGTTTTGGTTTCCCTGGTTAGCTATACCAGTATGTTTAGTAACTAGTTTATGAGGGAAACACATGTCTCTGCTAGGCCTTTAAATAACATTACAGTGATTTATATTTATTTAATAAGAAAACACATGCATAGATGATGCTTTACAAAAACTCTTCAAAGAGGCAGTCACCTGGAAGTCTCTGGGCTGGTTACTTCAAATATTAAAATATTTAATTGTTCTCTACACCTTGCCGTGTCATTTACACATATGAAAATGTATAGTGAATTGAACATGCTGTTATGATGTAAGTGGGATAATATTTACAGTTCATTAAAATGTACGGTTGTTATTATTTTTTTTATTCCAGTGAATCTGATTTGCCATTTCCAAGCATTTTGCTGCCAGTTGTGCAAGCTGTGTAAGAGAGCCACCAAACTTGAATTCTCCCACTGTGATGGAGGTTGGACACAACTGGACACAGCCAGTGAATGATGGGAGTGACAATAATCTGGGGACTGCCACATCCCACTGGGCAAACCTGGGGCTCTTTCACAAGAGGGCTGGATGAAAAGCTCATGAAACAGGTCCTAAACCATTTGTCTTCGGCCCTATATATGAAAAGAAACTTATCTGAATTTCACCTTCTTTGTAAACCCGTAGGAACTCTGGGGCTCTTTCATAGCCTTTCACTTGAGTTGTTGGATGAGTGATGTGGTGGTCACATAAGCCAAAACTGGTACTCACCAATGTAAATGTTGGGTTGACACTCTACTTTCAAGTGCAGATTTAACTATATTGACAGGATGGAAACACATGCCGTGTACTATGATTCTGATTTTGGTTCTGTTTATTGCAGTGTAAATTCAGAGACTTGGATGTATTCCTTGTTTAAAATAGCGTCTGGCAAGAACCTGCCTTTGATTCTATGTGCATAAATTAGAATTTCAATAAAGATCAAAGCCTTTTGTTTGTAATATTCTCTAAGGTAAAGAAAACTCCAGTATGACTAAATATATGCAGAGCAGCAATTTTTAATACCTGTAAGTAGAAAGGTGTTTCAGTAACAATTTTATTGCTAGAAATATAATGGTTTATTAGTCTAATTAAGGTATGTCACAGTATTGAAAGTTACAGAATTTTTGGTTCAAATAAGATACTTCAAAATTTATACCAGTGGACAGAGTACTAAACTTTCCAGTGCAAACAATTTACTACAATGCAATATACAGGACAGAGAAGTCAGCAATACCTAACTGTTTTTTCAAAGAAATAATACATACAAATATACTGCACAATACTACAGTAGTAGCAGATGTGGTGTTATCAGGATTTGACAGCATTTTCACATAAATTATTGTGTAAGCACAGTTAATCATTATGTACAGGTGGTCAGCCACCTGTTTAATTCAGTTTCAGGCTGATTTACACAGCTTTTAAGATAAACAACCCCCCCTCCAAAATTACAGTTTTGCCTGTGTATCAACTAATATGGACAATTTTATTTCCCTACTCTGCCCACCATCCCACAAAGACACAGAGAGAAAGTTGAAGCTTCTATCCCCCTTTACAGCCTTGTTTTAGCTGCCAAGTTGTAAGAAGTGCTGTTATACAGGTAGTAACAGATGGTTCCAGCCCCTCTAAAATGAATTTTTACTGGCTATGTGAACAGTGGTGATTTCATCACTTGTGTTTCACTGTTGTGTCTCTAGACCTGTGTTTCTGATATTACACTGCAGACTGTGAAAAAGACCAACTCCACTTTACGTGATAAAACTCCTCTTCTGCAGGTATTATGCAACCCAAATAGTTAGGACATAAAAATCCCAGTTATTGCTTTGGTAATCCTGATACTTAGCACATATAAGTTGTGCAAGATGTCAAGAAATGCTAACAGCTTTGCAGGAAAGTAAAAGCAAAGCAGTGATCTCATTGTGCCTGCAGGTGGGAATCCCAGCATCAACATGAGTTCAGTGCACATAGCTATGTTTATGCTAATATGACAAGGGAAATTAATTCTCACCCTGCTTTTGGACAGATTAGATCTGCATTTCAGTCTATATTTTTCCTCCTGTGGTTACCTGATTAAGCCTGTATTGCACCCTGGGATAGTTTGTAGCTGTCACTGACTATCTTTTTTTTCTTTTTCCCTTAGCTCGAGTTAAAGGTTAAAATGGATAAACAGACCCTATTCCTATAAGGTATTCAAAAGCCTATCAAAATATACAGAAAACTGTTAATATTATTAAGTGTCTTATGACTTCACTACTGCATGTCCTCTAATTGATTTTAGGGATATCAACAGTCTTTGAAATTTGTATCTGGAGCGCAGGGGAGCACTGTGAGGGACACTTCAGTGCTGTGGGAAAGATCCACATTTCTCAACATCCTCCAAATTCTATGTTATCTCAGCAGCCCATCTTGAATCTACTTCCATCATCTCTATTTGCTATCATCCCCAAGATTCCCCTCTACATTTCCCAGCTCAGGATGGGTGCAGCTTGCAGATCGTGGTAGCTTGTCCTCACAGCTCATTTGCTGGCAGGGACTCCAAAGGGCCAAAATATGTCCCCTCTCTCCAACTCTGAAATCTCCCTGTGACGCTTTTCTCTCCAAATATGTTCAAGATGATAAAAAGTTATCAAATTAGGTTCTGTCCTAATTCCATTCTGCGCTCTGTGCCTGTTGATAAGCTGAAAGGGAGACAGCTTTGCCTCTGCTTACATAGGAATGGTGATTTTGTAGGAGTTAAAAGTATCCCTCTGGTGCAGACATACAACACCTTTGCACACATCCCTGCTGACCATGTTAGAATGTTATTCAGGCTGCTGAGATCAAGGGTTCTCAATCTGGAAATGATAAGATTTTACAAAATGTCCCAGTCCTATACTCTTCTGCGTCCATCATGTGAAAAGTGCCACAAAGCAGAATTTCTTTACCAAACATTTATTTATTGAGGGTGTCATAGTTTACAAACAGATCATGTGGATGTTTTTGTGTGAATGTAATGTTTCAAGAGTTGTTTTTTTCTCTATATGTGTGCATATACATGCAGAATATGCACAAAATATAAGCATATTCTCCACTAAGCACTTCAGCAGGATGTAAACCCTGCAATACTGCATAAAACTGACAACAAAAGGAGAGTCAAGGCACATTTTCCCTGGTCCCTTATCAAATTTCAAAAACCTGCTGATGTAGGCAAGGTATAAATGCAACTCTTAAAAGTTGCAAAACCATTTTCTAATACAGAAGATCGTATTTGCTTTTGGTCTCTATCACCATACAGTAGAAGCTTTGTCCTTCCTTTAGAGCTGGATATTTCACTGCTGGAGTAGACTAAGAGAGAGCAAAAGGCACCCGTCCATTGATTCAATGCACTTAGGAAAAAAAACCCAAACCCATTTTCTATTCAGTTATATGGGACTAACCCACATGTGGACGGTGATGGGGTGAGTCGTTGGGGAATGGTACTACTCGGGGTAGAGCTGTGGCCATTTGCAATATAACGCTATTCGGACACGAGCTTTACATCTCTGACCATCATCCAACCTACCTGTGTGGCTGGGAGCTGGCAGGGAAAGCAGGTATTTCACAACAGGGGAAGAATTTGGCAGATCCTTGTACAGAACTACAGGAATTACAGAATTATAGGAGTTTTAATATTTCTTGTTTAGGTTATGGAGTAGGAATATGAACAACATGTGATTAGGGAAATATGTCCAGTGCCTGGAAAGCAGATAGGCTAATCTGAAAGGCTTTTGCTGCTGTGAAGAAGTGAATGAATGGTGGTAACAAGTACATTTGTCTTCTGTTTGCTTGTGTAGTTTACTGGAGGATCCCTAAGGGTTAAGTCTGCCTGATAGTTTCAGAGTTCATCCAGAATTTTTTAGCCTCAGTGCACCCAAGAGCAGACACTGGGTGTCACCTGGATTTTTTAGGTTATTACTCAGGAAAATGGTAATAGCATCAATTCGTTTACATGGAATTGAACAGAGAGGCATGTGTATTTTGTTTTTTCATAAACAGTCTGAAATGAATTTTCCTAGTTAGAACTAGGATGTAAGCACTGTAGGTTAGTGTATAGGTATCAAAGGTGGCCTATTTTATTGCAAGCTGTTAGCCTTGTTTAGAGGGTGAAAGATTCGTTTGACTGTACCTGACTATCACCTTAATGTGTAGTTTACCTTACTGCTTCTCCATCACTTCTCCCTGTCCAAATATTAACAGGTGTGTTTACACAATTATAAATACAGAACCACAGAAAACATTCATGGCAGCAGCCACTTAATGAGGGGACTTATTTAATTGAAATCATGAATCTGAGTAAGTTCCTACTCTGATGTGATCTGACAAAAACGATCATAGGATAAAATTGCTGCTTGCTGATCCCCACCTATCTTGCATCTCAACTTGCTGCAAGATTGAGGCAAACTGCACCAATTTACTGCTCCCAACTGCCTCATAATGGACACTTTGCTGTGCACTCTCCCTTCATTACAGCACAGGTCATGGCTGTTAACAGGGACTCTTGCCACTTTTGACAGATAGTCACTACCAAGATGAATGGCACTAGCCACATGACCACTTAGTACTATGCTTTTCCTCTCTAGCACCTTTAAAGCACTTATATTTTTAAAAAACTCACTTCATCCTTTAACTGTTTATTAACTAGGACAATCAATAGGAATCTGCTGAAACCAAACTCATGTAATTCTTCTAAACTTAATTGGGTGCATCACTAAGAATTCATCTGGGCATTTTTTGCATGCCAGTAGTGAGAGATTCATTTAAGCATTTATTTTAAATTCCTTAAGGACTTTTAGAAAATTTGCTCAGATTTTCTGTATGTACCCTAGTTCCAGGCTTTACAATGATTAAAGGCATCAGAGCTGTAAGGGCTGAATCAAAACAGTAATTATTTCTTTTTCTTTTTTTTTTTTTTGTTTTTTGTTTTTTTTTTTTTCCTTTTTAATCACAATATTTGTGCTGGAATTTATGGTTTCTTGAAATGTAAAGCATTTTTATTTTCCATATTTCATATGTCTCCTTTTAACACTGTCAGCCTAAACATTAACAATTTTCTTTCCAGCAAATTCGTGTTTGACTAACAGACATGGGAAAACATACTTTATGCATGCAAATGCCAAGCACTTAATAACCAAGTTGCTTAGGTGCATTCAGTTAGCTAAGACAAATTGTTTCTGAGACAGTGCCAGACATAGTCTGAACACATGTATTTTTTGTTAGCTCACTACATTTTATGACAGCTTACTTACTCATGATAGCACTTACTTTCAAAAACAATAGGAGTGATTAGACAGAGAAACTTTTTAAGAACACATTTATATTCCTGTAATTTTTTTGCTAATGCTAGTTTTTATTGAAGTCTCCCAGAATCCCTAGTTGCGTAAATAGGAAATTAGTTCTTTGTATCAACCAGGATACTCCTTAAATACAGCAGATCAGTGCTGAAGGTCTTACAAATTCTGAAAGTTTTCACAGTTGTGGTCACTGAGTGAAGGAACTTTCTTGAACAAAAACATCAGTTGGTTGCTAAGCACGTTAGAAGCAATGGGTGTGCCAGGAATATCAAGATAAATTTAAGAGCCAGATATTCAAGTTTCGGTGAAACTTATATTTCATTACAACCATCATGGAAATTTTCTGGCCAGCCTTGACTTACTGCACCTAGATGTACTTTTAAGCAGTGGCACGCAAGAAATTGCTCTGAATCTGCGCACACATATTGACGACCCTTTGAGTGAAGTTCAGAAGCACTCAGTTCCCCTAGGCTCTTTGGGAGACAGCTGGAAAATAGACATGTCTGCTAGAGAAGAGCAATACATTATTCAGTTTGATGATGATATGTTTTCTCTTTGTGGCATCTATTTTTCTTTCCTTTGTTCAGCCTGTGTACATATCTCTTTCCTATTTCAACTTTGTATTGGGCTTCTCGCTGTACAACTAATAGGATTGAGACCCCAAAAAGAGCATTCTGTGGCGCATGTGCAGCCAAGGAGGTTCCTGTTTTGTTTCTTTTTCTCTCCTTTCTCCAGATCCAAGTCAACCATAACTTAAGGCTTTCTTTCTTATCTTCAAGGTATAAAAGCAAGGTTTTGTGGCAGCGTATGTCTGTAAAGAGCCAGCTACAGTGTAGAAGTCTCTTTTTCCTACACAGGCCGTAGGCAGTGCTGCTGGGATGAGAGAAGTATAGAAGAGAAGACTCACAAGAGATGGTCTCTCGCCTTGCTAGGGAACTTCTAGGAAGCCCTCTCAGCCCTGGATGTGAATATTGTTCTTTCCTGTCCAGATTTATAGTTCCAGGATGATGTTCAGAACCAGCTTCTTCCGTATTTCTTTTCAGTGTGCCAAAACTGCTGTTGCTTCTCAAAGGCAAGGTGATGTTTTTTGCTGCCTTTCGCAGACCATGTGGAGAATTGATGTCTTCTATCTCTTTGGTATAGATGGCTGATTAATTCTCACACTCCACTCTGGCATTTTCTTTATCTCCTGTGCTGGCCTGTGCACCTCAAATCCCAACTGCTATTAAAGGAGAGAGGGATGGGAGCACATGTGCTATAGGCCAGACCACATTTTCTGGCTTTAATTACACTAACAAAGCTTTTTCTTCAGACTATAAACAACAAAAATCCCCTGCAAGGTTGTGATTCGTAGAATCACAGGATGGTTTGGGTTGGAAGGGAGGTTAAAGATCATCTGTTTCCAACTCCCCTGCCGCAGACAGGGACACCACTCACTAGAAGAGTTTGCTCAAAGCCCCATCCAACCTGGCCTTGATTACTCTGTATTTTGAGTGAAAGAAAAGCACTTTGAGACTTTATGACATGGTTTTTGTATTTTTTTCATATTAGTGCACAAAGGTGTGAAGTTCCTTGATTCTGTGGGTTACTACAATGTCATTACTAAGTAAAAGAGGCCATTGCTCTAAAGATGGACCTGTATCCAGGGCAACTCATATTTCAATATCTATATCTTCAAACATACAAAAGAGCAATCTCCTTATATATTATTTGTGCTTTTACACGATCATGTGGCCTGTGACACGTCAGCTGAGATGGCCACAATCTCCTTGCTGGTGCTCCACGCTACGTCTATAGGGCACGGCCACCCACAGCCACCATTTTGCTCGGCAAGGCCTCACTTTTGTGCTGCCCTGTTTTGCTTCTTTCCTTAATCTGAAATAAATACCACTCAGATGGAAAGCACGTGTCTGCTCTGTGTGCATGGAAAAATAGCCATAAGAATTATCATGGCTTTGACTAACAGCAAGAGTGACCTGGGGGTAGGGCATTTCTCCAGTGTCGGTGACCGCACAGGTTAAGGGACCTCTGCTCAACGTCAGGTCCTCAACTCTTTCAGCTGGTCATTAATAGGCAGAAATGCCAGCTCTCAGGGCCATTATTGATTAATTAATGCAGACTATAAAACATTTTTTACATAGTTTCACTCTATAAAGTCTCTGGCAATTGAATATCCTCTCTGATTTGAAAAAATTAATAGAAAAGTTATTTTGTATTTATTAATTTATCTGCTTAATACGAATACATAATTAATGACACAGAACAATTTTAGGGAAAGATCTAATAGAAATAATTACACTGAACTCACAGGCGTCTAGGGTTACAAGAATCTGTCACTCAGTTTACACACAATTAATGTTTTTCTCTCTGTGTAATTCTTGATCATTTCACTATCCTTTGCTCTTGACAAACAGTCAAATCGTGGTTACAACTGCTATTAGATTTACATTGCATTGTCTAATTCACTTTGCCTCATGAAATTAGATGAATTATTAAACACATAATCCGTTATTCCCTATTAAAATTAATTGATTTTCATGTCATTTTAAAACTAATGAACTGTCTAGGGATATTCTCACATACCTCATCACATAGCAGAAAGATTATTTTATTTCTCATAATTTCTGATAATGATCTTTAGAATATGATAGCTGTATGCATATGCACAGTAGTAAATATATAATTATTCCAGCACAGGTTTTTCAACTCTGTTTACAGAATGCTTTCAGCTTTTCTGCTGAGACAGAAAAAAAAAAAAAGTTTCAAGTTATATGAAAAACAGAACAACTACCTGTAAGTAAAGTTACTTTAGACTGACATGAATGTAAGGAAGACCACAGGCTGGTTCAATTATAATTCAAAAAATGTTAAATTTTCTGAAGACACTTTGCTGAGAAAAGAAAGAAAAGAAAAAAAGAAAGAAAAGAAAGAAAAGAAAGAAAGAGAGAAAGAACGAAAGAAGGAAGGTAGGAAGGTAGGCAGGAAGGCAGGAATGAAGGCAGGCAGGAAGGAAGGAAGGAAGGAAAGAAGGAGGGAAGGAAGGAAGGAATTTAAGGGATAGATTGTTGATAAAATGAGGTAATGTCCTCCACAAATTGAAGTAATATCTTGACAAATTAAAAAACAAACTGTGTGCCTTGTTAAAGTAGAGAAAACTATGAGCAGTACTTTCTGAGAGATATGCTCAATAACGTTATTCCTCAGTGTATTAGTATTTCAGGGAGTGGTCCAGATGTGTCTGAATTTTATAATTAATTTTATTAATGAATTCTTTTATTCAGATGTATTCCCCTCATCTTGCCTGTCGCCACAGTTTATTTTCTAGCTTGTTTACTTTAATATTGTTGAATTCAGCTGCTTCATTTGACATGTTTGACTTTGTTATATTCCTATAGATGTCTATAAACCCCCATTCAGCTCTTTTGTCTATAAGCAGCTTCATTGCTTCATGCAACACAATTCATCAACTCACTTTTAATACTCCTGATTGCAGTGCTCATCTAAACCAGTGGCACTGGCATCAGTGGTCTCCAGCATGTAGCATTGACACAATAGCTTCCCAGGGTTTTGAGAAAGCTGCTAATTTCACCTTTCAGCTCAGATAAAGCACTTGCATAACTGAAGCAGTCCAACAGTGTTCCACAACACTAAAGTTCCTAGGATTTTCGTTGAATAGACTTTCTCTTATTTATTTATTTATTTCTACGGCTCATTCCCATTTTATGCATATGATTGCTATTTACCAGGAAAAAACCATTATTTATGCCTTGCATTTTAAAATCTTGAAAGATTATGTGTTCCCTGGCTTCTTTCTAACTCTGACTTCTAATGCATTTTTTGACTTTTTTTTCTTTCAAGTCTCAGAGAAATAATTTCAAACAAGTCCAATTATGCTTCCTTTAAATGTGTCTCTGTGTTTCACTTCAATCAAAAAAATGCAATGGCATGATGAAAATAAAAAATGTTTGAAGGAACAAAATAGTGTTTTACCATTGTTTTCATAGACTTATCATGCATAAGCCTACAAATATGTCTAAATAATATTTATAGTATAATTTTAAGCAGTTTGCAAAGCTTATTGAATTTTACTCTGCATTAGCAGTCTGAACTTCTAGGAATTTGAATTCAAACAAGGAGGAGTTACAATCCTTTGAGAAACACTTGGCTGAATACATGAAGAGTAGTGCCATGGCAGCATGAAAATGCCTGTTGTTAATTTGTATATTGATATCTAAACTAAGATATTGTTTATACAGTTCTTTCAGACTGCAGAAAAGGTATGTTCTTGGGTTAAGGGGGACTGATTGTTCCTCCCAAAGCCAATTTGTCTGATTTTTCACCATCATTCACCATTTCAATTGTGGTGGTAAGTCTCAACTGTCTCATCTTCACTGAAAGTCAGACTGTAACTTACCAACAAATTGTCTTGCAGTCTTGCGAAAGTGTTTAATCTTATGCTCTGGTCTGCATTGTCCTGGAGAAGCACAGCTGGAGACTGACTTGTTAAAGACTTTAAAAAATAAGACCAAGGACCTGAAATGGTATTTTGTCCAAAGAAGAAACAACTTGCTATGCTCTCTACTTTCTGTTTTCCCCAATATCAGCTACATCTTGCTGACATCTTCCTTGTTTCTTCACATGGGTGCTGAGTCCTCATATGCAGTGTGTCTCATTAACAGGCTCCTTTAAGACATAATTGGCAGATTGCTGTCAACAAGGTCTGTCATCTCTCTGCAGTGGTGTATGGTTTCCTGTGTTCATTGGAGGAGAGCAGGGACAAGATTCAAGACTATGGGAGAGCTTCCTTTGGGGTTGTCGGGGCTGCACTTTTCTCTCCAGTTAGGCATGGTGAAACAGATGTGCTATGTCAGGTACTCCAATGGTCTTGAAGACAGAAGCCAATAGTTATTTGCAAGCAAAACATGAAGTGAGGAGCTAAGTCACCACAGAGGTGATTTACATCACCAAAGCTACTTCTACTCTGTACCCTTTCGTAGAGCTGAGTGGGGGTCACTGTCTTGTGATGATAGGGCTTGATTGAAGCCTAAGTGACTTGTGCCTCGAAACAGGGATGAAAAGCTTTCTACAGGAGCTACGACCTTCTGGAAGGTGGAGGAGGCCAGTGAAGGTGCTTGGTCCTTGCTGACTCCATTTGCTTTGTTCTCCATCTCTTTGCAAATAGTGGGACTAACTCAGGGTGCCAGACTGAGGGCTTTCCCCAGACTGAGCCCCATGCCAGAAAGCAGCCACTGGACCTGACCCATGAGTCCACAGAGCCAGGACAGAGTGTGACCCTCCCTGGGCTTGTAGGAAATAAAGACTGTCACTTGAAAGGTTCCTTCCCAGGAAATAGGAGACAAGAGGGAGAGGAGGGGCTCAAGAAATGGCCTGAAACCTTCAGCTCTAGGTGTGACAAGGACTGCCCTGACTGAGCCTGTGGGGCCTTCCCGAGTCTGAACTTAGTGATAACAATACAATCACTATTCACCTATACAAATCCCACCAGGCTCTACAGTGGAACGAGACATTTTTATAGTCCCAGAGTTGGGAGGATATACCCACCTAATAAAGGCATTAAAAGAAGCCTCTCCGGGTCAACATAGTAAAATGTAGTATGTGTGTTATCAAGGTTCAAATAAATTTCTTGGTATTATTAATGAAAATTAAGATTCTACCTACCTAGTAGCAGTCCAGCAGCAGCAACTCTCCAGGGAAATAATGTCGGTGTGAAACATACCATGGAAAATGTGTTTATTATTTTACTCTTGTATTTATTAGAATACTATAAAAACCTCAATTCATATCAGCAATTTGTATCTTTATTTTTCTTTAATAATACATAGCTTTCCAATCTTTATGATCAAAAAGAAAGGTATCCTTTCAATTATTTATTATTTATTTGGTAAGTATATGTGTAATAAATTCAAGAAGGTATTTACTAGATGATTACTGTTCTTATTTATTATTTGCATTGCTTTAGCTCTTACTACAATGATTATTCTTCACACTGTAAATGAGAAGTGAGGAATGAATTCTCCTTTTAAATTTCAACAGTTCCATCAGACTGGTTTATACTATTTCTTCTTTAATTATACTGGAAGATAAAGAAAAGTCATCTGTATATCATTAATTCCTTCATTGATTCCAATATTCAATACCAGTTTCATGAAGATGGTGTAAACAACAAAAGGTTGTTGTTTAAGAAAGACAGAATACAAAATTAAGTGAAAAACTTTGAAAACCAGGATAGAAGTATTCAAAGACAGATTCTTGTTTGGGACCTTTTCTTTCTGCTGTGTGAGCTATAGCAAAACTTCTAGGATCATTTTGGATTCAAAATGCTATGCAGAAATCAGTCATTGTGGTAATTTCAGTTACTTCTGAGGTGATTCCTACAAGAATGCAAATCTATTGTGTTAATGTGAGATTTTTCTGTCAAGTTATTGAAGTAGAAATTTAATCTGTTCCTTCACTTACCAAGCAAATTCTTTGATTTGCTAGCATGGAGTCAAATATCATAGTTTCTCTGTGTACACAGTGTAACCTGTTTATCAAGAAGTGGTAGCATGGTGGCAAATAAAGTTTTATGTCAGGCAACTTGAAATGAAAGTTCTCCAGCAGTGAATATTGTGCTAAACAATGAGGACCAGGCTGAATGTTGGCTTTGATGCCAATAATAATATATAGAAGAAAAAAAATATAAAACTTTAAAACCTTACAGATGTAAAAATATACGTACTTCGCTTTCGTATCCAATTGCCAAAGTAAAAAAAATAAAAAAAAATCTCCATACACACCCAAATGCATAAGCTTGCAAAGAGAACAAAGACTGCTATAAATATTCCAAGAAGCCAATAAAAAAACTAGGAGTGTTTAGTTCTCCTGTGTAATGGGCTCCCATAAAAGCTTTTATTGTTAAGGGAGTTACTTTACTAAGAGCTGTATGAAGAAAACTGAATGAATGTGAAAAATTGCATGCAATAACCTGAACTGAAAGATGATTATCAGCCTCTGAGTTCTGTGCTTTTGAGTGAGTACTGCTGTTAGAAGATTGCCGTTGTGGTTAAAGAAAAGCTTGTTTTGTACTACTACCCCTCCTCCAGGTGTACAGAGAGCCACTGTGTTCTTCTCCAGTGTCTTTGTCTGTCCATATTAAATGTCATTTTTTAAAATTGAAGGGCCTGATCCTGCATTTTTGCTTTCAAGAGGCACTTCTCCTATGCACTGAAACATTTCCATTGAAGTAATTTTTAGGATTTAAGGGTCTGCTGGCCCGATCCTGGAAGGAGCAACAGTCGTGACTCACTCTGCCGGTTATGTTGCACTGCACCAAGGAGAGTGTTAACCTGCAGGCCAGTTTGTAAGTGGAGCTTGTCCTAAAACCACAGAAATTTCCTCTCATGACTCAGATGACTGCTGAATCGGCCACTTCCCAGGAATAAAATCAGGTTTTCTTTCTGTGACTGTTGATTTATTTTTTTTTTTACTTAGTGAGGTATTTACAAGTACACCAAATGCACACATTGGTAAAATCAAAACCCTTGAAAGCTGTTTCTCTTACAGCTGTGAAGGAAGGCAGTAAACCCCATGGTTATTTCTATACTTCACTGTATGGGAGGTGTCTGAGAGCTGTGCCAATTAGGACCTTATCAGTGGCTAAATGAATGGGCAGGTATCATGTGCATTCCATGTCATTTCAAAGGGAGCTCCAAACTCTGAACATTTACAACACCAGACTTTTAGATATTGCCAGTTTATAGAATATCTTTTTGCCTTTGATTTTCCAGCTCTTTTTTCCCCCAGCACTTATCAAAAACAAAAAGAGAAGAGCATGGCTGCAAATGAGAAACCCATTATATACATCTGCTTAGAGTTTCCATGGAAAATGCTATGACACTGCGCTTGAGGCCTCTCTTCACAGTTTCACGTGCATTGGTAATTCTTTATCATTCTTGCTGATATTTGCAGAGATCAAGTCAAAGAGAAAAGCACTAACATCAGCGTTACTGCTGCTTCTCTTTCTGTTCTGTTTCCAAGGAATGAGATAGTTTGAAAGAAAAATTGAATGGAAGATACTGTTCGATCTTGTGCAAAATCATCACAATGGAAGTTGAAAGCAAAGGAATTGAACATGACTTCATAAACGAGAACCAGTTTTCCTAGATTTGCTCAAATTTGTTTTTTTTCCCCCTACAAATCTCCAAGAACTGGTACACTGTGTTAACATAATTTTAAGTAAAATTGATATTTATAATTTCAATTTATCCTAATAAAAATACCATTCAAAATCTCTAAAATACTAACTCATTTTCAACATTAGCAGACCACATAGAAATTTTAGCAAATTCTCCCTACCAGAGAATTCTAGTAATACAAGTAAGTTTTGCACTGCATTGGCCCTTAGGCTAATCTCCTCAGAGATTAACAAATCAATGCTGCTGAGACCGTACCTTGAACACAAGAGAGGAAATGCGGTGTCACAGCAGGAACCTATTCCAGTGATGAGAGGCTCCTCTGAAGAGCATCTAGCATGAAATCATCTCTCCCCAAGAAGAAAACACCTCTTGGACTGCACAACTGCCCCTTGGGGCAGAGAAGCCTGGTTGCAGACTACTTGATTCCCTAGGTATAGTTTCTGCTAAACAGCCATACATTGTATAAACCTCAAACTCCCAGAAAGAAAATATTTCCCACGCATTCCACACTCCTCTTTACATGTAGCTGCTTTTGGAGGAGGTTCACTGGTTATAATCATGTGCTCCAGACTATTTTAACACCTTCAAAAAAGAGCAGCAAGATTGGCTCTTCATTATTATTATATTATCAGGTAGTATATGCGATTTGGACCTAGGAGATTAAGGTTACTGTCTGATCTGTCTTTTGCCTATAAATCTTACCAGGTCTCACCAGGACAACAGGCTGTACATGTCAAGTTGAAAAGGGCCCTTTTTGCTGTTTAACATCAGGAAGTTGTCTGAGCCCACATCTCCAAGAAGAGGTCATGAGTACCTAGACGGGAGCACTTGGTCAGGTGTGTTAGACCCATCCAAATTTGCCACTTTCACCAGGAGTGTCCCTGCTGAAGGCTACCTTTGACAGGGAAATCAATTATATTTGCCTCCTTCAGCTCTGGATGTGCAAACAGTTGGTATAACCATTAGGCTGGGAACAGAATACTGGGGGGACAAGTGTTAATAGGATACATGTTCCCAGCAAAGCACGTGGGTGGTGTGATGTGACTGGAGGCTAAAATCACTCCCAGGCATATGGGATGGAGAGCATGGTTTGATATGTCGCTCCATCCCATCTGACCTCTGCAGATCAAATCGAAGCTGTTTTCTATTACAATATGACTGCTACAAATGCCCGTTAACCTTAGTAAATACATAAGTTGTTTGCAGAATTTCCAGGTGAAATTAAGTTCTATTCCTCTCACTGTCATTTGTCTGCCTGAGGTAATAGGTTGCTGCAGACCAGCTTCAAGAACCTGGACATGTTCCAGCCAGGGGAAGTATTCTGAACATTGCACTGAGCTGGAAATAGCAGAAGACTATTCTGAGCTTGCAAGCAGAGGAGCAGCTGTGTGGCAATGGTTGCATAGCTTTCTTGGGATAAAACCTCAGCCTTTGAAATTCCCTGCACTGTACTTAGACATTTATAAGTATGTTAAATCACAATTTTGCTAAAAGTAGTTGTGTGCATGGATCCACCCATAACTCTACTAATACTATGGATGTGCTCGAGAAGTACCAGCATCTCAACGCACTGCAGAACTGTGTAATTTGGCTCCCCAAAAATTGTAAAGTATCATCTTATTCTCATCCTCCCATTCCTGAGCTTACTGCTTTTCGGTGAGTTGCTTCAGCTGCTTGTAAGGCAACAGTGTTAACTAAAGAGGTCATTTCCCCAGGAAATCAAGTGTATTCTTGAGAGTCCACATGACAAAATACTTACTAATTTAGAAAACAGTTATGACGAAAAAAAATGAAATACTTAAAAGGCCAGTACTGCAGCATCATTGAGGGAAACTTCCATTGCAATTAATGAAAGTTTTGTTTGAGAAATGAGTTAATATTGGATCTACAGAGACATAATTAAGGAAAAAGGCATTATCATGTTGGGCTACGTATGGTCACTTGTTGTGCAACAGTAGAATATTTTGTTCATAATGAGAGCTTATTCAGTTTGGTTGCCTTAAGTTTTCAGCTTCTAATTATGGTCTTTAGAAGACAATGGAGAATGGCTTAAAATAATAAGAATGCTGCTAAAATTGCTATGGCTGCTGCAGTATTACAAAGACACATGTTGGCTCCCTATGTATAGTATACATTTAACCTGTCACCAAACCCAGACCATTTTACAGGTAAAATGTAAAGGGATGCATTTAGTAGCTATGAAATGAACATTTTTTGTTGTAGTTGAAAGTAACTACTTAACTTAAAATGCTACTTTATGAAATTATAAATTAAAGTATGTTACACAAAAATGCTCACGATTTTCTTCTGTTATCGCGTGAGTCATTCTAATGCAAAGTTACAGGTTTCTGGAACATAATGAAATTCAAACTTGCATTCTTAGTGCAGTTGCCATGGCCAATTCAGCTGAAAATGAGAATTATAGTGAGAGCATTTCCTGGTCTTTGACCCCTCTTATAGGGTTTTAAAAAGCAGTTTTTTTGTAGAGCATTAACCTCATTTCCAAGCAATTCACTTCTCTGAGTAATATGAGAGGTGTTAAAACACTTCAATAAAAGGAAAAGTATTTAAACATCTTTTATTTTATGTTTCAAAAGACTGAACATTTAACTTGAAGAATTTCTGGCTGTGTAATGCAAAAGACTGACAATAGAACCAACTGTAATAAAATATAGTCCCTAGTATATACATATTTATCAAGATAATGCCTTGTGACAGTTAGGCAGTAAGAGACAGCCATATTTGACAAGTTATAGTTACATACATTTTGTATTTTTCTCTATTTTATGTTAACTGCACACAATAAAAAGAGGGGAGGAAAAAAGGAAAAAAAAAAGCTGTTGATCCTGGGCATTGAAAGGAAATTTCATGGGTCCTTATGGTGTTTTGTTTCTAAGAAGCCATCATACCTGTCCTATAATCCTACGGCAGCAGCAGAATGGTCCTGAGCTAAACTAAAATGCATGCTTTAAATGTGTTAAAAGTCTGTAGTTTAACTGATTTTGCTTTTGAAAGTTTTATAACTTGCACTAAATTCTGCTCATGGATTCTTGTAAAAGTGAATTCTGCTAAAGTAAATGAGAATATTTCATATATGTATATGTATGTATATATATACATATATACCAGAAATTAGTCTTATCATCTCCAGCACAAAGAACAAATGAGTCTGAATAATGAACCCAAAATTAAATATTAAAGATGGAATGCTAAATATGAAATATTAAATACTGCATAATGAGCCTGCTCAGTTCCAACATTTATCTGCTTTATGACAGAGGTAAGAATGAGTCATTGCAAATACTATGTTATTAACAAAATGGACTAAATTGCTTATTACAAAGTTAGATCCTATCCACTTTTTGTCCCTATAAACTATATTGACATTTTGTGGCTTTTCTTTCTTATTTTTAAGCTTTGACAAACAAGCACCAACTTATCACTTTGGTAGCTTGTCACAGCCTGTACTTTCCAGGGAGTGTTAGAAAACACAACGAACTTTCTACGAAAAGTACTAGATTGATTTGAATAAATGATCCAACATACAGAAATAACATTATTTCTTTATCCTGGAAAAGAAATATAAAACAGAGGTGTAAAAATTTTATGCTGATTGAGGGGAGGCTTAACAAGACGAATACTTGTTTACAAGTCAAACTGCAAAAATAAGAGAAGTGTCACCTAATGTGATGGCACTAAACAGCTCATCTGTGCATTTGCAGGCTTTTGAGGCAAAACAGTGGCCAAATGTTGTTGTATTATATGGCTTGTCCTGTCAGGTACTATTATGTGTACATAATATTATGCATCTGATGGGAATTAATGGCATTTCTCAAAAGGAAACCAGAGTGTGTCTCACTACATGCTTGCGATTGGCCCAGTATTTAGGAAGATTATCTTTTTAATCTCATCATGTTTGATGTTCCTGAAGCTCCCTTTTGACCTACTGGTAAATATCTACCAACCCATGAGTTTGATATAATGCACTAATTGCAATGCAAAAGACCAACATGCAGCTCCCAACATTTTAATTCTGGGGGCACAGGAGACATCATAGAAGAATGCACCTCACAAAATGGTGGAGCTGCAGCGACAGACCCAGCTGCAGCTGCTTTGTTTTGGGAAAGCCAGACAAACTCATGGAAGCAGCTCCTCCAAAGGTACATAGAAGGGCACAAGGGAGCTGTGTGTACCTCAGAAGATACTCTTGCTAAAGTGTAGAGCTTGGGTCACTAGTGAAATGGGCGTCGGAAGTATCTTTACAATAGCAACACTTCTACATAGAGGGGAGTCAATCCCAAATGTTTCTGTTATTGAAGATCCAAAGCATGTAAATTCCTGTAGATTGAATTCAAGCCTAACATGAGCATGTGTGATTTGCATAAGATAGATCTGAATCCCTCCACTCCCTCTGGTGTGCCAAGCACTGGGTCCACTGAGGTGCATCTGTTGTAAGTGTTGCTCCTCCTTACTACAGGTGAAAGCAAAATCCATCTGTTGAAGAAAACACACTGAAAGTGTTAAGCATGGAATTGCTATGTAAATACATTATTGCTTTCTTTATGCTACTGAAGAATAAAAAACATCAGTTGGAGAACTGGTTTACAACAGAATGACAACTACTCAATAATGTGTATTTTTTGAGACACATATCTCTTTTGGAAAAGAAGAGAATGTAACTTAATTGACACTTTTGCAAGCAATAGTTGCTTCCTTTTCAAGCATTTACCTTGCTGAGGAAAAAATTGAAATGCAGCCCAAGATATAAAATATTGATGCTGCATTATTCAAACGAGAAAGCTTTGGTATGTGTCTCTTTTGTTTAATCATGCTAAAAGCAGAAGTGCACAGGGCATAAATGACAGAACAATAGGGCTCTTATGTATTTAAATGACATCAGACTCACAATGCAGAGCAGAAAATAAAACACCTCTAGGCTTAATATTTCCTAAAAAATCACAGACACAAAGATTAGTTTATTAACATGATCCTGTAGTGTTTTTTTTTATTAATGGAAGTCTTTTCAAGAATAATGTTACATTTATATATGTTAATCTAGACAGAATAAATAGTAGTCTATATGTTCAGATTGTCAACTTAAACATAGGAAGTCAGGCAATTCCTGTGGAATCCTTATTTGGCCCACTTTAATTTCTCCACTAAAAAAACAATAATTAATTATATGATCATACACTGTATTTGCCACCAGCCTTCTGCCTCTTTCAGGACACAAGATGGGCAATGGCCACTTAACAAAGGACTATTCAGCTTTACATTTCATCTCAATTCAGCATGTGGCCCTATGACATGTTTATAGTATTCCTTGCTCTGAATACAAAAGTGTAATATTCTCCTGTTTTTTCTTTTTTTCATTTTACTCCTCACTGTAATATTTGACTGCCTTGCAAATGACATTGAATTTATCTTACAGTGCTCCTGTGAGGCAAGTTGACTTTTTTCTCTGTTACAAATGAGGAATAGGTATTTATGCAGGATAAAAGCTCTGACATTAAAAATCTGATCTGGGATTTCTATTGTCTGATTTTTCACAAAGTTTCTTAAGTTGTAATTTTGAACAAATCTGCATTATTTAAGCTTATGTATTTTCTAACATGTTAATGTTTGAATATTGCCAACATTTTATAAAAGTGACGTTAAGGCAGTTTTTGCATTGTTTATAAGAAAAAATAATTAGAATTACATTTAAGCAGAAGATAAAATTTTTTTACTGTGACTGTGATTGAACACTGAAACAGGTTTCCCAGGGAGGTTGTGGACTCTCCATCCTTTAAACATGATATCCCAAACCCAACTGGGCAAGGTCCTTGGTCTCCAGCTCAGAGCAGGAGATTGGACTAGATAATCTCCAGAGGTGCCTTCCAGGCTCATCCACTCTGTGATTCTGGGCTTCTCTGAGATTTTAGCTATGTGAGCTGCAAAAATTATAAAAGACAAGAAACTGAAAAGTACAGACTGTATATTATGTGTACTTAGCTCAAATTCTTTAAAATCCTTCATGCTTCAGTTCAATCAAGATAACGTCAGCATAAATTTAAATTAATGAAAAAATGTATAGCTGTCTTTAATGAAACATGATAAATATTCCATATATATTCCTCTTAGATTTAGTACAAAGACTTTGAAATGAAGCCAAATATTTTCATGTGTTAAAAGGTATCCTCAGTGAAGGAGAGATGACTAGTTTAAGATCATGGAATTTAGCAGCTGAAAAATAAAATGATAAGCAGTTCCAGTGCAAATTAAAGAAAATTTATGGAGATAGTATTAATTGCATGATTTAATCTCCGAAAACAGATTATTAGAATTTGGAAAACATAATTATATTTGACTATCTATGTATGCCCTGTGTTTCTGTCATTTCAGATTATCTCTTTTGTAACATAACAGAATGAGAAATACAAATTGTTTTTTAATACAATAAAACTTACAGTAAGTATATGTTGGAGCATAATGCACAACATTTGAAGATTCTGTAGTTCAGGGAAGACACCTAAAAAACAAAGTGTCATACAGAAGGACTTGCTTATTTCTTCCCTGTCCAGGTGATAAGAGATATCAGGTAGGAACCACGTGGAAATTGTGCCAACTCTCACCCACTGAGGGACAGGGGAACATCTCACAGTGTTGGATCACAGAACAGAAAGCATTTTCCTGCTCAGTATTACCTGATGGGATCAGAGCTCTATGAAATGGGGTAAGGGCTCTACACAGTGAGTTTGGGGCACTGTGCAAGCCACTGGGACATGATGAATGCGGAGCTAAAGAGTCCAAACTGGGAATTGCAATTGGAAGAAAGGAATAACAGAGGAGTTGAAGACCCCCTAGTCGCATCATCTCTCTGGCTAATGCATGACCAAACATCCCTTACTATGCAAGTGTCTTCCCATGAAATGGCTTTCTAAAAGCTTTTGGACAGTAACCTACTAGCCCCAGAAGAAGCCTTAGCTCTTGCAGTGCGGGGCATCACAGCTCTTGCAGTGCGGGGCATCACAGCTCTTAAGATCTTGTATGGATTTCTCCATCAATGCTCAGTGGGAGCAATTTTAGATACCAAACTTTGAAAATGCTGTCCTAAGCCATGACTATTGGTGTGATTCTTTTATCTTGAAGAGAGCCCAAATGAAATCAAGCCGGAGTCTGCACAAGGCAGGGATGACTGTAAAATTCTATTTGCCCACAAGAGGGTACATCCCACACTGTGCCACTTCTTAGGTCAGGATAAAAATTCAGTTTAAACAGTCAATGAATGTGATGCAAAATTGGTCACACTTCAGATGCTTTATCTCTTACACTGAATTAGATAAAAGAAAAAAATCATCGTGTGGAGTTCTAGAGACAAGCAAAAGACAGGAAGATGTAAAAAATGCTGAGCTGTAAAAAATTATATGGGCCTAAATCAAATCACAATAGAAAGAAGAAAACAGAACAACATCATCATACTTTCTGCAGGTCAGGACCCTATTGTGCCTAATAGAGTCCATTCACATGTCCATCCACAACACACAAATCAGAGAATACTTGCCTTTTTAATCTAATTTAACAAAAACATGTTTAGAATTTATTTTTAAATATAAAAAATAATTTCAGAGATATTCATATATATTAAACACAGAAATTACTGACTCCCTGGTAGACAACTGGCAAACATAAATAAACTTGCCTTTAAAAACATACAGTATATCACACTTAGAAAAATGCTTATATTCTTCTAGAGCTTAACAACAAAAAGAGGCATTTTGCTCTGAGTTTTAATAAACTTCAGCTTTCTTTCATAAACTCTACAAACATCACTTAAGGCTTACAGACAAAGCTGTCGTGTCTGGTGACTTTCAAGTCTGTACTTTGTGTTTGGTCAAGTAAACATGAAAACATGGTTCATTGATAAGACAAAAAAATATATACATATGAAAACAGAGATGGAGAGAAACCAAAGGCCAAGGAATAACATGTTTATATGGCACAGAAGGCTTATGAAGTGGGCAGTCAAATCTGTGTTTTAGTTAGGTTTAGGAGTTCAGAAATGATTAAGCAGAGTTTGTACCTCTTGGGGAAGAAGAGTGATCTAGTGGGATGAATCTGACCTGGGACAGGAGTTATAGGGTGGTGTGGTGTGGCCAAGAAACTCAATAATCTGCTTTTCTTTTTTTTATCTCAATCTTCTTTTCTTCTGTCTTTTCCTGTGGCTTGAATGTATGGATGCTGTCTGCTGTGCTGCCTGTGCCCTGAGAGTGTGCACACCCTCTTTGTATTACGGATAAGTAGCACTTGACACCTACATCTGCATCAGAGTAGAAAGGATTTATTTCGTCTTGAACCTAGCACTAAAGGACCAGTTCATTAAGGCTGGGTAGCATTTGCTGACCAAAGAGACTTTCCTAACTTTGTGATTCTTTGTTCAAGCCCTTGAACCCCCAATAAGTCATAGCAGAGACAAGGCACAGAATCACAGTTTGCTGTCAGTAAAGATTGGTTTACGTACAACTTTTTCTTGCTGCTACACTATACATAGCAACTATGAATGGATAATTCCATGTATGCCATGTTACTTCTGATGGTTTAAGAAGGAACAGCATATTGCACTTGCAGCTGCAGTGAATTCCCTGGAGTTGTGTTATTTTACATAGTGCGGTCTTGCTCTATATTATGCTCTGCATATCTTAGTATGCACACACCTTTGGTTCCACAAATGTACTTGTGGAAAGAAAATGTTTAAATAACAATGATAAATTCTTGCACAAGCCAGGTTTTTTTGTAGATAGGCCAAATATTTATTTCTGTACTTCCAAATCTCCCAAGGAGTTAATTTCCACAAGTTCCTAGTCTTACTGCTTTAACTGTGATGGCTATGGAAGCAATTTCAGAGATCTTTCCATCACCACTAGACTCCATGTGTAAGAAAGCAACATACCTGACTTTTAGCCTCGTGACTGCTAATGCCTTATGAAACATAGCAGTTAAAGAAGAGGGTTTCCAAAAGGTATATTTTTAGGATTCTGGTTTCCCTATATTCTCTCAGACTCATCTAACAGTTATACTTCAAAATAAATGGGCATGCAGATCTGAAGAAACTCAATCAAAAAGCAAGAGAACTTAAGCAAGTGTTCCTCAGTATCTGATAATAAACAGAAGATGTGAAGAGAAGGAGAAAAACATTACAAATTCATGGACTTTCTCTCTCTATTTGTGCATGTGTGCAGTAAATACCTTTATTTTTAATAGAAGTCACATCTCTGTCTATATATCTCTATATCTTCAGCTTTCATGCAGTGTCTACTGCAATGATATCATAAACCAGATACGTGGCAGTGGAAAAACATTGATTTTGAATAAGAAAGAGCTACTACATCTCATTCACTTCTCACATTCAATGGAAGAGGTTGTTTCTGAGGATTTGTGTCCTTCCAATACACATGGGAAAAAAATAGAATTGACAGACTGTAATTAAAGACTGCATTAGTGCATGTGCAAAAGCAGACAACATGAAAATTTGAGGAGTAAATTTAATTCTCCCATTCCTGACCATTAAAGTGTTTGGCTTTGTAATTTCAATATTTTAACATAATTTTTGCTATGTTGTGTATATCTGTAGGACCCCACTTTTTAGTTTACACCTCCTGAGGGACTGAATGCTTCAGAGTTAATGAACTTTCTCATCAGTTGGCCATTAGTTTGAACTGAAGCCAACTCATCAGGATGAAAAGCATCTTGCATCTAATGGATGTTTGGGGTTCTGTATAGAATGAGTTTGGCAGGTCTCTTTCTCTAGCTGCCACAACACAAACATGCCATAATGTTCTGCACTAATTGGCAGATTCAGGGAAGAGGCCAAATGTTGGCTGATCTATTGAGTCTGTTCTACCCTTTTTGCCCCTGGAGGAAATATTCCACCTCAGGTATGTTGTCATGGTTTGTCAGTGTTTCTTAAGCTTACCAGACTGCCTTCTTTCAAAATCCAGAGGATATTAGTCATGAAGGACATCTGGTGATGCCTTTCATTATCACGAAAACCACACAACTATTTAAAGACACAGTCATGAATACATCTTTTGCACATAGGCAAACATTTAGTTAGCTAAACTGAATAAAATGTCCCCTGCCTCTACCAAAACTTGGGGTCTACATATATTTGCAAAACTCCTACTCGCTTCAAGGAGATTTTGTGTCCCAGTCCTGTATTGACAAGTGCTTGTGTTTACCCAGAATTCCTTTATATTGTAATACTTCAACCTTTTATTTGTACATTGCAGAATGTATATATGTATGTGTGCATGTGTGTTTGTGTATGTAGGTATATAATATCAATACATTTAATATTCTTCCTTGGAGGAGAAAAAACAGAAGTCTGTCTCTGTGTATATTAATTGTAAGTTCTTTGTTTGTCAGTGAATGGACAGGCAAAAAGCATATTTTTCAAAGACATCTTTTTAACTCTCATCCTTTTAATATCTTTTTTTTTCTTCATTAACACCATAAAGTAACTGAAACTTAGATCTTCCTAGCTTTCACAGACATGTATCCTGAGTTTATGTTCAGGCTGGACATAGAGTCAAGTCCTCCGCCATGGCTGGATCAAATGTCACAAAATGGGGAAGGAAATAAGATTAATTGGAGAATAATCTTGTCTTATGTTTCCCTGCTCAAAACCTGCTACTGCAACAGAACTTCTGCTGTCCTGACTACCTGCACTGAAAAAAGACAGTCATCTGAAACCTTTCATTTGCACTGTCTGCAAATGACCAGACAGAAAAGTGCCAAACTAATGTGGAAGGGAGACATCTGAGCTCCTGTTTAAGTTGTGCCTACCAGGCTTTCCTGTATTCACTGAGAAAGCTTTCCAGGAGAGATTCACCACCAGAAGTCAGTCATGCACCCAGCGAAGCAGGGAGTGGTATTGTCAAATGTATCATTCTTTTGGGTGTTTCCTCTAAGCTGAAACACTCCGCGAAGATTTGTGTGGTGCACTCTGTTGGAAGGTGTCTGTTCTTCCCAAGCACCCCTTATTTTTTGTTAGTCAGGCAACAAAGAGTCTTCACGGAGCAAACTTCTGTTTCCTCCAGCTGTTTCCAAGGTATAGTTCTGCAGCTACACTGTGCCACAGCCAAGGCCTGGGGTTCATATTTGTTTTACAACGTGCAGTCTTCTCCCTCTGAAAAACACAGCATCTGGCCAACATCCTCCTCTGCTCCCTTTGCTCATGCTCGCTCAGTGTTTGGATATGCTTTGGGAACTTTACACCTCTTGCTCTCTCCCTTTTATTCCCTTTCTTCTTTTCCTTCTGAAAATGAAAGAGCATATTGGGCTGATGTTCATGACTTTATGTTTATGCATAAAGCCCTAAATGGTGATATTTTTATATACTTCCCTCCAGTAAAAATTCTAACCATTCTCATGGCCTTATATGAGCCAGGGATACTGTTTCTTAAATTGTTACTTTTTATTAAGATCCTCTTTTCTCCCTCACCCTGATTTCAACTCAGGATACCTACCCATTACTGCTCAAAAAATTTCATAAGTATTTAACATTTATTCAGCCCATTTGACAGGAAAAGGTTTGGTGGTGTACTTGGGAGAGTGGCACATAACACCATACGTAATTTATATACTTTAGAAATTTATATACTAAGTCTAAAAATACATGATTGTACTAATAATTCCAGTTTTAGAACAATTCATTAGTACTAAACATTAAATATTACTTTTAAATATTTTTTAATTCTAGTTTTATTTTTTATAAAATCCTGAGTTAGAAGGGGCCCACCAGGATCATTGATTCCAACTTCTGGCCATGCACAGGACACCCCAACAATCACACCATGTGCCTGAGAGCATTGTCCAAACTCTTCTTGAACTCAAGACAAGCTTGGTGCTGTGACTGCTTCCCTAGGGAGGCTGTTCCAGTGCTCAACCACCCTCTGGGTGAAAAACCTTTTCCTGATATCCAGCCTAAACCTCTCCTGTGATCTTGCCCCTTGCTTGGACTATATCTTTTATCAGATTAGTAGTGAATGAAATAGAAGAGGGGACTGTAAAACTGACAAGTTTAGATTACCAACTGAGTCTGCAATGAAAAAAAGGTAAACCTTTCAAACCTAAATACTGCATGTTTTCCAATGTCAGTGAACAAAGTCAGCAGTCTAGAATGCGTTGCCATTGATGCTGTCACTTTTTTTAAAAAGCAATTGACAGTATTTTTTTCACTTACCCAATTGTGGCACCAATTCCAATGTTTCTTTCTTTTCCTTCAAACCCAACAGAAAGTGTCAAGTTCAGGGGCAGGACTATGATGACAGACATGTTTCGGGACCTCTTCCAGCTCCCACATTTTCACTGTTGTCAAGATGTTCTCAACAACGCCAAACTCTTTGTCAGACTGTTCATCCAAAATTCAACAAAAAGGAAGGATCAACCAAGGAGTCAACCAAGAAGTCCATAAAGTCTTGGACAGGGGCTTTCAGACTTGTCATTGGCATCTTACACCTCAAGGTTTTAACATTTTTTCAATAACAAGCTTCCACAGTTGCTACCACAAGCACTGATAAGAGCACAGATTATATCTACAGTGAAGGCCCATGCCAATGAGCTGCATCAGGCAACAGCTTTATCTGTTAAAAAAACTCCCACTCTGTCCCAATAGAAACCTTTTATTGCAGAACTTATTGCAGCAGTGTGGTTTCTTTGAAATATTTTTGTAAAACTGAGGGGTGGTGTTTATTTTTTCTATTTTCAACCCTCTTCACAGGTTATCTTTATTTTTTGTAGTCTGCTGGAATTTACTGAGCCATAACCCTCTTTCTGTTTTCAGTGTATGGCCTGCAAGAGGAAAGAGAGGACTTTAAAAAAGGGAAAGAGCACCTGAAATTCCAGAAATCTTGAAGAAATTAATTTTCAAAACTTCTCAAAAGAGGTTGGATCAGCTTCAGTAATAAAGGTAATGTTCTAAACTCACATATGAATCCAAGCCAGTAAGAGATACTGTCATTTGCTTCCTGATTCTGGGTCAGAAACTGCTCATCTTATAAGAACTTGTCAAAAAACAGTTAATACCTACAAAGCAGATAAGAATATTGCTCTTTTTATTTACATTTGTATAGACATTCTACTTGTATTTATACAGACATTTAAAATGCTTATCCTTAATTTTCTGTAAGGGACAACTGCATATCATAGGCAGGGATGTCTCAAACGCTTCATAAGGCTTTTGGTTTCACATAAAGGTATCCACCTACAGAGGCAGATATTGAATGATTAGACAGTGACCTCTATTAAAACTTCTGTAGTTCTTCCATAGGTCTAATTAACTTCTATGTTTGTAGTATTCCATGTGTAAATGAGTGTAATACCACAGGAATGCAACAATTGTTTTCTGCATGCAATTAAAGGGGGCTTTAGTGTCTAGTGCTGTATTTTCAGGATACTAGAGAATATCCCAAATCTTGTATACACAAAATGGTTCATAGTTTTGATGTGTGATGAAAAAGTGAGTTAATAATTCATATTTTACAATATTTACTGAGTAAAAGGGGTCATGCTACACTTTTTGCATTCACAAGCTCCAGACCCAGACTTTCCAACCCTTTATTTATCAAAAACGAAATATTATTCTAACTATGACCTTTTAACAACAGCCTATTCAGAGGAGCCAAAGGTTTTTATTGCTGACCTGTTAATCTATTATAAAATAATAATTTCCCTGCATTTCCTTTTTTTAAGGAAAAGCAAAATAAACCCACAAAGATTAAAAGAATAAGGATTAAAATTCCCCAAAACATTCTCCAAACATGGGATTTCTTCTTGTTTCCTCTACCAGAACACATCAAGCAAATACTGTAATTTATAGCTTCCCCCCTTACAAATCCATAAATCCACCACACAGAAAAAAAAAATCAGTTCTGTACATACCTCTCTTCTAGTAATTTTAAGTTTTCCCATGTCCATTAGGCCCTTACAACCTAATCTTGCTCTGCCAATTGCTCCCATGGTGAGATCATTAAGTAAATTATTTAAAGATCAAACAGCCTGCAGTGACAATGGAGTTCCATGTAAGGTAAATGCTTCAAAGGCCCCCTCCCCCATTCTCAAATTATAGCTCTACAGGCTATTCATCACCTCTGGATGGGGCATGCCCCACCATTACTTGGCTTTTTGCTGCAGGCTAAGGTAGCACCACTAATTGGCCTTTGTAACAAAACTGACCTGTGGACAGGATAAAACTTGTTTGGAGCTTTAGAGACAACAATTATTCAAGGTTAAAAACACATCAATGCCAGAGCTACGTCACTATAATAAGGGTGAATGAATTTCTTCCTCTTGGGTCTTAATGTGAAAGAATGCGTTCATGTTGTGCCCATGACAAACAAAAGCTCCTTCAGGTAGTTGAACTGGTCCACTTTTCTTTCTTTCCCCCACCCCTTCTTTTTTAGCTCAAGGACAAGAAGGTCTATCATTTTCTTTATTTCTTCAGAGCCCCTCACAGTGAGGGCCCTTTGATCTCCGAGAATAATGGTAGACGGAACAATTTAACTGCTTCATACAGGTGCAGGAGTTTATTTGACAGGTTGTGGCTTTTATTTCTAGCACATTAGCTGCGTGCATACAAATGGGCTCTTGACAGATTCAAGCAGGTAGATCAGAATTTTTATTTTTTTTTTTGTTTAAGAAGCCTCAACAAAAGCCTGACCACACCTGCAATGATGGCACAATTTGAAATGCTGCATAAATTAAAGACAGGTAAGGCCACTGCATTCCCTGCTGTGAATGAGTTTTTACAACTAGAAAAACAGCAGGTAGGAGCAAAAGGAGGATGCATCAAGTAAACGAAAAGGGATTCAGTCACTTGTTTCTCAGATTAAGGAGACTCTATTTGATCTGACTTATTTTAAAATAAATTATGTTACTAGACAAGATTTTATAATGCATTGCCTATAACAGGATAGAATGCAGGATAGAAGCAAAGTGAGGCAAAACATTTTCAAATTGCTTTTACTCACACCAGCACTGTTTTCCCAAAGGAAGATCATCTGTACAAATTTTCTTGCCTTTACAGTTGCTTACGATTATGACTAGTAAAGTGAACATCTATCCTCGGAAGACTTGTAAAATGAGGGTTTCTTCACTGTTTTTTTGGGGGTTTTTTGTTTTTTCACTTAAAGTGTCATTGAAATGGCTCGTGTAAGGTGATGCTATTCAATAGTGTGCCAGCTAATAACAAGTCTGCTAAAGATTGATTCTTCAGACTGCTATCACTTATGGAAGCCACAAATGCATTTTATGTTTATTTGTCTCCCACCTCCTGTTTTGAGTTTGTTTTTTTTTCCAGTGCATTGCATTTCTTCAAAGAATATCCTGCTCTCAAAGTCACATATTCAAGAAAAATAAGGCATGGGAAGGCACAGATCTCGTGCCAACACAGATAATTCGCTTGGAAGTGTTATATGAAGACTAGTAGTACAGATGCAGTTATGCTAGAGTCAAGATATTTTATACTGGTTTAGCTTATTTGACTTGTGAGAATATTTATTCTAGACTAGCAGTCTTTATGGCTATGTAAGTGCTTCAACACTGTGGGACTGCATAAATGTAAGTGTGACAGTGGGTTTAAAATTATAAACCTTGAGGTCACATTTACAACAGTCCACCTCTGCTGATACAGCTGTGACCAAGTGCAACATGAAGAGGTAAGACAGGAGGTCAGCTCTGAGAAAAATCTTACACAGTCCTTTCCTGTCCAAAATACTCTATTCTTAGTGCATGTTTTGTCACTGCAGCAGACTGGTAATATACTGCTTCATAGCTAATGTGCTCCTGGAGGACACATGGCCCTTTGTTCACCTGTGTGGTAACTATAGTAGCTATTAAACAGATTTGGTGAAAATCTCACCCCAGTTCTCTGGGCAATATAATATTCTCAGAGAGGCAATGGAAGCGCAAGACTGCACTGAGGAATAAATACCAAGGATAACTGTTAGTCAGTTTAACTGTTTCAAATTTGTGTGTAGTGAGTCATGTTCAAATGTAATTTAAACATGGGGTGTTTGCTCAGGTAAACTGGTGGTTTACTCCACATAATTAACGCATTACAGAGGAAAGCTTGAGCCACACTTAAATGTTTCAGAAAAAAAAATCCTGAAGTGAAGGCGAAGGTCCTAGAGTAAACTTTCCTCTGATAGAGCACAGAATACTGAAATTCTGAACTGAATGTAAACCACAATATTCTGCTGGCACAGTATAAGGTAATGCAATTATCCTGGGAAGATTCCTGCCATTGTCACATCCCCAGAGGATTTGTGTGGTCAGCTGATGGGAGGGGTAGTTTAACTACATTGTTTTGTGCATCATTTGGCTATTGCAGTTCCTGGGGGGGCTCCACATTGCTGCAATGCTGCAGGGTAAGCAACGGTCTCGTGGAGGTCAGTAACCACCTGCAGGGTTGTGTCTCCTTACAATCTTCCAAGGAGTTTGGCTGCTAACGAAGTTGGATCGCAAATGGCTGCTGTAGAGCATGGCCAACACAGCGCCTGCTGTGGACACCCTACCATGGGAAGATGCCACCCGGTAGCAGAGCAGAAGGAAGCAGCAGATTGCTGGAGAGCTCACAGTTTCCATGTCACTGTGGGAACTGCTCCCCAAAGCCTGTAACACAAAGACAAGCGGCTCCCCCTAGGCCAGACCACAAGCTCTGCCATGGCTGGCTGTTCTGCCCAGGGACTCACTGAGAGATCGGTATCTGAAAACAAACTCAATTCTGCATTAAATTCTTTCTTCTCCACCCTGCACCAGCTGTGCTAGGATGCTGACCAACAGGCACTCCTTGTTCTAGAACAAATAGCCTCCTTCTTTGTTTGTTTGCCTGTTAATTAAAAAACAAATTCTCATTTGGAAAAAGCCGAACATCAGGATGTGGGAAAGACTGGCTCAGAGACACAGCAACACGTCCTGTCGGCAGTCTGCTGCTCTAGCTCTCACAGCCAGAGTCCAAGAAATAAATGTGAGGTATCTCAGCTGCCAAAACAGTTTCAGTAAAAAAAAAGAAGATGTGAAATGCATTAATGATCAGATATTTCAGAACATCTAATGAGAACAAAATTGAAGACTGACCCTGCTCTGCCTGTTTTGCCTTTGCTATTTTAACATTGGAAATAAAATATGCTGCAGCAGATTGTATTTCTATTAAAGCTGTAACAGGTTTATGACAGTACTAAAACAGTGCAGCAAACATGGAAATTATTGCAAGAGTCTTTTAGGTTTTTTTATTACTCTTATTTAACCAAATGTATAATAGCTTTGTGGCATCTAAATGTATGTAAGTAGAAGCTTTTTTTCAAGAATTTGAATTTGTATCTGCCGGCTGATCAATCAAACTTCATTTACAAGGATTTTTCATGCATAAATCTTAAAGGACTCTGGAGTACCTGTCTCCTAATATCCAATAGATTAGAAATTGAACTACAAAAACATAACTTTCAAAAGAAGTTTATATGTTATGATATGCAAGTTGATGTACAAATTAAAACAGGGCTGTGATAAATACTCTCTTAATGCTTCATTTCTTCCAAGGAAGATTGTAATTTTAAATCAGTACTGGTGCAATATGGCAGGCAGAGATGACACCAGATAATTTTTTTAAATTATCCTGTTTTTCTCTGAATGGGTTAAAAAAAATTACTGCTGCTTCAGTGGACAGCATTTTTACCTTCAGTAGATAATTAATGTGCAATGTAACTTCATGTTTTGTGTCGCCAGACATGTAAAAGGAGACACTTCTTTCACACGATGGCACTGATCATGGAAACATCCATGAGTTGTTCCAACAGTCCCAGTGTTCTGTCCAAATGCTGACTGTGACAAATATCTGCAGTGACTTACTCTGGAATCACTCTGACTGAGTGATTTCAGCTAGACTGCCATTCTGCTGCAGTGAAGCATGTGGAGGACCTACTGTATTTCCAGTCAGAAATACATTAGCAAGTATGGAGAGTAAAAAATTGCCAACATTATTTTTAGCAGAAATAGGTTCATATTGCAGAGCATATGGTTGCCTTCCACAGCCGTCTCCAAATAGTTCAGCTGCACACTCATGCCAAGGGTCATGCTACAGCTACCTGTGGTTCCCAGAAAATAGAACACATCCCTGAAGCTGTTAACTGTACCCTTTACCTGTAATTTTTGCACCTCATCTCAGTGTGGATCCCAGCTGGAAAAACCACTTAGCTGCATTCCTGGAGAGGTCTACTTTCAGGAAAAGAAATAATTGTTCAGCAGCTCTTTTTCATCTTAAATTCTCCACCTCTGCCAGTTGATTCACTACAAAGAACCTGGAAAATAGCTCAATTATTCAACCTTTTAGTTTCACTTTTGGAGATTGAAAAGTTGTCTTCC
Source organism: Pseudotriccus pelzelni (assembly GCA_035584735.1). NCBI lineage: Eukaryota > Metazoa > Chordata > Aves > Passeriformes > Tyrannidae > Pseudotriccus > Pseudotriccus pelzelni. The sequence goes on along the minus strand of JAWMRA010000078.1, from coordinate 29,959,169 downwards.
TTTTACATTTTTTAGAAATCTGGGTTTATTATGCTTTAGATTTTTAAATGAGCACTGATATTTATACAAACTCTAGGAATTAAATTCTGTAATCTTTGCTTTCTGTATGTAATTGAGGATGTAACTATCTTAACCCATAATAAACAAATCTATGTTTGAAGTCGCCGAGAAAATAATACCAAAAGCTGCTACTTCGCAATCAATCAGTGGAGAACTGTCAAGACTTGCCTATCATAAGTCTGCTCCAAACTGAGATGAATTTCAGGGATTAAGGACCAAAACTGAGTACGGCATGAATGATTCCTCTCAAGAAATGAGCTAAAACAGCAAAGACTTAGGCTTGCTAAGATCTGTTGTACAAAGTACAAAGAATAATTAGGGTTATTATTATTTAATTTTCAATGCATATCATCCATCAGTTATATACTCTATTTAGTTACGACAACTAAAGATGACAGGTTAACATATCCATTTCTTTTAAGCTACTATTTTGCCATCAAAAATTAGTATGGTAATGTATTGCTCTAGACTACCTACATGTCTACCAAACCAAGACTTTTTTCTCACCTACACAGAACAACAGGGATTTTTTTTTTTTGTTTTGCAGCTTCTGGAGTGTCTGTTTACTGCATTAAAGGTTGCTCATGATCAAGGTATAATCAGTAGACCTTCCTATAGCCCTCTGCACGTGGATCTCTAGCATGCAGTGGCTATCACAAACAAAACTGCAGTTTGAATATTGCTGACTGGGACAAGGGTCATCTTTTTCTCCTAGAGAGCCATAACAAAAAATCTTCCCCTACTCGTGACCAGGCCTGTAGTCATCATTTATGCTTGAAAAAGTTTATAAAGCCCAGATGTTTTCCACATCTCTGTGAAAAATCATGCATTTCAACAGTTTTATAAATGTCACAGTGTATGACAGGTACTTGCAATGGTCCAGCTAAAAGATACCCAACCTGTTGGATCCTGAAGTCCCTACTTAATGCTGCACTACTTTTCAGTTGAGCAAAGGTTTTAAAAATCAATTCAAAGTCACTGATAAATATCTTTGATAAATATCAGTGATCTTTCCCATGGTTTCAAGGGCTTCAAATCTGAGTTCTAACTGATCTTGAAATTTTCCAGGTGTTTGGACTCACAGACGTGTTCAGTCAATTCACATAATTTTGCTGTCTTTGTTTCCCAAAACTTTTACCTCTGCTGCATTTTTTGTATGTGCCAAATAAATTGAATGACTGTTTTCCCCATTTACTTTTTTCCTATTTCACAAGCCTCCTCCAAGGGATTTTCATGTTAGGTTAGTTGTATTGTCAATCTGCTCCTGAAATTTGTTTGTCTACTTTCAGCAGATTTTGTCTTGCAGAGCAAGCTTCTCGTTCTGGTAGTAGAGGAACACTTTCTCCGATGGTTCCTAAAAGTCAGAAACTTTGGGTTTTGGGATAACCACTACTGGCTATTTTGTGTCCTGAAATGTGCAGTTACATCTTGTTGCTTGCTCTAGCTGCACCTGAATCTTTCTGAATCTTCCTGAATCTTCTTGTGCTCTTAAGTGCTCTTCCAAATTCCCTGGCAAACAGAAATTGATCCTAAGAATGGTAATAGGAATCCCTACGCTACTAACTGGTGAAGTGTATAGAGGGAAGGAATAGGGTTTGATTTGCTGCAAGCCACTTTGAATCTAGGACCTCACGACTGCCTCATAGCTCTACTGGCAATGCAGTTTGCTTTGGCCTCTGGTCCCAGGAATGCTCTGTGCCTGTGTACAGTGCTGGCTGCTGGAACAAATTAAATAGGCTGGTTAATCTTGTCAAGGTCATATCATTCTCTTAGAATTTCTAAGCAAATTTTGATCCTGAGTCTTTCACTGCAAATTAAGGTCAATTTAGGGTATTTTATGAGGCAAAATATGGGTTTGGCATCTCCATGGTGAAAACATTAGATTTTTTTTAAAAACAGTTACATCCTTATTTTGGTGTTTTGACATAGTTTGGTTTGATTAGCACTGATTGCTTGCTGTGGTGAGCACAGTTATAGGACTAACAGTGAGTCCTATTGCTAGTTGGTTTCTTTAATAAAAGCAGTTCTATATTATTTACCAGTGCTATAGGGTTATGTAAGTAGCCTATTACAATTAATAGGAGTTGCATTTGCCTGAAAGTATGGATTTTTCTCTTATTAGCCTATGAATATTGTGGAGTATTATCACCCGTGTATTTCTCCCCTGTAGACCCTGTAGACTGAACCACAACACTACATAATGCAACTTCAGTCCATTTTGAGATGACTGCAAATTGTCCTGATTTTTTGTTAGAGTAATGATCAAATATTGATATTTCTTCAGTTCATACAAATGGATACAACCTTTTTACATGCTACTTAGTCAATATATTCTGATGTTCACATTAGGGATTTGGAAATCAATATACTTTTCCTGTTATTCTTTTATGATTAAATCAATTGGGGTTATTTACTCATAGCAGAAAATATGGGTGATTGCAGACCCTATGGCTTGGTGAATTGCTTTCTCACTACTGCTGCCCTGTAATGAGAAGGTACAGGTTCTCTTCAGGGGTTGCCTAAACTTGCTCATGTATAGCAGCAATTTGAGGTGCAGAAATTGTTTTTTATTAAGGGCTAGCAGTGTTTCCTGCCAAAGGGCATCTTCATCATTTGCCATTACATTAACATTGACAAAGCATAGTAATACTAAAGCCCAGCAGTGCTGACCGTATGGAGGAAAATAGCAGATACTTGGTAATTCAGCTTAAACCAGTATACTTTGACTCCTAGGTTAGAGATACCAGTTAAAAGTCAATGAATAATGTAATGGATGCACAAAAGGAATTTTGGAAATATATTACTGAGAATCAGATATAAAAAGATAGAAGATTGTACCATAAACAGATTTGTATTAAAATTTCGTATAAAAGCTGCAGCAGCTAATCTGATATTGTAGACCCAACAATCAGAGTCTGGTTATCTTTCAGAGGCAAGAATATTAATTTGCACAGTAGCTTTAAGTAAAGCTACAGTTAATGCATTGGAATACGAAGTTTACATTGTCTAAGTTTCCATGTTGATTTTGTTTCTGTCTGCACCATCCATACTTTTTGTTTGGGAGGGTAAGTGTGTGCATGTCTGGAATGTACATATTTGGCCGTTCCCTTGGTGCATTTAGAGAAAAGTACCTTTCATTCATTAAAATTACTTGAGTTTCAGCCTATTTGATTAACCTAAAACCTGATTAAGCTTGGAATGACACAATTCTTATTTTGTGCAACCTTAAATTTGGAAGCACTATGATATAACAACAACTGTTAAGGAAAAAACCTGCAAACCCTAGAAATATTTCTTTTTGCTATAGAACCCTCTGCTTGAAATTAAGGTAAAGAGAATGGCACAATGATTGAGGTGGTGAGCTTCCCAAGCCTTAAGCAAAGCAGCCATTTAAAAATCATCATGCACTCCTGTATTGCAGGTACCATTATTTTTACACATGTAATTATACAAGAGGGTTGTTCAAAAAAATCTCATAATCATATAGCTGCCTGCTATGTATACTTTTCTGTCTCACCAACTTAAGCAGTATTTAAGCATATACTTAACTAACTTTAAATTAGGGATTGCCCTGTACACCATGGAGATAGCTGTTGGCCTTGCATTCATTTGCTCTCCTCCCCACCAGACATGTACAGTGCTACATATGTACAGCTGTGGCCTTGCTCTGTACATCTCTCAGCTGACTGTAAAACCTCTACTATTCCAAAGATCACAAGATGTTTCAGCAGTTTTTTGACTGGGCAGAGATGGCAATAATAGTAACCTAGGAAATTTGACTTTTTATAGGGGAGAGAATGGCAAGTCTTATAGTTGATGGAAAAACAGGTTTTTCATCATTTAAGCTGCAGAATATATAGCCATTCATAAACAGCTCATGAGAATTTAAGAGCCGAAAGATTCCAAATCAGATCGTCTCCTGAAAAAAAATACTTTCCATAAGTGAAAAATATAGGAATACAAGCAAACCTTTTGTAAGTTTGAGCAGTACAAGTCTTCTCCAGGCTTCAATAGACGGAGGTGGTCCCTGCTTTTTTTTTTATGCACTCAGGTAACTTATATAAAGAATACATCTCATAAAGCAAAATTTGGATTTGGGGGAAAAGGGGAAAACATAGGATTTTTAAAGTAAGTCCTGGGATAATGTCATGACTGTCAAGCCTTGATCAAAATTATTTTTATGACTGAATTCTAAACTTTTAAATCTGATTTTATGATGAAAGAACTTACAGACCCTTAGTTATATCAGAGTCTGAGTGCTTCAACAATAAAACTCAGGTGCCAATTTATATAATTACATCTTAAACTTAACACACAGACAAACACTAAGGTGAACAACGGCAAGCGTGACAAGGCAGCAATGTATTTAGACCTCACTTAAAAATCAGTGGACATTATTTCTCTTCCTTGACAGCAGCAATCTCATAAATTGAGCTCACTGATGAATATTTTAAAACATATTTTCTCTTTCTTCTTCCTCTTTTAACCCAAACAGGCAAAGCTTGAAACCTCATGTGCATACAGATACTGGAGCTCATCCTTTCCAAAGCACCACTAGACTGCTTTTGTTTCTGTGGAAACTGGCCAACCAAATGTCATAATTTTGAGAAACTCAGTCAAGTGTGGAAACAAGAAAATGGAAATAAGAGGGACAAAGAAAGCATGTGGATTTCTAGGTAGTTTATATCTCTGGATTCAGTAGTGCTTTAAAGTTAAGAGCCAGATCTCAAAATCACTGTCAGCATGAACTTAGACATTGAAGGAATGACTTAAAAATCTGAGTATTAAAGCTAAAATATTTGAAATGGACATCAATGAGTGACTGACAGCATGTAGTAAAGTCTGCTAGCAGAGGCTGCCAGGATCCTGCTAGCAGGAATGGCTGTGATTCAGTTTGGAAATAATGAAGGAATACAGAGGCGTCAAAATATCTGAAGGCTTAAGGAGCACTGCAAATATTTTTTTAGCAATAGTAGTAAACTAACTGTGTAATATACTGTGCTGATTCCCACTTTGACTTACACAACTGCAAATCTAGTGTGATTCTCTTGATTTCACCGTTTTACCAGAAAAGCAGGATATGTCTTCGGAACCTTAAAAAAAAGATGACAAAATTCATCACACTTTTGAAACAAAACACTGTAAAATTCACAGATTCAATAAAACAACTTTTCACTAATGCAGGTGACTCTTTAGTTTCCTTCTCTCTTTCTCCTCTATTGAAATGACTTTACATACCCTTACATTTTTCCCGACAGCAAAGGGAGGCTTCCCTCACAGCTTGTGGCAGGGCATTTTCAGAGTCTGTGTTAGAAGCATGCTGAAAAAACGGATGCTTCCCTCCTTCCCCAGTACTGTCTGCACCTCATCAGCATCCTGCTTCCTCACCAGTCTGAATCTGGCCAAGCATTCTAAGATCGTTTCCAAACCTGGCTGTCCTTCAAGCCATCATCTTGGTACATGCCGCCAGTAAAATGCCAGTGGCCAGCTCCCTCTGGGTAAGCAATCTTCCTAATGAAAATAGGTCTGAAGTAATTATCAAAAATAGCATTTTGCATATAAGCAAGATAGTTAAATACCTTGATAGAATCTAGTAAATTTTAAGTACAATTTTTTAGGGTGTGATTGACAGGCTCTTTGAAAAGAGTTAGGAAATATTAGTGTTCTGTGACTGCAAGCTTGATTTGCTAATAAAGACAATACCTTACCCCAAAGGCTTTTTCCAGCTGCAGCCCCTGAAGCACAAACATCGAGCATGTATCACATAGAACTGTCAGTTACTACTGGAGCCAGAAAATTGTTGTTTCAAATGTTACAGTACAGGAAAATCGCCTCTCTGCACTTGCTGCCAAAAAAATGACAGCTTAATTTATGCCATGCTGAAGCTACATTACAGAGCCATTCAGCCTGGCAGTTAAGTACACTCCATGCTCACATCTTTCCCCTGTGCAAGTGCACTGGGGAGAAATACACAGGGACTGTAATAAGGACAATTGGCTGCAGTGTTTTCCATGTCACTGGAACTGAATACAGGTGAAACAGTATCAGCAATAAAATACATCACCTGAACCTCATATGCAAAACAACACTCGGCATGTGGATTCACGAATAATCAGGAAGGATGTGTGACAGAATTGTTATGCATGAAGTGGATTATAAAGGGGTTTGCTTGTGTCAGACCTCTGGGTTTTATGTTGAAGGGAGGTGCTGAGGTATTACCCATGCCTTTGAAAATTATGTCAGTATCCTTGGTTCAGACCTTCAAAACTTGGCAATGTTTACACTTTCTGAAATTAAAAATCTGACAGTATTAAAGCACAGCCTAGTGTCGATATTTGTCATCAAGGTTTTCAGAAGATATTAAAGATGCACATGACATTATTTAAAATGAACCATCAGCCAAATAAATACCATAGAATTATCATCCTAAATGCATCCCGAGATTGCTAAGTAGTTTTTTAGGGCCAAAGCTTAATTTTGTTTGACATTGAAACAATGATCATCCATGTAACAGAATGAAAGGAAATTATCATGTCTGTTCTTCTGCTTAGTTTATTCATATTAATCACATCGTAATTATGTCCAGAAAGATTGATCTTAAATAATCTTGCAAATGAAGAATTGTAATTCATTTCATAAACTCATCAAGATCAAAACCAGTTGATCTGGATGTCAGTTAATTTATTTCCCCTCTCCTTCCTTTTCCACTCAATGTTTGTACCAATATTAATGTGTGCAATATTAATGCTTACCTTTACTATGCTTTTGCTGACAACTAACTCATTCACAGCAGACTGGCTTCACAGCTGTTTTGTGAGGTGGAGGGCAGTAAAACAAAAGGCTGCATGAAACAAATCAAATGCACTGCCTGAGATTTTTAAAGCATAAATGGTCTTCTAATCCACTTGTTCTAGGGTTTTTCTGCTATGAAAGCTACCCACATCGTGTATAAAACCACTGTGGGTGGTTTGAAGAAAATATTTCTTACTGAGTTGGTAATTCTGGGTACAACTAAATGACCTCAGAATTCATCATAATGTCAGAACAATGTCAGGCTTAGAACAGGTATGGATTCCCTGGGAGATCTTGTGTCTTCTGTGGGCTTGTGTCCACACCTACTTTGGCTTGAATGAAACATTTCCCATTCCTGTTTTTCAAGAGTTTGCAATTTGAGTTTACAATTCCCCCAAATCAGGGGAAAAAAAAAAAATCTCAGTTGAAATGAGTGAAATGTGCCTGTTAAACTAGAAACAGTCAAAAATTGTCACCGTCTTTATATGAAATTTTAAATCTTGTTCTGATTCACTCAGAATCAAATGCTGGGAAGTCTTTCAGCTAGGCAAGATGAAGTCTGTCATTTAGTAAGGCAAATCAAATGAAAATAACATAATTCCAGAATTTCACTTAAATTGCAACTGCAATTGAGTACATTAATACTGAATTATGTTTTAGGCTTTTCTTGAAACCACTCACGAATTTCTAAATGCAAACCTTTTCAAGTTTCTGTCATGTAAAACCTTATTTACACCAAATTGGGCATACAGCACAGTTTTATCCTACAGCACTTGTGTTTGGGGGTTTTTTTATTTACTTTCTCTGTGTAAAGCCCTTGAATCAAGTCACTGTATTATTTGTGCCTGTTCATAGATTGAGACTATCAAATCCATAATCTCTTAACACATATGGAGTATTTCACACAGGCCATTTTCTCTGTGATTAGGAATGCTGTAAATTATCCATTTTCATTTAATGAGAAATAGGTTCCTGTATTACAAAGGTCTGTGCCTATTCTATTCTTTGGAGAAAGAAACATGACATTCTGTTTCTTAGAAGCCATAAGTCATTGCTAGTTCTACCACATATACAACAGGCTTGTCTTTAGCATGTGTATCTCTGCTTGTATGGACGTGTACAAATTGTCTATACTTCAGCAGTGTCAGGATTTAGAATATTATTATTACACATAAAATAGGGGAGGTAATGCACTACTGGAAGAATGAGGCTCACACTCATCAATGATTAATGACCAGTTAATCAGCCATTGAATGTGTTTCCTTATAAAATTAACCAACAAAGACATAGGAAGGTGAAGAGTTGTCCCAGGTTTCAACTATGTAGCCCTAGTAATTTAGTATATTAGCAAGAAGAAAGAAGCTTTACAAATATGACAGCTATATTTTACAATTTTTCTCCTGAGGAAACAGAAGCACATGATGCTGCAACCAAAGTCAACCCGAAACTCCGACTTTTATTAGCTAAACTTCCATGGTTTAGATGAAGGATTAGGACTCTGAGAATTCACTTTTTCCTAGGAACTCCCCCAAAGTGGTTGGTTGGTCATCAGGAAGAGTCATTAGATGAAATTTAACATTAAGAGTGCTTCAGGCTTTCAAATTTCTAATGAATGAATTCTAAATGTAGTTCAACCCAGTACTAATTGAAGTGAGGTTTCCTAGACTGGGAGAGAGACACTGCATACTAAAGTGCCTCAAATCATGAAGGTGTGGGTTGTGCAGCTATATAGATTTTCTGTCTCTGCCTAATATTTTGTGGTATTTGTGGTATAAGAATTAGGATTCATATGGAATACAGACACATGTATGTATAACATCATGTACTTTTTTAGGTTTTCATGAACATTTTATATATTACACTTACAACAAGCATGTAATTTTGGGTGTGTATAATATGTGCCACTACAGAACCAAACTGCTTTCTCTGTGGTTTTCTATAGGAAAGAGAGGTGGAGTGACAGAGTATGAGGCTGAGACATTATTTAATTCCTCTGTGCCTTAGTTTACCCAAGAAAGAAATTTCTTAGCTCACATCTTGGTTTAAAAACTGATTGTCATTTTAAAAACATTTCAGACTGATATAATTATGACTGTATAGTGACAGAGATGTTCTTTGTTCCACATAGAGAAATAATAAAATATAGATACTTCTGAGCCCAAAAAATTTCAGTTGCTGCATAAAAGAATAAAATTATTCAGATATTTTTTCTGTTTCTTTCATTTATTTGCATTGTTTGCCGCTATTTGCCAGAGTTATCATAACACACTTCAGTTTATTTGATGAGTTATTTACTAATCTTGTGTATTATCCTAATGATTGTGTGTGGCCAAATATCATATTTCATTTACTCTTTAGAACAGATAGGAACTAACAAGTAGTAAATGAGAAGAGATTTTTGGGAGAATGGCTTTTTCCACTGAAGTGGCACAACTATACCTTCTACATCTTAACAGAGTAAATAGTGCTGAACAGTGGCTGGCTACCCAGTGAGATTTGCTGTCTTTTAAGAGCTGTCTTTGATTCACTAGGAATCAAGTGCCTGGAAAATGTAAGAGAACTTCACCAAGTTAGAAGGTAGTCACATGAATCACCAAAAATTTCAGTACCATGACTACTAACCTCAGAACTTCTGGACCGCTTCAGTCATTTGAACTACAGAGACCATACATATTCCTGCAAAGATAAGCAGTTTAGGTGTGACTACTGACTAAACAAATGTGTGGTTTAGATGAAATAGAGTATTCAAGAAGAAACGTACATGTTATCCATTTAACAGCATTTTATAATATTAATTCATTAATTCTATAATTCACCAGAAGACTGAAAACTAAGTTCAAAGTACGTACATATGCCCGACAGATCAGAAAGCTGTATTTGCACAAATAAATTATATGGTAAAAAGTGATGAGGCTTAATTGTGAACACAACTTATTTAAAATGAGGAATGCAGAGCCTGAGGAGTGCAGTTACAGTACTTAAAAGAACATGCTCAGCTTACTTTTTAACTGTGAATTTCCGCCATTTCCACCATCCAAAGCTGATAAAGCTAAACAAAGTGTCTGGGAACTTCAACGTGGCAGACATTCTGTTTTACAAGAAGTAGTGGAAAAATAACTTCTAGAGCACGTTCAAATCCTACACCTTTTAACAGGATACAACAGGACATTAGAGCTGGGTTTGGTTTAATTATGTATAAAACATATCCTGCCTTTCTAAATGAGTGTTACCTACAAATTCTTCATGCTTACATTGGACCCACATCAAGGCTGGAGATCACAGTCGCCCTGTGCAGGCTGTCTGTGCCTGTTATCACCGATGTATAAAACTGGTTGGTTACCAGTCATTGTCATGCAGACTTTGGTAAGCATCACAGTTTTAATTTTGCTCATGTTTCAGTAACCTAGATCTAGCCCTCCTAGAGGTTATTGACGTAGAGTCTGAGAACTGCATATACAAATTAATTAATTGCACAGAAACACAAATGAGTTAATTGCATATTAGATTAAATTGACGTGGACATACCTGATGGTAAAATTATTGAAAGATAAAATTCTTTATTTTCATTTATCAGAGTCATTATTGCATGTTTAATTTACATTTTGAAGGAATATAATTAACCAAGATCTTTTAGCAACTGGAAACAGATTATACCATTTTTCTTCCTTTTACTGAGTGAGAAATATAGATGGAGTAGGTTTTGTTTAATGTCAACTTGTGAAGCCTTTTCTGTGCTATGGTTTGTAGAACACTTAGTGTTAGGTGCTGAAATGTTAATATTAGGACATGATTTTTTGGATCCTATTTAAGACTGAAAGATGCTCTTACCCATGGTTCAGGGCAGATCCACATTACCTCAGCTGGCCCGTGGCACCCTTAAGTCCCACTGAATCCATTGACTGGAAATACCCTGGCCAGCGGGTTAACTGCTCGTATTGTCTGCCAAAACAGCTTTAAGTCTCATCAAGAGGAGCAGATAGACAGAGATATTCACCACATGCCTCTGATATTTTTGTTACAGAGGAGTTTGGTTTTTTCAGTGTCTGTGTTCACTGGATAATTTTTTATTCCTTTGTATCACATGGTGTCTCAAACTAATAGTATTTTCTTTTTCTAGAGGACCCAGTCTTACCAGGTAGAGAATGTGGCAAACAAACTTACTGATTGGGTTAATTAGGAACAGCGAGAGTAATAACTATCGGGATCTCATTGGTGTCCTGGTTCTAGCCTGGACAGGGTTAATTTTTGCAATAGCCAGGAGAGGGCATTGCTAGGACCCAGAGGTTATTCTATACTACCTCACAGTGGTTGCCTGTTGCTGGGGCCAAGGGGAAGGGAGTTTTTTTCTGAGGAGGAAGGGTTCCTTCCAGCTGAGTAAGCATAGCACCAGTTCCAAGCCAGAGACAGTGGTTGGATAATCTTGGTTCTGAGTTGGAGGCAGTGGTCAGGTCTGGTCAGGCTCTGCAGTGAGCATTTTGCATGTGAATCTCTCTCTCTTTTGTACGCTTTTGTTGTTAATATTATTTCCGTTACTGTTTGTTTTTTCATCTCATTGCTGTGTCCAGTCAATTTTTCTTATTTCAGCCCGTGATCTTTACCTTTTGCACCTCCACTTCTCCTCTCCAGCCTGCTGCAGGGGGAGGGGAAACCAGGGTGAGTGAGTGGTAGCATAATTTGGAGAGTCTCAGTGGGAGCACTAAACTGGGGAGAATCATTCTTAAACCACGACAGTTGGGAAAGCCAGATTTTGCTCTTTTTGCCTTGGAGTAGTCTAATCCTTACAATATACAAAGTGTTAGGATTTCATTGCAGAGGAAATTGAGAGCTGTACACAGAACTACTATATACTAGAAAGGCTATATGAAAAATTCAGGAATGCTATTACAACTAAGTGTTCCTTTTCTGATCTCAAAAAAGTCCTAAACCACTTAAAATTTTTCATTAATGGACAAATGATCTTGTTTTAATAACATATTCATAATATTCTCTAATAAAAAGATCATATAATATAATAATAAAAACCTTAGTAATATGTACATGTATTATTCTTCTTAATGGCTCATGTTTAGAATAATTTAATGGTTTGGATTGGAAAGGACCTCCAAAAATCATCCACTTCCAGCTGCCCTGCTATAGGCAGGCACACCTTTCACTAAACCAGGTTGCTCAGAGCCCCGTCCAACCTGGCCTTGAACACTTCCAGGGATGGGGCATCCACACCCTCTCTGGCCAACACTTCCAGTGTTTCAACACCCTCAGAGTAAAGAATTTCTTCCTAACATCTAAACTAAATCTGCCTTCTTTCAGTTTAAAACCACTGCCGCCTGTACTATCTGCCCATATAAAAATTCCCTTTCCCTCCTTTTTATGTAAGCCTCCTTTAGGTACAGGAAGGACACAATAAGATGTCCTCAGAGCCTTCTCTTCTCCAGGCTGAACAGCCCAGCTCTCTCAGCCTGTGCTCAGAGGAAAGGTGATCCATCCCTCTGATTATCTTTGTAGCCCAAACATTTCTGAACAGCAGATCAATATGAACATCCACACTAGACTCAGTTCCCAAAATTCTACTTGTGTCAATATTTCACCTTCAAATGTACAAAATTAATGGACTAATGGGACTAATTATGGTTTCTCAGGTAACTGTTTACTTGATCAGGCATACACACACCATAAGTTTGCAGTAGATGACCAGTGACAACTACATATTTTACATGATTTTTATTATAAGTTTATTAAGCTTAGAACGCAATGTTTTCAGTATTAAAGTACAACTTCCCAAGTTACATTTGATGCTAATATTTGACTTGTCTAGTTCAAAATGCACCATGCAGTCAGCTGGAATCTTTCTTCCATTTTGTCAGCTTAGGAAAAGGTAAAACACGAAAGAAGTCATGGAAAACACCACCTCTACTTCTAACTGAACTATCTTTCTCCTGGTAAGACTGCAGCATGCCACCTACCTTTGACCCCAAATGCAAACTGAAAAGATCTAACTGAAATAAGTTTTGTCTCTTAAAGCCCACGTAGCAGGTACTCAGACACCCTGCTCTGTGAAATCAACGACTGTATTGCAGGCAAAATAATGAACACCTACATATGATATGATCTTTTTTTCCTCAATTTCCCCACCGCTTGAGTGTATTTGGGACCAGTTTTTCACAGAGAGCATCATCTCTGTCCCCGCCTTCAGTTAAGACCCTCTGGGCTTACCTGGATCCTCAGTAAAGCACTAATGAAGACTGTGTAATTTTTGCCTTACATTCAGTAATTTTTTGATAAGGTACTTTCATTCACACAAAATTACACTTTATTTTCTTCAGATGGAAAAAGGGTTAGGTCATCTAATCTTAATAGAAGAAAGTGTAACTTACATTCTGTGTTCTGTTGTTCAATAGATATAAGTGGTTTTGTCTGGAAAAGTTAATTTCTGTCAAAATGCTATTTTCAAGCACAGAGGCAGTCTTTACTGCATCAAGAAGGTACTTCAGCTCTGACACAGGATTAAGTTTAGGTCAAAATTCCATCAAGTGTTTAAATATACCAGTACTCTAACCTATCTGAAGACTCAATAGAAAATATCTAGTTTATTGTCTTAACCTCATAATCTGTGCACTAAGATGCTTTTCTTTCATTAATTGTTTCAATCAGTCTTTAAAAGTAGTATCTTTAGCTAAATCACTACAAGACATACATTGTAAAATTTATTTAAAAAAAAAATCATGGGTTTGTTTGGTTTTTGGTGGTTTTTTTTTTTTTTTTTTGAAGTGCTAGGCATTAGAGGTACTGATCCTTTAAACAATCGTTAACAAGAAAAATCTCTTAAGGGTAAGTATTAAGATTTTCTTGTCACTCAAAAATATTATAACTCATATTTGGAAACAACTTTTTTTTTATTTTGTTTTAGACTCCATCAAGGCAGATGGAGAAGAAGACAAGGAGAGCAACTAAAATGAGTAATGCAAATTCTTTCCTTCAAAATTGAAGTGTTTTATAATAAACAAAGAGCTAAATTTCTAGTTGCTAAGAGACCTACATCACAACAACTACCTTTTCCTTCTAAATAAGGATCCAGCATAGGCTATGATTTAACTCTTTGTGGTCTCCAGCTTTCGACACCATAACATTGAAAATGAGCAAGGGGAAAAAAAATACATTTGTGTAACTATAACAAAGACAGTTAACAAAACATAATGTATGTAACTGTTTTATTAGCTCATACTTAGGATGCTATCAAAGCTTGCTTAGTTTTCCTCAGGAAAAAAAAGCAACATGTCAGAGTAGATAAAATTACTGTTTCATTTAAGTAAAAAGATTCTGTCTCCAGAATGTAATCCTTTAAAGGAACAAAAAGGGATGTTTTGAGCAATATTTTTAAGTAGTGCCTGTGTTGTACTGACTGATTCTTACAGTGTTGGTGTCTTTGATCCTCTGTGTAAGACAATGTGTGGCTGCAGGCCAGCAAAAACAACCCCAGAAACCTTTAAAGAGTCAGCAGCTTTTCCTATTTTTTCCCTCCCCCCCTTTTTATGTCAAGGAAATCAAACACACAGCTAAAGGGCATCATAAATATATCTGATCACTGTTTAGGGGGTTTCCAAAATGAGCCACTGGAGAGACCATCTTTATTGCAAGGCCAATCCCAGTTTTAATCAAAGCAAATGTGCTTTAAAACCTAGTTGATTAAACTGGAGTAAATGTCAAAATAAAGACCGGAGAACAGTATTTACACAGAAGACATGTCCCTCTCATTTGTGCAGTGCCAAGGACATGCTTCTATAGTGTTCTGAAAGCTGTCCTATTCATCAGGAAATTTGTCCAAAGTACTGTCTTCTGGGCTCTGGGAAAAGATGAAGAGGAGGTACTGTACTTTCAGTTAGCTTTTCAGCTGCCTCAGTGTCTCCATAGATACTTCTCATGTCTATCTCATTCAGCATTCAGGGAACCTTTCTCCCTTCCTTAACCACAGGACCATGAACTAGTTACTTATCACTTTTTGGGTCTTCAAGCAGTTCTACCTGTGAAGCCAAGCTTCCTCAGTTAGAATCAGAGCGTGTGGTATAAGTATTCCTCCAGCTGACCTTGTCTTGCTGCAGGTCTAGTGGAAGAGAAAAATGCCAACTGTAAGTTTGATTTAACTTCAGCTCTACAGACAACATGCCATCTAGACAATAATTTCTGACACTAGAAGAGCTGAAAATCGACACCTGCTTCCAGATTCTTGCTGACTGCTGAGATGCTCATGGCTGTTTTCCAACAGAGAAAAAAATATCAAAAGTGAGGATATCTAGATCAGCAAGCAGCCTGTGGGAAATTCAATTGTTGCCAGACTGAACCATATTAGGGCAAGTACTGCACTTTACTGATAACAAACAAACAGGGGATAAAAAAAAATTGTGCACAGGAAGCTTGTCTAGTAAGAAAGGTCAAAATATTCTGACTAATTGAGTGGTAGCTGGCAGAAAACTGAAAAACAGCAAGATCAAGTACATAGCAATTCTCCTGCCAAAAGTTGCCTCTGTTTCTTCCAGCTTCCTCATGTATTTACAAGCTTATAGGAACTACGTATTTTCCATCTTCTCCTCCTGAGTACTTTGATTATCATAGAATCATAGAACAGCTGGGTTTGGAAGGAACCTCCAAAGATCATCTAATCCAATCCCTCTGCAATGAACAGGGACATCTTCTACATCTTAGTATCACATTGCTCAGAGCCCCATCCAAACTGATGGAGAATGTTTCCAGGGATGGGGCATCCACCACCACCACCTCTCTGGACAACCTGTTCCAGTATTTTATCATCCTCATCATAAAAAACATCTTCTAATCTAATTTAAATTGATCCTCTTAATTTAAAACTATTACTCCTTGTACTGTTGCAACAGTCCATGCTAAAATGTTTGTCCCTTGTTTTCCTTGACTCTCTTAAAGATCAGATCTGTCCATCACTCCGTGCTGTTTGGTAAACCTTCACTGGGAAATATGTGACATTTGAGCTCCTCAGCTGCATCTGATGCTCTGGTCATTTGAGAAATATAAATGACCTCCAAATTCTGTCCAGCGTTAGGATCATTACAGTCATAGTAATCATAACACTAATGAGCTATACCTCAGCATGCACAAGCCTTCATTGTCAGTGAAATGTATTCCACTGGCCCTATGTTTTCCGTCTTTGCTTCTATTCATCTAAGTATGTCTGATACCTGCTTTGTGATTTGTTAGGAGATTACATGTAAAAATTTTATGGAGCATGCTCTCATATTTTTGCTCAACAGTCAACTGCAGTGGGGCTGAGTAATCTTTCCTCCCAAACACTGTTGCTGTGTTGGAGTTAAATAATTTCAGTAATTCAGAGGACACCAGAGTGGTGCAGTGCACTTAGTAAAGTTAGTTCAGATATATGCTACAATAAATGACAGTAGACTTAGCTCAGTTGTTTAAAAATACTTGTTAAGAGAAGAGGGATGCTAGAGAGAGAGCGAGCTCTGAAAGGCCAACTAGTGAGTCAGGTGTATGACATACCTCTCACCCTAAATATTTTGATGGGGAAGCTTGAAGGAAGAAAGCAAGAGGGAGCAACATTTGCTTTTGGTTGCTGCCAGCTCTCTTTCAAAAGTATGGCGAGAAAAACGGAGCATGACTGATCCAGTGCAGAATATAGAACTGCAAGCATGAGTTTGCCAAGTCAGAGGCACACAAGATGAGTACATTTCTTCCTCAACAGCCAGCATGAGACATTCTTTTGTTTTGATATTATCCATATTTTGATATGGAATACCTTATAGGTACACATGGCAGTATTCTTTTTCTTGAAATCAGCTCTCCCGCAAGAAGAATGCCTCAATTAACCTGCTTGTTAATGAACTGAGGGCTCCTTAGTATTAAACATGGCCTCTAGAGGACAGCAGTGCATATTTGGGAACAATTAGCATAGTGATCATCAGTCACCATTTGCAGTTGTGTTACATTAGTCTTTGTTTCTTAGGTGGTAATTCTGTGATCCCTGTAAAATATACTTATGTTACTTGGTTCTCTAAAAAGACAGATAAAACAATTTAATTATTTAATCTTCAGTTTATACGCACTCTCATGATAGTAATATCCATCTTCTAACAAAATCACAACCTCGATGTTATCTAAATGAAATTTTTTGTGATCCAAAATTATTATGGGAATGGGACCAAAACAAAGTCACCAGATCACAAAAGGTGTCCTTTTTATTTAGTCCTCGTATTAGACCCAGTTAGTTTCTAAGGCATTTGCAGATGTCCCAGCTTTTCCTTTTAAGCTGAAGAGGAAAGCTAAATGCTAAATACTAAATGTTATGTCAAAGCAAAAAGTTAAGATGTTTTCCACTTCCTATGATGACTGACTGCCACTTGTGTCTGTCAAATCACCGTTTTGTGCCTGTCTATCAAATGAAGTGACACTTCTGAGAGTTGGTGTTGATATTTTCAAATCTAACACTGCTGGCCAGTGTCCACAACTTGGTAAACCAGCAGAGGCTGAGCTGCTTCAAGGAAATTGCATCAGAAGTTTGGAATGAGATAAATGAGATCAGAACCTGACCCTCCTTGTGATTGGTGATGGAAGGATATCAGAACAGCCTTGAGTCTTCAACGGCCTTTCCTTCTCCCTCAAACCAGACAGATACTCACGAAAAATACTTATTGTAAGAAATGTCTTCTAGAAAACCAGCAGATGCTTAATATTTATTCTTCCCTGTGACAGTCTGGAAATTTATACATAACTTACAAATTCTTTTTTTATGAACTATTCATGTAACTATAGCCATCAATGTTAAGAGTTTCTGGCAGGGTCTGTGTCACCACTCAACATCCATTATCCAGAGGTAGCCATACGACAAAAGAAAAAGTTTTTAGCATGAGATGAGTGCCTTTGAAAACAATGAGCATGACAAAGGAGTGAGCAAGTCATGGAGCCTATGGAGATACCTGCAGATATTAACTTACACGGGATTTAACATGTCATGCCTGCCTTTGGGATTGAAAGCATAGCTGGTCGGTCAGCTGGATACATCCAACAACGTAGAGCAGGAAAGCAGGAGAAAAAGATGCTGAAAACAGAGCTGTTTAAAGTGACAGTGGTATCTTGGCTCTTTAGGCTGGGGATCTTAATTAAAGAAGGAATGCTCTGCGCAAGAAGAGAGAACCTGAAGTTAAGGAGGAGACAAGACCTTGGGGATCAAAAGGATGCAGGGATAAAAAAGGGTTCTGAAAGTCAGAGGGCTTCCATTGTGGAGAGGAAATTAAATGAAATGTTTTTATGTGCAGATTTTGCTACCTTTGTATAGGCCTGTAAATAGCTCTCTTTGCATATGAATGGTGGGAATGTGTTTTAAAGGTTGGTTTAGAATGCTTGCCTTGTTTGTTGTGAACAAACTGCAGGACGCAGAACCCCCCCACCCCCCCACCCCCCCACAATCCTAGTGAGAAGGTAGCAAACTACAGGGCAGACTGAGGGAAAAGGCCGATGACAACATTTATTGGGGGAGAGATGGGACTGGAACACCTCCTTTGCTTTCTGGGCAGGAGGGCTGATGTGGAGTGACTACCACTGCAATGAGCCAGGCAACATAACTGAAGTACTGTCAGCCTCAATAAATCCAGAACTGTCAGTCCCAACATAATTTTCTAAAACAAGGAGATGTTCTGAAGCCTGCTGTGGTCCATGAAGAAGGTCCTTTTCTTGGAAATAGAATCCCTTGCTTTCAATCACTTTTGAGGAACTTTCAGCTTAAGCCAATTCTCTTCTGGGATTGCTGAGTTGAAATCCAGCTAGTGGAGAAGAGAGATTTCTAAATGAGCACATTCATACAAACTATATGGGAGTCTGTTCACATAGACCAAAATCAATATTGTTTATAATTGAGCTAATGATATATTAACTTTCTTCTATTATAGTCAGAGGCCTAATTGCTTGCTATAAGATATGAGTTTTGGTACTCCATACTTCAAGTATGCCAAATATTCAGAGGAGTGGCTCACAGACAACTCTACAAGGTTACGTTGGGTGTTTAGCTTTATTTTATTTCCAGATTTTGTTCCTTTTTTTTAACGCGTGTTTGACTTCAGGCACATGACCCGTTCAGTGGTGTGGTTCAGTGTTAGTCTAATCAAAACATGTTAGACACATGAATATTTGTGAAACGCACAGATGACAGCTTCACTATATGCATCCAGGATGAACTATCTCCTCAAATGAATGACATCAATGTAATCTCTCTGAATTCAGCAAACTATAAGTCATGTCAGCTATGTTCTACCAACTTTACAAGACTCTAGGACCCTAATCAATCTCACAGTCATGTTTTTAATCCAAAATGTTTAACCTTGCCCATTTACAATGTCACGCCTTGAAACTCGCATAGCAAACCAGACTCATTTCCTTTCTTAGAAATTGTCATTAATAATTTCTGTACTTGCTGACTCATAAAACAATATGATTGTCAGGGAAGTGTAACTACTTCCTGAAAATTACTTTCTTATAAAGGATATTATTTGTGGTATTTTTTTTAACTCACTGAAAACAGTATAAAATTAAACATTAAATATTAGAAAGATACATTTTTCCATAGAGGATGAAATATTTTTCTTAGATATTCACAATTCAGGAGACCAATTTAATCTTCTAGCCCCAACAATTATAAACCGCATAATACTTATATGTTAAAGCTACCTTGTATGATGAAAATATAATCCTGTCAAAAGAATTTGCATATGGCATGTTGGCATATTGAATCTTCCATCATAATTAGCTGATTAATTTTAAATTGTGTAATTTTAAAAGAAGCTAAAAAACCCCAAAACAATAAAATACTCAAAATCCAAAATACCAGATTTTACAATGTAAGACACAATCAAACAGAGAATCACACAAATATATCACATCAATGAAGCTATAAAGTATATTTTTGCACTAATTTTAGGAGCTATGCTATTAAGGGATTACATTATAGGCAATATTTTCCAAGACTAAAGAATGTTCCACAGTGTAGTAGGTGCTGAAGAGAGGGCTAATGAGAAAAAGAGTGATTGTGACAAGCAATTATGTCACCTATGTGAACGGCTTAATTTTCTAAATTAGCCACTTTGATAATTATGACATCTCATTTGTCTTTTAATTCCATGAGCTGTGAAGTTTACCTTTGATTTTTTTCCAATCAGATAAGAGCCTTTGATAAGCCAAGGGTCTAATATGTCCCTGAAAAACTCACATTTCAGTCTGCTCATCTGCTTGAGCTGGAGCAAATAGCACTCTTCACAAGAGCTCTCCAAACCAGGTTTCCACTCCTTCTATTGGCACTAGCTATTAAAAAAATATTTGCTAAGCAAATTAATAATGTAAATAAGACTGCAAGTGGGAATGTTTATTGTGCTTAAGAGGGAAGGCAAACAAACTGTTTTCAAGCACTTTTTAAACCACTTGAACAACAGGCCATTTGCATACAAGCAATTAGCATGTTAATTACAAATGCTTCTTATCCACTCATTAGAACATTTCTGAGATTCACTGACAAATATAGGTCTTTCTTTAATTATCTTGACTCATAGGGGAGCAAGGAAGCTCGTATTTAATTAAATTAAAAGAGTAGTATTTTAAAGAATTAGAAGGGGAGAGTGGTATTTAAAAGAATTAGCTCTGATTTGGGATTTAACTACAGTAATTCTTCTAACTTCTGCATTCATGTGTAAGACAAATGCCAGTGCTCTGTATGGCTTATATGGAATATGGAAAATAAACATTTCAGGCAATTTTTGAATATATGTGTAACTCAGCCTTCATTTTCCTTCACAGAATAGGAGTGTAATTTCTTTACCGGGACCAGGTTATTAACTGTGAGGGAGAACACAATAGCTAATGACTGATGGAGGAATCTGACAAAATAAAATGCCATTTAACACGTAAACTCATTTAGTGCCATCTTCTCCTCTATATTTGGATGTGCTGCTTGCTATTCCACCCCAGAGGGAACAAGAGTGGACAGATTGTTCTTTTCAAAATAAAAATACACTGCATTGTCATTATTTCTGTCATGCCTTCATATTGGCATGAAATCAGCAGGAATCAATGAGAAGTAGGCTCTGCTCTCTGAAAACAGCCACAACTGGGCAGAATACAGTCCAATTACTTTGATCAGGATGTCAATATTTGTGATATCAAAGCACAAGTCATGCAAGCTCTGTAGTGGACAAAAGCTATACTACTTAGTTGAAATGCAGTAGAAGGTATGCCTCCTCGTGTAAAGTGCTTGTATAGCTCTTATGTAAAGAGCCTTTTCTGTTTATTTGCCATATAGGGAGGGAGGTTTTTTATTGCTTGTTTTTGCCAAAAGCATTTTCCACTTTTATTCTAAAAAATACACAGATGTAGGAAGGACATTACAAACTCTCTTGGCCAATGCTTAATGATGTGTGTGCAAAAGTTATTGCTGTTCTAAACTGTCTTTTAAATGATATTGAATCCCTCTGCTCTCCAGTAAGTACCCAGGTGAGAAACCAGTTAACAATGATGATAGACTAAATCACAGCTTCATGAATGTCATGTGATTTTTTGCAGCATATTCCTTTTTTGACAAGTCTGAGTGATGATAATGCTTTTGAAAGTGTATTTAACCCAAAGGTCTATTAATGTTTTTAAAGCCATATGTACTTCAGTTGTTTTACTCTATTTTACTAAAAAAGCAAACTCTAACTTCCTGTGTTTCTCTTTAGCTTCCCCTTGCAAACTCAGGTAAACGCCTGGAAACCTCACCCATAATAATGTCATTTGGCATGAGACACAATCTGATCTCCTCAGTGTGCCCAGACCTCCGAAGCTTTTCTGAAAGTTTGCAAAAGAAATCCTGTGACAGGCTAGGAGACAGAGTTGCCTGCAACAACAGGTCACTGAACACTTTTGCATCCTTTTCGTCTACATTTCTCTTTTGCCATTTCTCATTCTCCTCCTCAATCTAGATGTTCTGAAGTATTTGAGCATCCCTTAGTTGGTTTTGCAATATGTTGAACAACAGCACAAAGAAAGCACAGCCCTGTATACCAGAGTTAGACTAGATGATACCATGAGGTCCCTTCCAAGCCAAATGATCCAGTGATTATGTGAGTACCATTCTCTCCTGAAACAGAAACATTTGTTTAAAGACTTGGAATAGAGAATGTTGAACTATTGCACACAGTTTCTACCATCTGCAGCTCAGCCCTGTAAAACTAGAGTATTGAATAATTGTAGCAAGATAAATATTGCTAAACACTAAAAAGGAAAATTTAAAAAATAAATAATACTCATTTTATTTTTATTTCTACAGAACACTTTTTATCTGCTCCAGGCACAGACTATTCATAGTAGGACATTAAGTAAAGCCATCATACCAAGATGATTGTATCTAAATTGTACATTAGAACAAACCTTGGATGCCAATACATATGTTTAATTAAAACCATTGATAAAGACAAGCCAACTATTTAAAACCAAACAAACAGAAAATCAAGCAAAAGTGTCATCACCACAGAGACACTTGAAACATCCTAAAAGTGTGTAAGAAATTTTGGAGGTATTTTGCAATGTAACATAGATAGAAAAAGCAATCAACCATATTTGGACAGAACACCCACTTTATTCCCCTATAACTCCATGTAAAAAATGCAGCAGAAATCCATTAATTTCCTTGCCTGTTCAACTTTCCACTTCTGTTGCTGAAATTTTTCTCTGGTTTCCCAAGTTTACTAAATTAAGTAACACTTTTCTTTGTAAATTTTCCCAACCCTACTTATGGTTCTGGATTTTACCTCTGTCTGTCTGCATTTGAATACACTCAGAATGTTGGATTTCCTATTTCAACCATCAGCTTCTCCTCTCTTTAGTTCTGCCTTCCCTCTATTTTTGTTTGCTTATAGATATTAAATTGCCAATTCAATAACTGTTCCTACCTCTTCTGAAGTTCCTTCCACATCTCAACTTTACCATCTCATTTCCTGTACAATCTACTACTTATTTCCATTTCCAAAGAAATCTTTCCAACCATGGACACATATTTTAAAGACCTTAATTTTCAGTCAGGTGGGAGATTCACAATGCCAGACTCTTTCAGAGTTCACCTCCAGTCAAAATCTCCACTACTAGTGACAGTAAGAGCCAGTCTAGAGCTCTTACATATTAACCTGTATAAAATAAACTTATAGACCCGTTTTTTGTGGATTAATTTCCCACAAAAGTAAAGGGACTTGTGCATGCATTTATAAAGCAATCCTAAATCCACTAAAACAGAATAGTAAAAGAAAAAATCAATATGTAGTATGGAAAATGGGTAATTTCAGACATGCAAGTGGTCAATTTGAATGCTGTAGAGTAATGAAGCAATTGAGTGCCTTTTACTATTTGTGAGTTTTTAGCTTCATGACTTACTCAAGTTTCAATAGCTGTTTGTGCTCTCTTGATTTTTGTGTCTTTTTTTTTCCCTCAAAACTGCTCTACCTTGACCATGAGGAGCCTTGAAGGACAGCTGGAGTGACACATTGAGTCTGATTGATAGCTGCAAGACCCAGATGGTGAACTCTCAAAAATGTTGCTGGCAGATAGTTTTACTGCTGGAACAGTTTGGATTTTTTCTGTGGTTCCCTTAGCTGAAGCTTTACTAAATGCTGAGCAGTTGCTTCTTGGCTGAGGTCCATTCAAGCTGCATTTAGATCTTGATGGAATGGCTACAGTCTCATAGAAGTTCATTGTTTATACTCACTCTCACTAATGGAGAGTTTGCCAGCTTGTAAGCACTTGTATTCTTAGGAATTCTTCAAAATAGCAGCCTTCAATGGGATGTTTTGACTTCACTTTTTTACTGTAGAGAAAATCCTGTCAGAAAATCTTTGTCATGCTGTTTATACATACTGTACATTTTATGTGGAGTTATTTATAGAGCTGTGAGAGCTTTGAAAGACTGGAGCTCTCTTTGTTTAACTTGTCTTTCAAACTTAAAGCATATCACAGGTCAATAAAAAAAGTCTCCAAGACAAACATTTTCTTATGTAGAGTAATCCTGTATGATAGTCTTCTGAAACCTCCATTCATGCTGTAATACACAAATTCTGGTGTTTTTCAGGTTCCTTTTCATGCTCATTCTTAGCCTTACAGGTGATTAATGCCTAGTTTTAATCTGCCCCAGACTGATGGTTTCAGCCAAGTATTTTTGTGTAAATGTGATATCCCTCACTAATGGCTCATGAAGCCGAGTTCATCTACTGAATCACTGCTAACAGACAAATGCCATTGAATGGTGGAACTTTGACCTATAATATTAAAAATGCTGCGTGTGAGGGAAAGCATAAAACATAAGTCTACAACCCTGAAAAACATTAGGAAATCCTGAAACTGTCACAGCAAATTTTGCCTAATCTGTGTGTGGGCATCTGCCACGGGGTTTGGTTTGGTAATTTTTTCTTCCTCTTTGAGTAATCTCTCTAAAAGCTACTTATAGCATCAGAAGAAATTGGTGTCCTTCAGTTCTTCTCCTGGATTTCTAGGTAGTGCTGCTGTGTTCCATTCAATAGCAAACAAATACCTCAAGTACATGACATGCATTTTCAAAAAGGCAATCAGGGATCTCTACATCTTTAATATTACTCCATGGAAAATAATGACATAAAGAGAAAGGTTTTTAAAAGAACCACTCATTGAGCAACCATAAGAGGTGAAACATGAGAGTGATAACAAGCAATAAAATAAAATTATGTAGACCTGTTTACGTCTAAGGGTTTAATATAAAACCTACTAAAGTCAATTGGTTTTTCATCTTTGCTGGTTCAGCTGTTGAAAAACAACAGTTTTAGAGACTAATCCTGGGCACGTAGCCACTAGTAAAAACTACATAATTTCAATAGATCTATTGTTATTAACTTTTTGAAATAAAAAACAAAAAAAATGTTGCTTTTACAACTTTCTTTTATAGACTAACATCTTTCAATCGTTTAGGAACACCATTTTTAAGAAATCAGTCTATTATATTAATGCCAGTTTTCATATAATAATAGCCTCAATTCCCCTGTTTTTCTCATCCTTGATAGGTAAGAGAAATTGGACCTTTAAATCTAAAGTAATACAAAATGTGGTAATTCAAGGCAGATACAAAGCAGAATGCAGCAGAGTAGGAGAATTCTCTTTCTCTGGAGGTGTTTGGGAAGAAAAGAAGAAAAAAATTGTGGCAGGTTTCAACAATTCTGACAGCAGTTCTGAGCTGCTTAGAGAAATCACCAGCTGAAAAGAAAATGGAAAGTAGCACAGGTAAGGCAGGCAAAGGGTGTTAACTATAATAAATACAGTTTATCATACGGTTATAGAAATTTATTACAGGGATATCAAAATATATATTTAGTATAAATATCTATAAATGTGTATCCAGAAGCATAAATATAAATTTCTCCAAATAAACTCAAAGATTTTCTCACTCTCTGTTGTCACCACATTCTCTATCAAATCCACATCTAACAATAACACTATTTCCTGTTAGACTATTCAAGATCTGCTTAGAGTGAATTTTCTACTATTCCCTGTGATCTTTTACCCAACTCTCTTACCTGTGTTAACACATTCATCATTCTCTCTTTATGCTGTCATCTCTGTTTTATTGTCACTCTCACCAGCACATTGTTTGCATCCATCCCCTGGTGTTTTTATGCAGTGCCCTGTCACGGCAGGAAAAATATATGGTTTGTTATTCATGCTTTCCATAGCTTGTTGAGCTCTTCCGTATTGCCTTTTTAGGCACTCACATTTCAGTTTCCTTCTATTAATAAATCCTAACATTAGAATCAATTCAGATAAGGAAAAAAAATCCAGACCTATAATTTTTTTTTTGTCTCTGCTTACAAACAAACAATATTTCCTTCAACAAAGCCTGTATTCATTACGGTATTTCAGAGGGTAAAGTTTGTAATATTTCTTTTACATTTTTAATCTTCTGTTAGCAAGGGGGAGAAATGAAGGTAGGCTATTAGAACGGAGGAGAACTAATTAAATTCTGACCAGAAAATAATACACTGTATTGCATGTATCTTATGGCATTTCCTCCACTTACTACCTCACCAGTGATTTTTGCTATGTCGTGCTGTAATGGAGCAAGATGCATTTATAAGGAATTTGTACAACTAAGCATTAACAAATTACTTTAAAAATGCCAGACAAAATCTTCTTGACCAACAGCTGTGTCCATACGTACTTCATCATGCAGACATGATATTTAGTGAATGGGAAGTCATCATGGGCTGGCTCCTGCAGTCTCTTCTGCAAAAGAGGTAGATGTGGGGAATGCCACCTGTGGGAGCTCTAGGAAAACAAAGTGAAATTTGTTTAAAAGATAATTAATTAACTAATTAGTAAGCACGCAAGAAAAAATGAAATAAAAAAAAAAAGAAGAAATGAGTGAATGAACAAAAAAATTAATTTAATTCCCTTCTTCAACACGTCGGTGTAGCTATTTTATTATTTTTTATTCAAATTTACAGGTTTAGTGAATCTCCATGTATGTAGTGCATAGTGCAAGGCAATGCAAATTTTGCCATTAACTGTAATGAAAATCAAATTAAGTTTCCAGGGGGTTTTTTGTTTATTTTTCTTTTTCCTTGCAGCATTTGAGATATTTTATTTTCATCAGTACAAACCAAATAATTTGCTTCAAATTCATATTTTTATTTTAGTCTCTAAAAAATTAATTATCTTATTTATTTTTATTTTACTGGAAGTGATTCAACCAAAGATTGGGGCTGTTTGGTACACCTTATTCTTGAAAGCTGGTAGTTACATCATTCCAGAAGATAGTATAGTGATAATTAATACACTAATATTGAAAGGCTAGTTTGTTGAATTTTTTAAAATAATGATAATTTAGTTTTAGTTTCATTTTTGCACACAGAGAAATAAATGCTAGGAAAAAAAGAAGACTTCTGTGTGATAGTCTCCTGAAAGTCTGAGATCTGATTCAGAGGGAGATGAATAATAAACCAGGTAATGCCAATATATTAACAATGCTGAAGTGCTTGTCATGTACGTTCTATAAAGCATATGCCAAAGAAAAATGCTGGCAGGCACTGTGTTGAAATATCAGCTTAGTTAAAGGACTCATCATGAACCATTTGTCTTTTACCCTTCTCTCACCAGTCCTGCCAGCAATTCTCTGTCTGCCAAAACGAGAAAGGAACAGCTGCCAAAGGGATGGATTTCAAAGTGTGATTTTTTTTGTTTGTTTCAGTTTTTCTCTCTCCCGTCTTTGAGAATTTTTCCCCCTCACAAAATGCAGCATGTTGGATAATACGAGTTAATCAGGAAAGCTGTTAGCTTTGGACACTCTGTTTAGGCTGACTTTTCTCTGTGTCATTATACAGAAATGGATGGAAGACCTGTAGACATTTCTGACTTCCTCTAAAAGGAGGATCTCTGTATCCAAAGCAAATTCAAGCCAGAAAATATGTAGTCAATAGAAAATGCCCACAAAACCTGGTGGGTCAGGAGTGCTGACTTTCTGCATACCTCTGTGAAACATCTGTAAATCTGGCTAGTATAAGACCCTAAATGGAATTTATAAAAAGGTTTTCACTTCATGTGCTGTTTTGATGGGAGGAGGAAAAGTTTGCTTTTCCCGGTAGCAAAGGAGAAGCTTGCAGGTTTGGTAGGTAATTGGACTGCCTGAGACAACAGTGACACAAAAGACTAACAATATTATAAATGGACTTTTTAGATAAGGGCTCAATTTTCTAGAAACAAATGCATGATGAATCCAGAATGAAGGAAATGTTCCTGTATGACTGCAGCCTGCTGTTTAGGTCCCACAGCTGCACTGTGCCTTCTCTCCTGGCACTTTCTTCTCACAGCATGGTTCCAGCATCCCCCCATTTGGCATGCCCATCTTCTCCCAGTTCCATCTCAGACATTCCTGATATGAGAAGGCAAGCCAGAGGAGAACACCCTTTCCTTTCATAGCATCCTTCTATAAGGAATATCCTCATTGCTAAAACAAGAGCATGGAGAAGCTTCTAAAAGTGAGATTTGAATCTTGAATGTCTGGCAATGCTTTTTTTGGGAGAAAGACTGAATCTCAGATTTGATGACATGGTAAGATATTTTTAAGCCTTAAAATACTTTTTCAATCTCTCTTGCTCTGGTGGCTTATGTCCTCGCTCTGTAAGCGTTTGCACCTCTGCCCAACTAATAACATTCTCAAGTAATAATTTGGAGTGTTCAAACTGATGAATAGACCTGTTGGAAACCAAAAAAGTGCTGAGATATAAAAATGCCTATGACTTGAAGCCAAAGTCTGTTAAAATATTTGGTTGAAAAGCCCAGCTAGTGCTCTCAATGAGTGTAAGACTGCAGTGTAAACTCACTTCTCAAAGTAGATATTGAGGAATCTGTGAGGCAGAGCAGTTGTAAGACACAAATACGTGGTAAAACATGCAATGAAAAGTAATAATTGTGTTTCTCGTAGAAGTACTTGTTTTCCTTCTAAGGCTGGCTGCAGAATTATACTTGGAATATATACTGGTGGAAGATTTAGTATAAATGGAATATTTGAGTGGGATGGACAACACTACTGATGAATATCAAAATTGATCCCCCTCCCATGCAAGCTGGCTTACACAAGGGTCATATAGAAATGCAAATTCCTATGGAGAATGTTGATCTCAATGATAAAGAATAAAAAAATTCATTAGTTTTTATGCTGCACTCTGGGGATGACATTTAGACCTAATCTTGCAAATAGACTTGTAATGCCTCACTGTTATTGCACAAAAGTTTGAGCTATGGCTCATAAAGGCATCCAGCATACCTTTACAAGGCATACAGTCCCCAGGCTCTTTGCTGCTGACACTACAAGGCTTTTGTACATCCTGCCGTAAACAAAATGGAAGACCCAGAGTTGCCAGCTGTTCAACAGATAATGGCAGGTTTGTTTTTTTTATAGTTCACCTACCATACTCATATGCAATTGAACATGTCTCCCATATACTGCTCTTGCCAATTCTACCTCCAGCAATTATCCTGTTCTAGCACTGCATTGCGAAGTGCCTGCCAATAATGAGAGATTCGCAGGTGGCAGCTACAAAGCACTGCTTCTCTCTTGTCTTTGGAGGCACCACGTGGTGGGAGCTGAAATGTGGTGGTGCTGATGTTGTTCACATAGAAGGTCATGACACAGGCCAGGGCAACAATTCTGCCTCAGTTTAACCTGATCCAGATGACAATTGTTCTCTCTTTTGTCCATTATCTTCAAGAGAAAGTGGATGCTGTCTTCAACAAACTAACTTCAAGCTATATGTGATTAAGTCAGGGTTTTTTTCCTTGTTTTTTGCATTTTTCTTATTTTTAAATTCCATTTATGTAAGTCT
Source organism: Pseudotriccus pelzelni (assembly GCA_035584735.1). Classification (NCBI taxonomy): domain Eukaryota; kingdom Metazoa; phylum Chordata; class Aves; order Passeriformes; family Tyrannidae; genus Pseudotriccus; species Pseudotriccus pelzelni. The sequence goes on along the minus strand of JAWMRA010000078.1, from coordinate 29,929,932 downwards.
TTCGGGTGCAGGATGGGAAGTATGCTACTTTTACTGACCACTGAAATGACTCCAGCATCAAGTAGCTCCTCTGCTGGGCAATAATCACATACTCACAGAATGACTGGTATTGGAAGGGATAGCAGGAGGCCTCTCATCCAACCTCTTGCTCAAAGCAGGGCATGCTTGAATGTCAGAGCATGTTGCTCCAAAGTTTATCCAGTCTGGTCTTGAAAATCTCCAAGGACGGAGACCACAAATCCCCTCTTTGTCCACTGCTGGAGTGTTCTCACAGTGAAAGTGTTCTTTACATGAAGTCTGTCTCTTTTTTCAAGCTATTGCCTCTCATCCTCTCAGTATGTGTGGCTGTAAGGAGCAGGGTTTTCTTTTCGGTAGTCCCTGGCAAGCTCGCTGAAGCCATCACTACTCTGGGCTGAACCAGACTTCTCATTAGGCAAGAGCTCCAGCCCTGTCTGTCTTGGTGTCTCTCCACTAAACTTCCTGCAGGTTATACATGTTTCATCTGTACTGGGGGCCCAAAACTGCATGCAGTTTTGTATATGTAGTCAAACACAGTGGAAAATAAAAGGGGTAGAATCTCATGGCTTTTCTCCTTATTGATACAGCCCAGGGTGCTGTTGGCCTTCCTTGATGACAGAAGACACCCTGACTCTCATGTTCAGCCCACCATTTACCAACATCTTCTGTGCCTTTCCAGGAGAGCTGCTGCCCAGTCAGGCAGACCTTGGCCTGGATCAGCGCAAGGGATTAGTCCATCTCAGGTGCAGACTTGATACCTACTTTAGTTGAATTTTGTGAGGTTCCTATTGCCAACAAACAGCAGCAACCTCAGAGAAAGAGATGGCCTCTTCTGTGACCTACAGCTACAGAATGACAGTGCTCAGAGGTACAGGAATACCAATTCATCCTTCCCAATCTCCAACTAAGTCTGTAGGCTCTGGGTTCAATAGGTCTTCTTACCACAACTAGGCAGTCTGCTTTTAAAGACAAGGGACTACATAATCAAAAGGCAGCAAACGTTGGATAAACTGCAACTTAGTAAGCTTTAAAATTAAACCTTTCACCCCAGACAAGCTACATAAGAAATATTTTATGAGTCAGTTTTCTCTCTCTTCTGAAGCCTGCAGCACTGCTTGTGATGTCTGTTTGGGTTTGTTTGCTTGCTTTTTTTTTGCTTTTTTTTTTTTTTTGGCTTTTTTTTCTGACAGTAGGGTACTAAAAAACCCGTAGGACGTAAAAAGTCATCATAGAATATTTTTCCCCTGAAATGTGTGAAATAGCTAGAAATCTGGTGTTAAGGTAAAGAATACATTAGGATACACACTAGTGCCATATTGGTCTTGAATAAGGCAGCCAACTCAGAGTGTATCTTTAACCCTTTATTCTGAATGTTTACACGATTTTGCTTATTCTTACCCATTATATTCCACTCTAGGTGGCAAGAGCTTAAACCAATGACGGCAGGATACTTTTTATTCAATTCCTTTGGAAAATCACATAGGTCTGTACTGTTCCATACAGAAAATAGAAGTAGTATTAGCTGTAATTTGAAGAGGAATAATTGGGGGGGGGTGTGTGGAGGTTGCTGAACTGTGACAAGGTTTTATGTTAGTTCTTCCAGACTCTCCATCTCTGCATTTATTTAAGGAGAGCAAGTACTATCACTGCACAGGGCTTTTCACACCTGCAGAGTCTGACCTGGCCTAAGCAGCAATGAAAATGGTTGCTCACAGTCCTATTTCAAGAGAGGTTAGTTCCAAAAAAACCTGAAGTGATGCTTACTGAAAGCCTAAAGAACAAAAGCAGGTAAAATGAAACTGCATCACCTCAGTGCTTTTGGTCCCTTCCTGTCCAAGGGGTGAGCGATCACTTCTCATCAATCAGAATCTGTGGAGTTTTGTGGTTAACTCTTTGCATGTGTGACTTCACAAGGGTTGTTTGTGTTAAAGTGGCCTCTCATGGAGAGGTGTAATTCCCATGGCTTCTTCCTCTTGTTTGGCCAGAGGCTGCTTTTGACCTTTACAGGCTTTGAAATTCGATTCATTTTGTATTACAAAATATTCACTCCTCTGGGCAGTGAATAAATGGTCTTTGAAGTCACCACCTAGGGTTTCTTAAGTGTTTTCCAAAGGAAGTAAAAGTGTCCGCTTTCTGCCATTTCAGTGTCCTTGCATGCTTCACACAGAAGCTCCAAGCAGCACAACCAGTGCTGCTCTCTCCTTCTTGAGTGGAAGGTCTTTGGAAAAGAACATGCTACTGACCTTGTCAGCTTCTCCTCCAGATGTGAAGCAGTGGATAGCAAGGGCTGCTCATAGTGGTGTGATGGGTATCTGAGGAGAAAGAGATGGCAAAACAAAATCGAGAGAGGGACAGGGCAATGACATTGCCACAGAGGGAATACCTAAAAATTACTGTCTTTCCACCCTGAAGCACAATGGAAGTGCAATGGCTATGAAAATTGTTTATAGTCAGAGTATGATGAGAGCTGGAAAAGAACATCTGCAATAACAACAGTGTTTTGTTTCCTGTGAAAAAATAATTCATTCAGTCCCTATCCTCAGAGACAACTCTTCTGCAAAATCCATTCATAAGTTAATATGAAATCTGATCTTAAGACCAGATTAGTTGTAGTGCTCTTTACTTGATACTGGTAACACTGGTCCACTGCAACTGACTGAGTCATGACTTTTTCCCAAGTAATTCTTTTTGCCTTCCCTGGACAAAGAAGCACATTATGTCCAGCATTTTTTACCCCCTTCACAGCACTGGAAAAAACCTAAATAAGAGTCTCAGCAACATTAGCTGACATTCAAGGCTGACAGTTGTACAGGTTCAAATCAGAGCATGTTACTGAGTGCTGTAGTCACATCCTAATGGAGGCACAAGGAAGTATGTTGTCCAGCTGAGTTTAAACAGATGAACATCATACATAAAACTATGTTTTTACATCGTAAGTTTGTCAGTATTAAAACTTCTGGTTTCACATTCTTACTTTTTATTATATCAAATGCCATAAGTTGCTTAAAGCAAGTCAAAAAAGGTTGGCACTGCATGCAACTTGGGAATTAAAAAGCAATTACTATGCAGAGCACTACACTTGTTTTATTACACAGCTACTGAACAGGCCCAGGCAAATATATAGCAAACTCATTTTAAAGTCTTTCTTATTAAGTATTTGTAAGGAATCGTAAAAATTCTTAAGCAGTTTTTACCGCAAAAGGACACATTCACGCTTTAGAAATTAATATAATTTTGTTTCGATGTTTTTGGTATGTTTTCACCAACTATATAGTATCACACAAATTCAGGGACTCATTTTTCATTTTTCATATATTTTTTCTGAGTTCATACATCACAGCAAACATTTAAAACAAGTTGATTTCCTTGCATACTTATGGTATCTGAAATAACTCAAGCCATCTCTAAATTTCAGTGGTAAAATGTATTTTAAACCCACAAAGTGAATAAATGGAAAGTTACAAACCACATCTCATGGATAACAATCGACCACGTTCTCCTTTGATATGACAAAAGATGTCAGCTTTCACGCATCTGCTTGAAGTATTACAAGAGATTCTTGGACTTGTATGTGTGGCAAATGGGCTGAAGTTGGATAGCTCACCCCATATCCTCTGCTATCCGTTTCCACTAAGCAAATGTGGAAGAGGTGGAGATAGCAGGTAGAAAGAGGTGAAATTCAGTCACTCTGGCCTGACTGTCTCAAAGGCAAATGCCCATGACTGAGCTAAATACATTACATTACTCTATAGTCATGAAGAGCAATGCACACCTCCAAAATGTGATTCATCTGGACTATATTAGGAAGTGGTGAATCATCAGGTATTGATATATAGTACCTTTTCATAGATTCTTATAAACTGAGGCCAAGGTGACTAATTTAGACTAATATATCCATCTTTTCGGTGTTTAAAAATCAAGTAAGAAATTCTTTTATAAAATCAGGGCTCTCCTAAGTCTGATTATGCTCTTTTACTGCTGCTGCAAGATTTGGAATTGGAAACTAATTCTCTTTTCCTCAGAATTTTTCTGCAGGGGTAAACACTATGATTCAAAAGTGAGCAAAAGTAAGATTTTCCTTAGAAGTATTTTGGCAATGAAAAGAAAGATTCGTAGTTACTCTGTGTATTACATGATATTTAACCTTAACATTAATTTCGCAAAACAACTTATTCAGTACTGGACAATGACACATGCAAATAGTGTTTTATCTTAGTTCATTTAAACTCCTTATGGTGAGCACTTATTTCCCTTTCTTTTCGTTACATTTTGTAATTTTCTGGTGATTTTTGAGCCTGATATCTGGAGTAGTCAAAGAAATAATCATTATTATTTACAGGATGCCAGCCTTTTACCTGAGATCTTCTAAATCAATATTTAGAAAAAAAATTAATTTATATGCTGTATCCAGAACAAAATCACAAGATCCATCAAATGACTATTGTCAAATTGCCAGGTCCAAATCCAGGGTAGAATTAGCTCCTTGCCTTATACTGGCACTGAGAATCTAAGGTAAAACATCTGAAACATCAAAGGAACCGGTTAGAATCACACATGAAATTAACCTGGAAAAATAGCCATTGTTGCCTGTGAAGCCATACATGTTCATTGAGAGCGAAAAAGAGAATAAAAAAAGGGGGAAAACTTACAGATAGAATAGCATATATCAGAGTTAAAAACGTAACACATTTTCAAAGGAAAAGCCACAGAAAAAAAATAAAAAATCTTTTTGGAAAAAGTATCCTGATTACAAAAATACAGCTGTAACTGTACATTGTTTTATATGGAAATACAAATTAATCTGTGGTTGGGAAGGGGGCTTTTCAGTTGCAGCAGCGATGAGTAGCCCTAACCCTTCAGTGCTGCTCCTGGAGAAGATTCAGTTCTGGTACTTGCAGAGGCTATTGAACATGGGCTAGTGTCGCTCCCCTTTAACAGCGTGTGCTACAGGTTCCCCTGGAAAACCATTCTATCCCAGCAGTGGCGGCTGCAGCACCTTTCTGGAGGCTCTCCATTGTCCAGAGCAAACAGCCCCGTTCTACGGCCGCCCAGCCGGGACAGCACCGATGGCCTCTCAGTGCTTGCAGAAGCAGCAGCAGTCATCACAGCCAATACAATAACGTCCACGTTACTCCAACCAGAGTGACAAAAGGTTACAGATTACCTGAGGGGGGACAGGGGGGAGGAGTGGTGTTTGTGGGGGTTTTTTTTGGTGGTTTGTGGTTAATTTGTTGGGGGGGGGGGTTAATTTTATTTTTAACTTACGGAAAATTTTATTTTTATCTACTTTGGAGATGTAAAGAGGTCACGTTCCTGTAAGCATTGGCTCTCTCATCTAGTAGATAATCTGCCTTGCCCCTCTGTAAAGGGAAGGTGGTGAAATTTGCCTTTGGCTTGTATCAAGCAATGTTTTGTAAAAGCAAACAGAATATTCATCCTGCAGGTCAGTTTGTGCACACCATTTATAGAAGACAAACGACATTGGGTGCTGCTCAATTGCCAAAGGTTCTTTCATTTTTTATACATGGAAAAACATTATTAAATATAACAACTTTATTACCACAGTGCCTAGCAATGCTATAACAGTCAGGGAAGAGTCAGTCATTGGGTGTCTACTCCAAGCTAACTTTCTGAGAAGGATTTCCCCCTTTGGGTATTAGAAACATCTCCCTGTGCTGACCAAAGCAATACAAACCCAGCAGAAATGAATTATTACTTTATAAATTAAAACATACATAACACCTTATTTTAATTTTTAAGTCAAAAGAATGGAAAAAAAATATTTACTCCTGCACAATAACTCTCTGTTGTGTGTTCATGACCATGAAGGAGGACTAAAAGGTAGCCACAATGTGACAGATTTTTTCTCTAGAAAGTTCCATATCATGTTAAAAGTTGATATAAACCACAGGAACTTCCAGTCACAGACAGAAAAGGTGGAATTGTTGAGCCAAGGGAGTAAAATTAAGAGTGAGAAGGACCAAATAAACAGAGAATTTTAGAAACAAGCAGACAATCTCTCTGTATATACATTTCAAAAATGCAAGTATTTTTAAAGAGATATTGAAACTATTAACATAAAGAGTTGTATTAACAGAATATGGTTTGGAAAAGTGGTCTGTGCAAGAAAAGTTGAATTGTTCTTTTGTGGATCTATTGACTTCTACCCTTTCTTATTCAAGTAAAAAAGAAATAAATCAAAAACTTATCTCACACCAGATGTCAAGTCTGCATATCCTCTAATTTCAGAATTCAAAGCTTCATGTATATTGTAGATCCAAAATTTGCAAAAGATCTCTTTCTTCTTGATAAAACAAACTAGAAGTCTCAATCCATTACCTTCTACATTTTGAGTTGTTTGAAATTGTATTTTAAATTTAGATTTATTTTTTTTCTAGATCTAGAATTTTTTAGTGAAACAAATGGTGAAACCAGACCTTGAGAAATAAACCTGCGGAGGAAAAACAGTGGTTATTCAAACCTTGGAAGTATGCTGACAAAATAAATACAACTAAAACATAAAAAATGCCATGCTTGTTTTCCCAACAACAATTTTAGACATTAAATATCTGTCTGGCTTTAAACTCCCAAGCCTTGAATAAATTCCAAAATACATTGAAATTTCACTCCAGAATTCCCCATTAGCTATGTGAAGATATTTATCAGAATATTTACTCCTCTCTTACTAGAATTTATCCCCTCCATTTTTAAAAGAAAAAAAACAAAAACAGGTTGTGAGTGTTCATCACCTGCAGCAGTGACAGCTAAAATGAGCACAAATTTCACAAAAGGATTTGAGGTTCATGTATTCCTGCACTGTGATCTCACACTGAGAAAAGAGAAAATGTACTCATTGTAGCTGTCACTACTTTTCAGCCTCTTCATGTTGCCTTTTTAATTTATCATTTACAGCAGTATTGGCCTAATAACAGTACTGCTTTTCTTTTGGGCAATTTTATAGTGTTTTTGCAGAATTCTTACTAGCTTTGCTTCTTCAGAAATAAGATTTTTATTTATTCAAAATAAGAGAACGAATGTCAGGTTAAGCCCAGCTGAACAGCAAAAAATTGATGAGTGTTACTTATTTCATGCCAATTTACATGTTTGGATGTGATGGAAATGCATCACTTGTAGTAGAAATAGACATATCTTTCACAATTTCAAGGAGTTTAACCAAAATAAATAAGAATTTGCCCCCCAGAGATGCGGCTGCATTATCATACTATTCTCTCACATAGCTCTATCTTAACATTGTACATTCTTTCAAAACAATAGCTCACCAAAGTTTTATACCTATCTTGCTCTGACTGCCTTAAATCACTGCAATAATGTTAGTGTTGGACTTTTAGGAAATCATTATTTTTAACTACAGGCCATTTGCTGCAGTGAATCACTTGGGGAGGTTGAGAGGTTTTGACAGGTCTTCTGAAGTAACCTTCAGAGATGAACTTGGAAGCCAGTTACTTCCGTTTTAGATGTTGTCCCTATGCAAAAAAAGCATAAAAAAAAGGCTTTCTAATGGACACATCTGTTGTTTCAAAGCTTTTTCCCTGTGAGGTGTTTGTATAGTATCCTCACTACTACATCTAGACCATGAAGTATAGCTCAATGAATAACTAACTGATGATTACATTTATGAGTAAAGACTACTCATAACAGACAGCTACTTCCTACAGGTGACAAGCAATCTTTGGCTAGGACTTCACCTGACTAGTCATTCTGGGACATGATCACAAGGGCTGGAGACTGATGAAATTATCCTGTCCAACATCAAACGCAAAGTGGTTGTAAATCAGCTGAGACTGTGGCAGGAGGAGAACAACTCATTCTTTATGCGGTACTGGCAGCTCTTTCACCTAGCAGCTACATTAAGAATCCTAACAATGTCATTAAGTGACCACAGGAAGAACTTAGTAAATTTTTATTATTGACATTTGTATGAATTTAGCATTGATTCACAGTGGAAAAAAATACTGTGAAACAGAAAGCTGAGTTATTATAAAGCAATAAAATCGTTTATTGGGGGGGTCTGAGTGTACTGGGACAACACTCACAAGATACATACATAAAATATGCCCGTTTTAACTCTGTTTGACCTTGCAGAGCTATGTAGGTGCTTTGCTGACATACCATTACAATATCCCAGTGGCTTGCTCCATAAAAAGAAAATGATAAAAGTCTGACATCTGCAATATAACCTTTTCTTCCGGAAGAATAAATAATTGTTTTTCAAAAAAAAAATAAGTTAAAAAGCCTGTGTTTGCTGCTGCGGGCTGACGCTGACAAGATGTAAAGAAACACATTTTAGGAAAGAACTTGTATGTTACCTTTGGAAAAGTGCAGATTAATAAATACATCCTTAGTTGTCTATATGTTCAGGAGCTTACTTCTGTGACTCCTTATGCTGCTATTAGACAGACAATATGCAAATCTGCTCATAAACAAAAAATTAATGAAAAATGTGCTCTGTATAAGTACATGGGAAATCAAAAATACCTTGCAGACACGAAATCTTCATTGGAGAAATATATTTGGAGGGGAAAACAAAAACAAAAAGAAACACCAAATCCACAAACAAGACTATCCAGGGGAGGCAGAAATTCAGTAAAGCCCATTGTTTTGATATTTGCAAGCATGCACCTAGTACGCAAGAACATTGGAGCAGACCTGGAGGAGAAGTGCATATTGTGATCACCCAGTTGGTTTGGGAATGAGAAGGAAAATGATGTTTGTACATTTGCTCATCCTTTAGCTCCAGTACCTAATTCCCCACCTCGCTCCCCCCTTCCCTCTCCAACAGTCTTTTTCCCGTCTATTAGCTACCAGGCTTCCAAGTAATAAATGTTTCATCTCTGTTAGGCTTTGTGACTGAAAGTCACAAAATGCAGTATTGAAATTATGTGTAGCCCATTTAGGACACTAGATATTCAGCACAGGTTGCCCAAGTTACTAATAAGATGGTTGTGAATTCACTTTAGCAATGCAGACCTTTTTGCAGAACAGGGGGTGGGGGGGACATCCGACTTCTTAAGGGCTTTCATTTTGATGAGCGGAATTACAGGCCTTGTTTCAATATTTATACATAGCTGTGTACAGAATGATTGCTCTCTGTTTCTGCAGCACATGATATGTATATAGCACACCCAATCCATATATTTTACGGAAAGCTCCGTTTCATAACGCAGTTCCCAAAGCTTTTTCTCTCTAATGTCAGCTTGCTTCAATTCACATAACAGGAATCCTGTCTCCCCTGCCCCAGCAGAAAAGTCCCCCTCCACACCAAGGCACTCCCAAACTTCTCTAAAGAGCAAAAATACTGAAGAGAGGAAAAGAGATTCCCTTCAGGGAAAGGCATAAATGGATGGAATGATTATCTTCCAGCGCTCAAAAGAAAAATATTTTCCAAGTGCTTTCCTTGATGGCTATTTTTGTGCTCTGCCTTGGCAGCGCTCCTTCGGCGCTTACACTTTAATTGCCCTGCACTTTGCTTGTACAAGGTATGCACTGGCTGAGCGCCAGCGCTGGCTAAGATTCGTCTTGTCACTACAGTGTCTGACAGCATGTACAGAACAATATCCCAATTAGATCCCTAAATGCTGGAAACATGATACACTGCCGTTGTGCTTCTCTGAGACCAAGAGGTAAGAAGTTTTGAAAAATAGATTAGCCATGAATATTCATTCTGATCTCTTGCACTGTAGCAGTAAAAGCCTCAACAAAAATATTTTTTTAGTATCATAAATGACGGCAATGATTCTGTATTAGTGCTTCCAGTGTGGATTAGAGGGGACTGATCTTAGTACCCCATGTAGGTCTAGGTCATTAGCAGAGTTACCATTCTATTTTTCCTAAGATCACTGTTTAAAATTACAATCCCGTCAGTATTTTTCCTTAAGACTCCTTCTCCCCTATTTTAGCAAAAGGATCTTCTTTCTTACTATGCAAATTCCACCTGCAGGCTTTATGGCTATTTCAAGGGACAAATGTTCTCCATTAAATTATTCCAGAAGTGCCATGGGAAGTTGGGAATCCTTCCCAGTAAAATATATGAAACATAGAAACTGAATATTCTGAAGAATGTGACTTGGAGATTTTCCTTCTCTCCTTTTTGAAGAAAAAAAAAAAAAATCTGTCATGGGAAATGACTAAACAATTACATAAAGCTTTCCAGAGTCAGATCTGATCTTCACTGTCTCATTTTATCTGTTCAAGTCACCTTTCCTTTCTTTCTAATGAAAAATAAATCTTAAAAGTGGAAAATAATTTACATTCCTCACATTTTTGTTGCTAAAACTCGCATTTCCATCTTTGTTCTCCTTTTAAAAATGCACTGATCTAAACACTTTTTAAAGCCTATTTGAAAAATAAAGTGAATTGGATATCCTGTATCCTTCCCAACTTGCTCATGATGGCTCAGGAATAGACACTGATAGGACAACCATAATTTAACTGCTGGGGCCTACATTCTCCCAGGAGAATTTGGTCCTTGCGAATAGCAAAAGACAAAGTCATTCTCTAACATAGGATCCTACGGATGCATAAAGGAATGGGGCTGGAGCCTCACAGACTTCTTCGGACTTGCTGTTCAGTGTTCCAGTTCTCATGTACATTGACGTGTTTCACTGCAGAGGATTCATATACAGGTGCCAGATGTCTGAAGCACCAAGAGTTTTCTAGTTCACAACTAATTTTTAAATCTTTCACATGAGCCCTAAAACTTATGGGCTGGATTCACAGCTTACTTTACTTGTGGAAATCTCACAGATGCTGTAAGTACTAACACCAAAAGGGGATAAGGACCAGAGAATCATTCTCATGTGAAGGAGGCTGAGCAAAACTAGTCCAACATGGTCTCACTGGGAGCAAACACGAGGCATCTTTGCTTGGAGCAAATTTCTGTAGCTGTGATACAAAAGAGGCAAAGGAGTTTCTTTGACTTGGCTGACTCTTATCAACCGGATAGTATTAAACTCCGAAACACAGATGTGCTTACTTCTGCCATTTCCTGTCTGCCAAAATTATTTACAAAGTGAGTCCCCATAGGCTCAGAGGATTAACATGGGAAGGGAAGCCAAAAGTGCTACCCTAGACTAAGGGAAAAGCTACTTTTACCACAGGATCTGCCTACAGAGATGGAGGGAAGAGGGAATCACTACAACATCTCATCCCTGTCCCACACAGCAATAGCGTGGAGTATTTGCTCTGCATAAAGTATCTTTTCATCCCTTCTTCCCCTGTGTGAGCTCCAGACAGACAGTGGTGAGGCAGCTGAAACCACTTACTGTGCCAATGCAAGGTGTCACTGCCGCTTATTTATCTTCCCTTGGTGGTCTTTTCCACCCTGTCTGCTGCTCGGCCATGTCCAACAGAGAGCAGGCAAAAAGGTCTCAACACTTCTGTGCTGATGGTGTTCATTCCATGCCCAGGTGTGATCCACATTTTGGTGAAAACGTGAGAGAACCTTATCCATCCAAGGTGTCTCTGCTTCACTGTCAGTGACACCTTCACTGGGTGCAGTTGCTTTGTGCAACTGCTTTGCAATTCCCATAATTTCTGTAACTCTCAAAGCCCCATAATCACAGACACTTATTTCTCCTCGTTAGTAATATTCCCGGTGCTGCTGCATCCAACTTGCAGCCAGTGGAACAGAATTTCTCTCAAGGTAAGATTTGGCTGTAGCATTCATAAGAAAAAGATACTCAAAATCAGCATGAGTATTAAAATGAAAGGTTATGTGGCATATATCTTAAATTTTGATAATAGGTAAAAGTGCATGATATCATAGAAAATTCACCCACTTTAATCTCTGGTTGAGCTCTACATAATAACTGGGTATGCTCAGTCTGTCTATGTGGGCCCCCTAATCTTTAAGGAGTTTCAATTGGTTATAATTAAAGGTTTCAACCAAAATACTAAAAGGAAAGATACAAACTGTCTTTCCCCAAAAGAAGCTAGACTGCAGCAGTGTGCACTACTGCTTATTTTGCTACTTATTTTCATTGATTTAATTCAATTCAAAGATCAATTCAAGTTTTAACAACTGAAAATTTTATAATTTGCTCTTTAACCTGTCTTTTTTTTCCCCTAGTTTACAGGCATAAGATTATATTGTAATAATATGTGCAATATTTGGCATATTAAGAGCTCAGCACATTAGTATTAGTAGCTGTTTAGAAGAGTTTGCTTTGCACGTAAGTTATTTACTTGAGTTTACTGTAAAGTTGAAATGTGGGTTACTGTGTTGAGGCATTCATTTGATGTGGTAGCCATAAATTATTTTTCATGCCTGTAGCTGTTACAATTCCGAGGAATAAAATCTTTAGTTGAAAATGAAGTCAGTCAAATAAAAGGAATAGTAGTGATCTTATATCCGAAAAAAAATAAATTCTCCAAGTTTTCTGAAGTACAAATCAATTTTTAATAGAACTCAGAAGATGTTTGCCTTGCATGTTGAAGATAAACAGAGCAGTCAAGATTAAATAAAAAATAAGAGATTCTTGTGATATCTTAATACTTTAGGCAGTTTTTTCTTCTTTTCCTTTACTTAATTTTTATCACAATTTTCCTACTTTGAATGAATTTGTCTTTGTTCTAAAAGATTTATACAAGCAGCAAGGAAAATTATCTAAACCTACAGTATTTGAAGAAGAGATTGAAAGATTAAAAAATTACTAATGTTTAATCCACAAAGATTAAAAATCTGCACATCTGTTGGAACCTGTTAAAATCAAGCCTGCAGGTGGGATTGTAACTGATCACACAGAGCAAATGAAAAAGTGTAATTTTGCATTTATTTGATGTAAAATTTATTTACAGCTAAAGGTTATTTCAATTGCTTGGCCTCTCTGTACTAGATACAACAGAAAGAAAGATTTCTCCTGACTGGCTTTTAGTCTTTTTTCTATCATCAATCTGAATTGCTTGCTTCAAGACCTTCCTCTTTTTCCTGCCTATAAATTATAGAATCACAGAATCAATTAGGTTGGAAAAGACCTCTGAGATCATCAAGTCCAACCTTTGATCATTGAGTCCAACCTTTAAATTAGGGAAATAATAATAATACATTAATATTATATAATAATAGCCTATATAATTAATAATATATTAACAATAAATTAAATAAATACACATTATTAACCTAATAAACCATATATTTTGATAAAATCCTGCATTTTCTTGTGATAGGGTTATTGAAGAATAATTACGATAGTTACTAGCCATTTGGCAAATTGCTCCAGTAACTAGAACCTTAGTTGAAAGAAAGAGAGAAAAATAAAAAATTAAACCCTGGATTACCTAGTTATGTGTTACATTCTTCAGTACAGTAAGAGCCTTGCTTTGTGGCAGCACATGGGTGGATTATCTGGCAATGAGACAGACTTGTCTTCCACAAGGACTACCTCATTCGCTGTAGTGTGGAGCTGACAGTCCAGTGTTAGGAAGGAGAGATCATAGTTTGGTGACTCACTCACAGCCAGATCTTCCTAACAGACATCAGCTTACATAGCTGGTCTGATCAGGCTTATGTAGTCCCACCTTGACTCTGTGGATGAGGAGCAGCTGAACCATTAACTTGCACAGATGAATGGCCGTTAGTTTCATCTGTTTTCGAAGGACAATGTAGACCCTGCCTGCATTTGTACTTCTTTACCTAGCCCAGGGAAAGAAAAATGCTTGTGGCACATGTCCAAAAGATACATAGATCAGAGAGATGAGAAATCCTATAAAACCCTTGCACTGTGAAAAATCCTTAATTAATAAAGCAGAAATAACCAAGGCTTTTCAGAAGGAACACAATCTGGGCATCTTAGTTAGTGTGTGCTCAGTGGTACATTAGTCACACAGAGGAAGGATGTAAATATACAAATCACTCCTGTTGTCAGTTGGTCTTAAAGGTTTTGCTGTTGTTTTACAAAAATTTCCCCAATGCCCTCTAGAAGACCACTTGCCTCTTCTCTAGGTTCTCAGAAACCTAGCTGCTATGCACATAAGTCTGGCCTGGGTGAAGACTCTGTTACCTAACCAAATCCCATGTCAGATGCCTGGAAAGTGAGTGGATCATTCTTGAGGATCTTATAGAAATTTGGGTGGGGATATTCATTCAGATATGTGAGATGATATTGCTCCTTCTTACCTCGATTAATCTCATCCTAGCAAAAAAGGCTATAATTCAGCCCTTCTCCTTATTGCACTTCCCCCATACCCCCTACACCTTACTTTAAAAAAAGAAAAGCAAATTTATTTATTAGAAAACTTAGACAGGTTCTTGGAGAATTTTAATTGGGGTAATTGTAACTTAAGAAGGGCTCACCTGCTTCTGATTGGGCAATATAGATTTTGCCTCCTTCTTGCATACACCAACCCACTGCGTTGCTTATATCTATAGTTTCTTGTATGTACTGCCATGGCATCGATCCTGTCCCTCGACATCCTTTATTTCATTAATGAAAATTTCAAAACAATTGGTTGTTATATAGAGGGTGGAGAAAAAGAAAAGAAAGAGAGAGAGGGAGAGAGAGAGAAGAGGAGTAGAAGTAGTGTTCTTTGCTCCTTTGGTCCTTAAGTTAACTCTGTTTTCATGATTTCTGAAAGCTTACATTCTGTGAAGTTTTCATTTTATTTTTGATAACAGTGGCCAGAATGGCAAACCCAGTGAGTAAGAGGAAAAAATCAGTTATGTACCATAATAAATGGATTTCTGCCAATGACAGGTCATGATACAGAAAAAAAAAATCTGTGATGACCCTCTTTCCTCTGCTCTCATTTATCTCGTACTGGTGACCACTGATAGATTTCTGCTGTATGATTTATTGCAGAAAAACACCACCTAGAAATGGGCTTTTGATAAAATTGTTCAAGGATTCCTGGACAATAAATCCTAATCTTTACATGCATGCTGCAAGATGTTTCACCTTTCTTATGCTATAAATAATATATGCCAGATGTGATAATAAATCCATACATCTAAGCACTATCTGTGTAGTTTAAGAAATAAAATTACAATATGTAAGCCTGATATTAATAGCAGACATATAATGCCAGGAATATTGATGGCAATATTCGTTTATTTGTGATCCAAATTTCCAGCACTGTATTGTACTGAAATTTCATTGCTTTTATCAGCCTGGATGGTTATCTTCTGTAAGGAAATCTGTGATAAACACAACAGACAATAGCTGTCTTGAATAAACAAAGATGCTCCTGTAGGTCTGCCAAGAACTTTGCTGAGGAAATCAGCTGAAATTTTCAAGTATGCTCTATTCAAAGATCTCTCTTCATAATTAATCATCTGCAGTAGGAAGTGTGTGATAGCATCTGTCACCTCCCTATGACCCTACAACTGTTACAGTGGGGTTAAATGCACACAAGCACAGCGTTTAAAGCTCTTTACAAACCACAGGCTCAAGGTCAGGATCTGGCTTAATTTTACTCCAGAGTAAGAATGAAGTATAACTTCTGTCTAGAGCATATGGGCTATGGTAATGGTTTGAAGCCCAAAGACTGACTTTAATTACCGAGTCCTGTACAAGCTATAAAATATTGCAAGCATTTTTCTCTTATATATCCAGAAGAAACAAGCAAGCCTTTACCTAGGATGTGAGAAGAGGCAAGTCAGCTCTCTGTGGTCAGAGCTGATCGCTTGGGATTTGGAAAAGAAGAAATTACATCAGAAAATAAGAATAATGGCAATTGTTAGAGACAGAGGCAAAAGGTGTTACGAGAAGAGTGAATGACAGAGAAAACAAAATAACTCGATGAAATGTGCTGCTCAATATTTTTTTTCTCTTGAGATAAAACCTTTTTTGCTGTCTTTATAAGTCTAATGCGGTCAATTTTGACTGAGTTTTCTGGGATTTTTTTGTTTGTTTGTTTTCTGTTTGTTTGTTTCTTTGTGGTTTGTTTTGTTGGGGTTTTTTGTTTGGTTTTGGGGTTTTGTGGGGGTTTCGTTTGTTTTAGTGGTTTTTTGGTGGGCTTTTGTTACGTTTTTTTTCAAAAAATTTAAGCATTGCAATACTTCACTGCGTCTTTTATTTGCTGTCTAAGGGAAATAAAATATCTGCCATGCACCTGTGCAAAATAGTGAATGTTACTGCAGTATTTTCCATAAATAATGACTTGCAGAGGATTTTCTATTAACATATGTGAAAGAGGAATTCATTCTACCCAGGAAAACTATCAGTGCCCGAAGTTCTGCCACCGAAACTTAAGGACACCAGTACTGAAAAACTGACGGGAAAAAGAATGGGGAATCCTGTAAAAAAAAAAAAAAAAAAAAAAAAGCTTTAATTGGAAGGGGCCAAGTCCACATAAACAGTGTGCTTGATTTCAGCTGTGTCCTCTGATCTATACTGAAGGTCAAAGAAGGAAATGCCACAGAAGTTATGATTATGTGAAATGAAGTGAGAAACAACGATTTAGCGTAATAAATACCTCCTGCAACTAGAGAATGTTCTGCTCACTGAAATTGTCTCCCAGGTGTCTGCCTGTCTCCAGGACACATGGATAATCCCAGGTTGAAATGACAGTGAGGTATGTTGTTTTTAGTAATACATGACTAATGTTAGTTCATACGAAAGAAAACTCACCTTGCAGCTCTAAAATACAGCAGAAACCTCTCCCTTCTGGTTTGCCTGAGTCAAAACATCAACTTTCCACCTTCAATTCTGGTATTTGAATTTCAGTCAACCATAAAAACCTATACAATTTTCTTGATAAATTCCTCTGTCCTCTCAGATGCAAGACAGACTAAACTACTCCTGTACTTGAACCATGTCCTAAAGGGCACTTATTTCTCTACAGGCAACAACTCTGACAATTCTGAGAGGAAAATCTTCTGACAAAGCATTATAGGCCATCAACCCTCTGCTGTCATGATACTGCACTTGCAGTTTATGAAACTATTGAGCTCAATTTCTTGTTTTTACAAATGGACCCCAGAATCATTTTGGGTTCAAATCTGTTTCTCAGATAGATATTCTGACCTCCCCCATGCAGAACTCCTACTTCTTTTTTATATATATTTTTTTCTTTTATTTTCCTTCTTTTTTCTTTCTTTTTGGCTGCTGGTCTCTGAATATTAAATAATACCATTAATTTATTAAATTTCTTCTTACTTTTCAATAAGGAGTTTCCTTACCCATAATTTTTTTCTTGTGCCATTTGAATAAATTTGTATTTATTTTTAAAGAAAAAATAACAATTAAAAAAAAGGGTAGAAATGTCTGAGCACAAATTCAGAGGATGTATTTTTTAAAAATGAAATTTTCAAATTCAGAAGAATGCTTTGCACATTATCCAAGAAAAAACTCAGAAATCATACTATAAGGAGACAAGACTGAGTAAAGTCCTCCACAACAAAAAGAGAGGTCAAACATGAAAATTTCCTCAAACTTGCTGAAATCTACACCTATGGGAAGTGATGGATCTCATTATTTTACTAGAAAGCAGATCATACAGAAGCAAAGAAAACACTCACCCTCCTCCTTGCTTTGGGAACTCCTCCAAGAGCACACTCAGCGTTCTGAGCTAAAAGTGCCAGAAAAACAGTGTGGAGGTGAGAAGAGCCACTGTAACAGAACATCTTTCACCAGCATCACCCAGCTTGCCCAATTCATTCCTCGTCAGCAATTCTGGCCTGAAATACCTGCAGGTTTGCTTCCAGGACCATAAGCAGCTGGTAACTGGTAGATTCCATATATACGTGAAAGATGTAAGGCCATATCTGCTTCACCCTCCCCAGGGAGCCGAGCCCACCTTGATGTATTTTTAATCTCCATGGATGATAGGAAGGTATTCATTCATCCTAGATCTGTCTATGGTTTATTTTTAAATCCAAAAATATTTGCTGTCTGTTTAAGGTTTTCATGCATGGATGGTATGAACACTCCTGAAACTGCTCATAATAATGCGTGTACCTTGCCTGAGCATGAGAATTACTGTAGTCACTTGATTCTCCTTAACCTCATTTGTCTGATTTGTGTATAAACTTTTTTCAGCATTCTTAGGAAAAAAAAAATGGCTTAAAAATGTCTATAAACCAGAATAACCCAAAAGTTTGGATGGAGAAAAACTGAATTGAACTCAAAGATTCCTCAGAAACAGCTGTTACCCCTGAAAGTAGGTCAATTTGAGTTTGGAAAATTGAAAACTGGACTACGTGAAAATGACCTAGTTTTTAAAGATTAATGTTTAAAATTGCAGTTTTTAAAATCTATTTTCTTTATTTTTTCCAGAAAAAATCAAAACCTTTAAATTAATTTTTTTGAGAAATAACCTGAGATATATAAGAGCCACACCTATAAGCCTGTGTAAGCCTATCACTTCGTTTTATATAACTATATATAATTAATAATTTTTATAACAGAAATTTCATTAAGATTTTCATCTGGGTAGCATCATGAATTTATCAAAGGATGAGGTTTAAAACTTGAGTACTAAATATGTCAATAGAAAGAATTCAAAGAATTTTTTCTGATGCAGTGATCAGTTCCATTGAGAGCAATAAATTGTACACCCCCACTGGCATAAGCTCACCTGAAGTAAATATTACCTGGTATGACCATTGTATTTCTTTATTAAAATAGATTAATGAATAATTAATGAATAATTAAAAATGGAAAATATCTCTTTTTTCTTTTTCCCAGACTGAGTTACTATATGTATTTTATTTAGTATAATTTTGGCTGAAAAGTAGAGAGTACCTTTCAAAGACAGAAGAATTAAACAGAATCAACTGTTCAAAAGAATAATTTGTTCTTCATTTTGTAGGCAAAGCAGACATTCTGAGGACAGCAAAGAAAAGGAAAAAACCTCTCCTGTCAAAGTCTGGTTCAAACACTGGCTCAGGTACATGTGAGGTAATTTATGGGAGCGTAATGATCTGCACCAGGAATCTCCAGCTCAACCTGCCGCATGACTGAGCTAGTTTCTATAAAGGACCTAGCAAGCTGGCGCCACGGCAAATGAAGAAAATGAGTTTAATCACTTTACAAGCTTTCTGCTTGTGATCTTTCTGGCTATATCTGAACAAAACATAGGAAGAAAATAGTCACAAAAAGGTGTGCTGGATGCCTCTGTAGTTGATGATTGTTGAGACGTGGGAGGAAGGAGGGGAATTAGTGTACCTAAGGGGATGTCAGGCAAGTGAAAACAAGGACATTTTACGAGCAATGCATGGGAAGTCTGAGGATCATAGTGAGGAGGATGTGAAAGCAGCTAGATGTCTGTCCCCTAGAAGTGGATAGGGGCCTGATAAGTGGGTTAGTAGTGGAGCCTGCAGCAAAGGCAGCTTCCTAAGCAAGGTATTCACATGATCAAAAAAGGCGTGTCTGGCTGCACGTGCAATATTTCTAAATAATATTCTTCTCCAACCACACCAGAACTGTACGTATTGATTTAAAAACCAGCAATGTTTGAAAACACATCCAGCAAGGTCTGCTTCAATGTTGCATAGCAGAACTTCAACTCCGTGCTCCGAGAAAGCTTTGCAGGCACAACCATGCAATGATTCAGATCAGGTCAGGATAAATCAGAAGGGTGAGCAAATCTTAGGGTTAGAAGGGAGTTATAAAGACAAATAATATGATTTTGAAAAGGAACACAGGATATTAATTTGGAATTTCTTTGTGTTATGGGTTTGAAAAAAGTCATGACTTTGGAAAGGTATTTGAAGCACAGATAAACAGAGAAAGGACTAGATTTTTCTTTGTTGCTCTCTTTCATCCAGAGCTTACAGTAACCCATGTGCCCACAGATTAAGAAATGGAGACATTAAATCAACCAGATTTTACTTTTTTACCTCTTCACACTGCATTCTTTGCCCTGTTAATTCAAACGTGTGCTATCAGAAGGTAACTCATGCTAAGGCATTCAGAATCCAGAAAGGGCTTTCCAATAATTTTCAAACTGGAAGGTATCTCCTAACAAGTCCAAGAAAGCTGCATCAGATTCAATTTCAGTAATGGCTAACAAGAAGCAAGACTCCATTCTTCCCAGAATGATTAAAAATGTTACCTTCCACCTTATCCTGTGTTTTGCTGTTTTTTTCAAGTGACCAAAATATTTTGAATTATTGAAGTAAATACTAGAAAAATATTCTTCATAAAACTATATGAGAAAAAAAGGACAAAAAACCCCTCATATATTGTGATTCCTTCATTGTCATAATGTTGAGGCACTAACAGCTTTCATTTTTCATCAGCCTCTGTAGAAGAACAGAATACTTGAATTGCTGCATTGCTTCTGACACTGCAGCCTACACTGTATGGCATAGCATTGATGGACACATTAAGACAGAGAGGAAATATAGAGAGGCAGAACTAGATAACTTAATGAGGCTTTCTGACATCTTTTGTGGTGGAAATAGCTCTGTGGATAGTGGTGTCGTTATGAACACCTAATGCTGCTGGCTATATTCACAAAAGCATTTACATTGAAGTCAACAGGCTGAATTTACGGTTGGGATAACTCCATGGTAGTCAACACAAACAGGAATTAAAATGATTGAGTAAACATCTCAGAGCCAAGATCTAGACTTCCAAACATATAGGTATGGTGTGGGGAAAAAATCCAATATTTCCCACTGGTTTTATTGAGGTTTTGGATGTCATTGCGTTCATCTCTTTATGTAGTTGTGTATCTAAATTCACCACACAGATAATTCAATACAGCTTTTGAAGATCATTTGTATCTCATACACTGCAAGGCCAGGGTATCCTGGTATCCCACTTGGAACACAGTGCTTTTGGTAGACACAGTGTCTCCAGCAGTCCCTGGGAATTCATCAAGGGCCTAGTTTTTAAGAGCTGAACCAGATGAGGCACTTGGTGCCAAAGAGGACACAGCAGAAAAGGTGACTGTTCTCAAGGAACTGCAATGACTGTGGTCTGAACCTGGATGTTCAACCAGACTAATGGAGTCATGTCCCTGTGGCACAGGTCCTTTCACCACATCTGACTCTCAAACTCACCTGGCATTTGATTATGTTGAAATCTAGTCAGCAAGGTCACAGTAGGTCCAGCTTCTTATCTTTAGGTTTCAAATCAATTAACAACTTTTCTGTTCTGAACTAATTAATTAAAAAACTGTTAAAAAGTGCCCCAAGGGAGCATGTGAACAATGAAGGAGAGCAATCTAGGAAGGAGGGGATGAGCCAAACCCTGGGTGGACAGAGGCCCTCTGATTCCTTGTTGATGTCTTGGTGGTTTAAGTAAACCTTATCGTATTTTTTTCCAATATTTAATCACAAGAATTCAAATGAGTTACTGTTAATGTACATACATGCCACATAGCTACAAGTCTTAGAAACTCATCTGTATACTGACATGTATTTGCTCTTTAAAGAGTTTGAAATGCAACATGAGCATGTTTGCAAAACAATTTAAAGTAATTGTCATTGATAAAAACAGCAAATTGGAGAGATAACAGTGATTTGTTATTGTTGATTTGAAAGTTTTTTGTGAGATGTACTTATGTATATCTGACCTGGCTTGAAAATATACTTTAGATTTCCAACCTAAATAACAGAGATGTAAAAATAAGTCACAAAGAATATCACTGTATACACTTGACAGGATTGAGAAAGATTAAGTGAGCATGGTTTCATGTATATAATCCAAAGGTTGTCATTAAAAAAAAAAAAGAATGTTTATGTGCTCCATTACCTGCTCTGTTATACAAGAGAGTTTACCCCTGAGAAATCCATACCTTAATAGCTTCCCATATCTCCATGTCTAGTAATGTCGCCTCTTTTCTCAATAGCCCTGTAGCTTCTGTCACTTCCTTCTTAGCCACATCTGTGTTCCAGTTTTGTGCAGTTTATGACAGATGTGCAGAGCTGACCAAACCAGAACCCCTACTGTCATCTTCTGTCACCACTTTGTCATCATGCTTATGAACATCTCCTGCTCAGCCCAGAGACTAATGCCAAATTTGTTGCTCTTACACATCCCTGTCTCTCCTGAACTGCATGGCCAGTCTTCTTTTCAGTCTCTGAGTTCACTGTGAGGATGTTCAAGGTTTTCATGTTTTTGAAAAGTAACCTGACAAATAACTGGAGCAAAACCCCATTCTGGGCTATAAAACATATAGACACTACTTATGATAGCAGATCCCTCGCATCAGACTCAGGGAGGATATTCTGTGGAGACCTCATTGTGGGATTGCCTTGTACAATTCCCTGGACAGCACCCCCTAGCTGACATTAGAGCCAAGATGTGAGGCTGGGTGGGTTAGCTTTGCTGTCGTTTGGTACAGACATTTCGTGCTCTGACCTCACATCTGCTGTCATGTGGGAAAACAACAAGCTCTGTCTGACAACTCAAGAACGTCAAGAGCTTTCCTTTGCTGGCAGAGGAAAGGAAGAGCACGTAGCAGTCTACCATGTGGCATAAATAAAATATCTCCCTAAAGCTCTGGCTCTTGCTGTCAGGGTCTGATTTAAGAATAAAGATTTTTGTTTATTCAAGATTGGCACTGAGGGTAAGATTCTGATTGATAGCAGCAGTCTGGTAGGTGCTCAGTCCATCTTTGCAGTGTGTATTTGTATACAACTCCATATGCAACCTTGCAAACAAATCTGTATAAGCAAATTTATACTTTTGTAGGATACTGATAATTGCCTTAAACAAGACATTCAATTTTCCAATATAATACCATTATGCTATAAGCTTTGTTGTGAAAATTAGGATTTGCACCATTTTTTAAAATCACGACTGACTTTTCCACCTCTAATCTGTAGTGTAGTTCAGTGATTCAGTCTAAGTAGACAAAAAAAGTAACTAAAAATACAGCAAGGCTTGACTAATAATCGATTTGCAGACTTCTAAGAGCTGTCATGACTTGTCAGTCTTAGAAAAGAAGGTAAAAATTAGTTTTCCACCACTACACAGTCACAAATAGCAGTGGTTTCCTTGGAGACTTAGCAGCAGTTCTCAAAACACTGTACTTGCAGAAAAAGAGTGGCTTGTAAAGATACATTTCTTGTCCAAACTTTATTTAAGGCCCCTCCTAATAACATACACCCACATCAACTGTGTGTATTTGGTGTTTACCTGATTATGCTCTCCTTCCTAGTCCTCTTTCATGGTACATATATAATATCTTGTGTCAATATGTAACTTGCAAGTACTTTTTTTTGTATTGCTTACAATGTGCAAAAATAATAATTCTATGCAAAATTATTTATGGTTTTTTTCATAAAATACTTATTTTCATTAATTGTCTACTATGGTTACAATAACTATCAGTTCACAAGTTCGAAGGTTCCTGACCTAAAAATTGCATTGTAATCAAAAAGAGCATTGTTGCCTCCCAAGTAAACATCGTGAGAATAAAACCTTGAATTGCCCCATAAGGACAAAATGACGAAATGGAAACACAAACTGACAGAAGGAAAGTTCTGTCTCATCCTTACTCGAGGGGAACTGGTAACTCAGACATGACTTCTTGTTATGTATGTCAGTGGGTGTGTGCTGTCCTGCCCTCAAGCACTGCTCCTCCTGTCTCCTTCTCCATATGGTATCAGGAAGTTTGATTTTGTCACCTATCACCATGTCACAGCACCTCTACTTTCAACCCCAGAGACATAGTAGAAAGCCACATCGTAAGTGGTTCCACAAGTTTCTATAAAGAATGCTTATATTTTTTGTAAAAAAGTGTTTAGGTGTATCAATGTATCTGTCTGTCCATAGATATCTGATCATTATATGTGAGAACATTATCTATAGGTAAACATATTCAGAGTTAAGGAGCGAAAGTGCAATACTAAAAATATTCCAATTACTATGTCTGATTATAACTGAAAAGTTAATCACTGCAAAGTGTCTTCAACAACTTAAGTAAAATGTAAGTAAGTATATATAAAATTCCAGCTTGCTGATAAACTGCTTTCTTGATATCACAACTGAAATAATTCATTTCCCATATCTTGAGCATCAGAAATTGTTCAGAGTGGCAAAAGGCATTTTTTAACAAGATGACATAATTAAATTGAGTGCTGATTAAAGTTCTACAGGCTCGCCACTAATCACTCAAAAGTTCTGATATTTCAGCACTAGAATTACACATTTATAAGTCACAATATATTCAAGGAAAATGTTTCATACCTAAAAGATAAGATCATCCTATGAACGACCTAGAAAGAAGAAAACAGATCTTGATATTAGTGGGAATTTAGCTCCTTGTTGTATGATAATTAAACAGCATACAACACAATACCCTTGATTTGGTGGATCTCAAGTCCAGGGATTCATTTACCATCTATTTTGTGTACAAATCATTTCAGGCCTGGGCTTTTAACACTGTATGGGAGAGTATGTGTTCATTCCATAAGAAATCCTAGCTTAAGCCATCAGCAGACATCATGTCCATTTCATTATTTCGTGAAGATGTCATCTATGTTATATCTCGTATTTTTAGACTGTTACATTTCTGTTTAAATATCAAGCACGTGAATGTATACATTTGTATTTCTACAGGAACTTTCTACAGTTCACTGTCACCTTCAGCTTCTTCTGCCATCTTTCCTATTACTTACTGAACACGGGGCACAAGATTCTAAGTATAGCCCTCACGTACTAGTCAATTTGAACAGCCATCTAATCCTGTGATGTTATTTATCTCTGATCTTAACCAAGCCTATACCTGAAATGGCAGAATACTGACTTCCTTTCAATCCCAGTATAGACAGCAGTGGGCTCAAACTGCAATGTCTGAGCTAGGTTGCCATGAGTTTACAAGCAGTTCACACTCAAATCACTAGAGCGGAACCTGATCCAGCAGTTTCCTTTCAGGGGCAGATCCTGAACAAAACCGCTCTGCTTTTCCTGTCCAGTCTTAACAAAGATACTTTTTTACCAGCACAGCTCCCAAATAGTCAAAAATTGTCATCTTAGATGATAACCTACTCAAGTAAGACAAATATATTCTGATTCCCTTTGTTGATTTTCCAGGGGTAAGACTCACTCCTCTATGTTTCATTTTTCTCACCTACACAAAAATGTAACTCTAAATAAAAGACGATATCACCTCTGCCCTATATATTTAGTATCTGTTGTACTTAGGTGTAAAATCCTTGTCTTAAAACAGGTGGTTTCAGTAACCCGTGGAGCAGCCACCTCTTGAATTGCCTCACATAAGTGGCTGTTGAATTGAATGACGTTATGGAGGCATGAAGTCCTTCAGTGCTATATCTGAAGGGATGTTGGAAGGTGGCTCCAGAAGGGAATCAGCCTGGCTTCTGCTGCAGCAAGCAGAATACCTTATGTTGATCAGAGAGGCACTGAAATCTCAATGTGTCTGTGGCTTCTGAAGCCCTCATGGGCCAGAACTTCCCATGGCATTTCAGCACACTCTTGGTTGTTTCTTTCTTATGAGTATACTTTTGTAACACTTCTCCTCTTGAAGATATAAATAGAACAGAGTTCACTTTGCTTCTTCATACTTGCAGCCCTGGTAATGCAAGCTACACAGATGTTTCAATAGCTGAATATATTCCTGTGTTTTATTCTTTCACATAGTCACTTTCAATTCAGTGGCACACTTCCACCTTGATAACCAGTAATTATAATAATCTTTAGCAAAAATAAATGAGTTGTTTTGAAATACTTCTTATTAGGCAATCTAATGTTTCAGTATTTTATTTTAAGCTTAGACCTGATGCTTGTAAGGACCCTCTTTGGGGTGGGACCTCATTCTGTGCACTTTTAAATCAAAATTTGCATGCTGTGTAGACTATAATTTATATTTGCATACACAAAGCTAGTGTTCTTAATTTTCTTCCTATACATCCTTTACATCATCGGTTCATGGAGAACCTTTAGTTACAGATAATGCAATCAGATTGATACAGAACATTTTGTACATTTCCTGTCTGTTCCCACTAATTTGATGTAAGGTTAGAGCAAGGGCAATTTTGACCTTTCAATTTTTAAACTCCTCCTAAGTTCAATATTTATAATCCATATCTTGCTCCTGAGTACTTCATACAAAACTTTATTTCAAACCCTGGTTAGAGGCTCACTATGGTTAATCCAGGTGTATCAGTTTCTGGGTCGCAGGCAGAAAGCTGGAATTCTAGTGGTTAATGAGCCAAATATTTTCAAGTGGTCTCAGTGTGAATATTACAGGACTTCTGTGAAAAAATCCCTGTTTACGGAAATCTGGAGAAGAAAGGGGAAAGAGAAGTGGAGGGGTTGGTAAGGCAAGATCTAAGGCTGCAAAGTGTTTACATTGTTCCCTGTAGACACTAGTTGAGAAACAAAATCATAGTGTCCTTTCCTTCTGAAATCTGATCTTTTGTCTACTTATCCACTGCAGACAGTGCTTATGGTTTAAAACAAATAGATCATTCCCATTAATTAGTGAGTTTTAAACTGCTAAACCTTCACAAAGTGTTCTTATGGTGCCTTTGTAAGGCTGTGTGATGGAAAAAATTGCCACATATTCCTGCCAATTTTTCCACAATAGAAAAAACCTTTCCCAATACCGAGAGTAGAATACCAGTTACTTTCTCAGCACCTTAAAAACACACATTCCTAATTGCATTACAGGGACAGAGGGCAAACAAGTAGACAACAATGTATTTCTCTTGTTTCATTTTTTTCTACTAGAATTCCTCTTTCGTAGCACTAGAAAACCCCTACTTGTGCATAAGCACAAGTTAGAAACTGGCCAAAAAAACAGGCAGAGACAACAGAATTCATGCTGTAACAGTAATTGTGACTGAAATCCAACTGTTTCAGTTTGTGTTGCTTGAGAAGATGAGAAATAAAGGAAAAAGGTAGAATAGCTTTAACGTAACTTTCATTCCAGAACTGCCCATCAGTCGAGCATCAGTTGAGAAAGTAAGAGTTTTAAGAAATCTGCTAAGTTTCCAGAGAGATCGTACTATTAGAAGATTTTATTTGATCACTAAAAAAAATGTGGGATCTGATCCACTTACTCTGAAGTGACAGTATAAAGAGCTTGAGTAGAAATTAGATGGAAATTTTAATTACAGTGTTAAGGTAACAGGAAACTGAATACATTGCAGCACAGATTTATTACATGCAAATTGTATCCACCAGAATGACCTGCCAACTTTACATTTTAAGGTACCACCTTTCCAGCAAAAGGAAATGCTCTGTGTATAGTTCACTTGAGTTTTGACAAAACATGATATGGTGTCAAAAATTACACACATATCGCAGTGGAAAAGATAAAAAACATTACAGAAGAACTGCAAAAATGCATAAGGATCTGGTTAAAAGGAAGATGGAAGGGAGTAGTGCTAGAAGGGAAGGTACATTTTGGGAGGATATTAAAAATTAGTTCCTCCAGGTCAGTTCATACTCTCAGCATGGGGAGCATGGGACAGAATTTTTTTTTACATTTTCTTTTAAGACACTGCACAAAACAAAGAGTGCTGATGGGATTGGTTAGGATACATATAAGGATACAAAGGTGGATAATGAAACCTTGCAGAAAGCTGGAGTGAACAAATGGGCCAAACTCAATGGTGCAGTGTGCAAGGACATCCACTCGTGGACTATTAATGAGAGATGCTGCTGTACAGGTGAAAATGACTATGTTTAATAGAAGGACATGGCATTTTCAGGAAGGTTACCAAGCACAATTCGGATACAATCACAGGGTGAATCGGCCAAGATACACCCATGAAACAGACAAATATTACTACCATTAAATGAGTTGCAGTTAACTCATTTGGCACTGGGTGTGGCAGCCAGCCACACAGCTGGAATGGGTCAAGCTAAAAACATGCACGTGGTGGTCTTACTCATACCAGTACAGCAAAACAGCTTTTGAGAATTATACAGGCTTTGGGCTCCCTGAATCAGGTAGAGTCAGACTCGGTGGTGTCCTGACACATATGCTCACACATACAAACACACATACACAAGCAAAAGACACTTTATGGTCACATAACCTTATCACAAAACTAATGGAATTAAGAATCTGAATAATTTTGATGCCTTTGAAAATCACTGCATCCTTTGGGGTCTGAATACATTTGAAAAAAATGGGCTGTAATTCCTAGAATGCCATTAATGGACTTGTAACACTCACAGAGGGGAAAAAAATTACTAAATGACCTAACCTACTCCACTACCTGGAAAATCCATTTAAACCAAGCTGTTTCTAAATAGATTTAAGTGATGGAGCTTCCAGCATTTTTCTCAGCACAGTTTTATAGGTCTAACTAATGTACTCTGATTTCTATCTTAGGGTTTAAAAAACCCTTGTATGTTAGCAATGTTCTCTTTAATTTTTCTATCTAGCCAGCTAGTGCAGTATTTGAATATTTTAGTGTTGCAAGGTTTCTTCTGACCAGACCTGTCGTTATAAAAACACCTTAAGGCACTTCAATAAACTTAGCATAAATTGTTACTATACACAACTCGCACATGCAAATAAAGAGAAGTGATTTATATTGGAGTTTATTCATGGCATGACTTGGCTAATTAAAGTACACCTTTTTCTTATTATATTTTATGGACTCCATTACTGTAATGCAGGAAGCATCAAGCAGTGAGGGCAAATGAGCCTGGGAAGAAATATATGACACATCTGAATTCTTTTTATAAGTACTGTGGTATTTTGCCTATAGAAGATTTGGCTGAATCCTTGGGATTTACTTTTTACATGCTTCAAGACTGTCATCTGACACTCAGGGAAGAAAGACATCCCTGTAAGTTTCAACATACTATATTAAAATAAAAGTATCTTTGATAGGGTTTGGGTATTTCAAATTACTGATGAAGTAAAATATACAATTGCTTATTCAAGTAATTGGTGATCTGAAATTTGCAACACCTCTCAACTTTTTGCAACCATGTGTTAGGTGAATTCTTTCCCAAGGTTCCCCCCAAAAAATTGTTTAATACTTGGAGGTTTTTTTCAGCAACTCAGAAATATCTAGCACTGCTGACCTGTAAATAAATGATCACACAGAATCTTGAAACAACCAAGTGGGAAGATGAGTGTGTTGAAGGTAAAGGCTAAAATTCCTTTAAAGTTATCCAGAAGTAAAACAACCTTTTCAAGGATCATTCCAGCTGGTGCCATGGTCATTTAAAGGAATTTCAAGTAATTGCAGCGTTCATGTTCATCCAAACAATAGAACACTCAGATTATATGAAATATTTGTGCCATGCCAAAATAAAGTCACCAAATGTAGTGGTGATTTCTTTTAACTTATAGTTACGTAAAGGACAAAGGAAACAGACTATAAATGTGAGGTAGAAAGAATGATAAGGACAAGATGGGAGCACATTTAAGTAGAGGTTCTTAATAATCCATTCCCTTGAAGAATATGTAGCTGTGGTACTTACTAATTTCTTGAGTTCCATCCCCAGCCGTGGTGTTAGGCACATTCTGTGTGTCCATCCCATACAGCTAGAGCAGCATACAAAAATACTGCACAGCTGTCTCTTTGCTGACAATGCTTAATGAAAACAGAAAATGATGAATATTTTGTCATCTATTTTGGTTTGTTTAGATTCCAGCTACATCAGTCTGAACTTATAGTTCCCACCCTCTCAGAGAAATTAGGTGATCTTCTTCAAATGCAAACGTGATTTATTTGTTTTTGAAACAGGAAAAAGTTAAAGTGGCTAAACATCTAAAATTCCTCAAGCAGATCAAACACTCTGGTCCAGTAGTACAGAATAAATTATCCTTGTAAAGACTTTGATATTCTTTGTCACCTTTGGCCTACCTGAATCAAATCCAGGTATGTGAACTGTACTGTGCTAACCAAATACTGTGACTTGGGCTTGAGAGATCCTAAAATCTTACATCAACTCTGGCTGGCCTGGAGTCATTCTTCAGCAATATAAATTTTGCTTAAATGTATATTTAGTGAGTCTAGATGCAGCATTTTCTTCTCATGCCATGTTTTTAAGTAGAAAAAAATCTCTGTCTTTAAATAGAGCTTTCCTATTAAGCCCATATGATCAACCAGAGATTAAAATACTCCACAGAAAATAAACCCAGCAATAATAAAAGGCATCTTATACATCATGAGCCAAAGGGTAGGTTTTTAGAACATGAAAATTTACAGTAATTTTTCACCATTGGTTTGTACATGGTGGTAAAATTTCTGCCACCTGATTACTAATAAAAAAAGGAACCAAATCCTGTATCTCATTCAAGGACACACACAAAAAAATGTCCAATGCATCATCCACATTATCTCCAAAAATATGTTTCCCTTTTTAAAATGGTGGTACTGCGTTTAACCAGCTTTGCCAGTTCTGCATGCCATAAAAATAAGGGTTATGAAATCTTATTTAAAATAACTGCATGCAGGATGAAGGAAATAAACTACAATAATTTAATCTTCTTTCCTAAATGTTAACAGCAGTGTAAAAATGGATGCTCTCATCCTTGTAATCAGTTGCACGGTGCACAAGGGCAGCAGTCTCTGGTGCCTCATCTGTGAACTAATCTTTCATTTCATAGCAGATCTTTCCATATCAAACAACACAAATGACTTAATTTGCATGACAGGATTTGTAACGGGGCAAATCTAGTGTCAAAGTCGATTAAAGATTACACCGGAGAACTATCATAATCAGTACTCTAATGAGCCTAAATAGTACATGTAAAGTCTCCCCTTTTTGCCATTCCAGTCATGTATAAAAGGGAATGTGTTTCTTTTCATCGGTGAGCCAGTCCTTTGGTTTGCACATTACGCCCTACGTTGAGCTAAAGTCATGTCAGTCTGGTTTCAGAGGGAGAGAAAGGGAAATAATAAAGCAAACATCACTTCACAAATGACATTGCTTGGTATAAGCCAACGTTTGAAGCCCTTAATTCTTCTAATCTGCAAAATAGTCAATGCTAATGGGTTTTTGCCTTTGTGAAAGCTGATGCATAGAAAGAAAAACTTTAATGAGCTGCCTGGGTTGTATGCTTACAGATACCTGTCAAATGTCTGTCATCTTAGCTATCGTTGAGGCATTATAAAGAAAGTAAGAAGGAAGGAACGACAGTATTTGTACAAGCATTTTCATGCTAAAATGGCACAATTTTCTTCCTGTCATAATTTCATTGTATCTGAAAGTCAGAAAAGCTTAACCCTTTCAATAACACATCCTGTACAGAACATCACACATAATGTTTGAACTAGCAGCTTTAAAAATAGCATCATGATTTTGTAAACAGCATTCGCTATAAAATGTGTTTCACAAAACTGATTTATCTGTATCTTAAAAAAAATGTGTCAACAAATTGTTAGAATCAATTGGTGCACTTCGAGGAGATCAAGAGTTTGCCAAATGTAACAAACCCTCAGTGTGAGAGTCTGTCATCACAATAAATCCCTTCTGAGTTCTTAATTTCATATCCCGTTCTGTCTTTACACTAACAATATAAATATCCAAGAGGTCAACAAACTCCCTTAGTCTTACTTTCTCAATTATTAAAACAAATGAGAGTTTAAATACATCTTATTGCAAACATCTGCTAACTCTGCTACTCTAAGTTGTAGTTAAGTCAAGCCAGACTTGCTTTTGGATGTTTGCAGTGTGAGAAATTGTCTGTGAACTGAAACAATGCATCCATAAGTCTTAGCACAGGTGAGCCTATTTGCCTATTTTTCTTTATTTCTCATTCATCTTCACTGTTTTCCAACAATTCAGCCGTCCAAAGTATGGACATTTTGGTGCAGACCTATGTTTCTCCAGTCCAAGTACCAACCTTTAGCATGAGGATGAGAACATTCTCTAAATTTGGATATTCAGCTTTGGGAGTCTGGATCAATAAGGCACTTAGGTACATGCTGAAATCTGTTCATGCACAGAGCTGTTTGTAGACTCGGGGCCCTCATTTGAGCAGAGTATGTCCCCAGATTTGCAGAGAAGGGATATTGTGTTCAGGGGACACCCACTGAGCCCGGCAGAAAGCATGACTAAGGGTTGCAGCGGCAGGTGCTCCTGCTTTGCTGCCTGTCTCTGGGTAAGTCACTTAACGCTCAGCGTTTCAGTACCCACAACGTAAAGTAGGATAAATGTTCTGAGCATTCTCTCATGAGTGCTTGGAAGCCTCATTTATTCCTGCCTGCAAGTCATTTTGGTGATATTTTTACTTATTCTATCAAGCTGTCAGTGTCAGTACTTCAGGGAGGCATTTCTGTTATTGCTCTGTTATGCCTCTGTTGTTGTTTTTACCTGTACTTGTCAATCCTCATTCTGGGGGCTGCAATACTGTGTCAAGGTGTACTAAGGCATGACACACTTCAGTGCATCTTAAATGTTCTTAAAAGCCCTCAGGCTGTGGCTCATACGTTTTCATTGAGCCATTACAACACAAATAAAAGAACTTTAATGAGTGTATTACATCTGTATTGCTTCCAAAGGACTCACTGGGAGTTCATTGACAGTATCTTTCATGCTTCTGCTGCAGGTGAGGATCTCAATGGAACAGTGTTTTTTCCTTGCTCTCTCTTTTTTTTTTTCTTCAAGCAACCTCACACAGAAAAAAAACCCAAACCAAACCAAAAGCCAAAACATAAGGCAAAATTATTTAAGAGCCTTTAAAAGTTTGAGATTAAACAAACAAAACCAAGGAATGATAATTACAGCTGAACTTTTTCATGCAAACTGCACTGGGTGAAATTTGTGCTGATGTCTCCCAAGGCCTGCATCTCTTATCTAGAAGTGAGCAGGGAATCAATGGATTTAAGGCAAAAGAGCTGCATTACCAGTAAACTTGTTATTCTTTTGCTTAAGCTACAGCTTGCAAGTATAACATGCCCATCAACTCCCAATATTTAATGTTATGGAGTGCCAGGAATTCCCATACTCAAAGAGCAGCAAAACAGATAGAGAGGTTGCTGCCATAGTAGGTGGAGGATGAGGAGTTTTCCACACAGAATTGGTCAATCTTTTTTTTTTTTTTTTTTTTTTTTTGCTATTTTATGCTACTTCTTCTAATCTGGGAACTTTTCAAATACTGTGTGGTGAGGAACCAGCTGTCAGAGGGGAAATACAGCTCCCTCTAAGGTCCCTTTAAAACCATAGCATCCTGCCAAACTATCCCAAAGCAAGGAGGGGCGGAGGGAGAGAAACATCCCAGTGTTTTCCCAGAGCTATCGTTTCAGCCCATCAAATTATTGCTTTCCAGCTTTGTTGAGAGTTGCTTTTTGTTTTCCTGATGCGTGCTGGACACAGGTAGGCAGCAGAGGAGCCACGTGGGAGCCCTCCAGTCCCAAAATAGACCTGACCTTCCAGCACATCACCTTCCAGTACTATGAGAAGGGCTCCTTCCACACACCAACCATGGTGGTGTGGCAAGCACACCTACATGAGGGGAAACATGTACTTATTAATCACTCTCTATTTAAGCTTAAGCGTGCTGAGTGCTGAATGATCACTCCTGACTGGTATGCTCGGTACAGCAGCCACGGTTCTTGCACCGCCATTGGGAGAGCTGAACTCCAAGGGGTTAGAGTACAAACGTAAATAACATACATTAGCAGTGCATGTTTAGCTCTGACTTGGATTTCATCCACTTTCAGATATGAATTATTCATCCCCCATCTCCCTCCAATTGTTCTTTTAATTCATATCGCAGTTGTTAAAAGGTTAGAAGGCACGTTACTGAATAATCCTTTACTGTTTCCCCGTGGCAATTTGTGCCCAATTTTTGCAGATTTCAAGCCTCTGCTGTCCCCGCCGCAGAGTTCATTTTTATTGCAATTCCCGGCTAGCCTTTTCCCCCCGAACACTACCTCTCTGACCTAGCTGCTGTACCTCTGATCCCATGCACCCCAGAAGCTGTCACAAGTCTCCCTCCTTCCCAGGAGTTGAACACACAATAGAGAATAGGCCCTGGCTGTGAGGTTCAGCAGCCATTAACCCCTACCAGCTGTTCCTGCAGGGAGCCTTCTGTGGCTGAATGTCCTTTCTCTGCGGAGGCCCTCATTTCCACTAATCTAACTATTGTTGGATAGGAATGCTGACAGGAGAAAAGAAATTTTTCTTGTGTCCATGCAAGTGTGTGTATCCATGTGTAAGTGAAGGAAGAGTGAAGGCTAATTTCTATAGTAGGCATGAATGGAAGGATTGGGAAAAAAAACTAGTTAAAATGTGTTTACTTGCTTAAAAGGCTCAGTCAATTTAAATAATTTCAGTAGTATGCTCTATTTTCGGGGGATGGGAAGAAGGAGGAAGCAAGTTACTATTATCATTTTATGCAAAAGCTGTTGAGAGATTCCCCTGTACTTCCTAAATTCCTCTTAAAATGAGAAAATACGACAAATGTATGAATACCAAGTACAAAATTAACACAGCTGCACAGCAACAGAATCTAATATTTTTCAAACTGTGGACCTGGGCATGCAAAGATTCACCTTTATTTCACATTGATTATCCATTTTCAGTAGACTGATGATTCAGACTGTCTGGAAATACACAAAATGTTTGTCAGGATTCTGTGCTAATACTTTCAAAAAGAAAACAAAATCAATTGGGAGGAAAAACCCATTTGTTTTAAATGATCAACATTTTCAGATAACCAAACTGAACTCCTTACATCTCTCACAATGACATCACCTCTAATCACATTTTAAACTTGCAATTTAAAATATTTTCATGCAACACTATTAGACATGACATCCTAAATCACAAATTAGCATCAGCATTGCTTTTTCTTTTCAAGCCACACAGGTGAAAGAAATCACAAAAAATTTCTTTTAAGAAAAAAAATTATTTCATTTGCTAGAAAACCGTATGCCATTTTAAGTTTCAATTCATTCATCTTTTTCTCTAAAAAGATTGATTAGAGAAACTATTTTGGAATTTAGTGCTCTGTTTTATCACCCGATAAAGTTCAGCAAAATACAACAGTTGGTCTAGTTCAAATCAAATTAGAAATAATTCATGTAGAAATATATTTTCTGGGCAATTAGACTGTATCGTAGCAGGGCAAATGTCTGATATAATAAAGCTCTACTTTGCATCTGTTCCTGTGTCTAGACGGCTGCAATTACTAGTCCTTACAACAGCAGTGGCAAAATAAAGCACTGCTTACAGGTTATAGCTATTAAAATGGAACATTTTCTTTCTTTGCCCCCCTTTATTACCTAAATCATTTGGTTGTTATAAGATTTAATTTAATTTAATGCAGTTGCACTTTCCTCATCTTCAATATGAACACAAACAGAAACAAACAAACAGCACAGAATCCAGCTCATTGTTTCTTCCCATGGATACTGGTCTTATTGAAGTTGAACATGTGCAAAAACTGCTTGCTCAGAACCCAAACGGCAGAAATGGCTCTGTTGGTAAAGAGAGAACCTGAAGCCCCATGACTGTCGATCTGGCACTATGACACTTCAAAGGCACTATGAAACTCACACATAGCATAGTAAAACTGCATATCTCTAATTACTGTATTTGGGAAGATGAAAGGCCTGTGCCAAAGAGAGTATATTTGTAGTTAGATAGGTAGATTTATGTCCCTAATAGAAAAAAAATCATTGGTTAGCCAAATATAAACTGAGGGCCATGCACAGCCCTGCGTCTGCAGGTTGAACACCCACTGACATCTCATGGCACCAGCAGAAACTCTGACATCCCTGCTCCTTCACTAGAGAGAGACGACAGCAGAGAGGAGGGTGTGCTGCATCAGCTGTACTTCAGACATTGTAAATCAACTAATATGGGGTTGGAAGAAATCACACGTAAAAACAATGGAGGCAGTTCTGGAGGTCACAAGGAACACCACTTCTTTACAATTTTGGCTTACTGAAGGATTATTTCAGCAGGATTTCTGAAACTGCAGTTTTACACAGCTCATGGGCATAAACAGTAGTTTCTGGTGTTAATGAAACTGCTTTCTCCTTCAAATTCTCCCTATAATTACAGGGTTTCTGGGTTTCTAAGCAAACCTGAGCAAATTTTAAGTAGGGCTTTGTTTAGACAATCTGAGATATTAAATCATAGTCTTGAAACCCTGCAAAGAATCAAGCACGTAGCAATAAATGGTATTTGTGAAATATTTCATGCAAAGAAAGACATTCATTGAAACAAACATGGGCCTTTTGGCTAAATTTGAAAATAGCGAAATGCAGAATGTGTTGCATAGAGGAGATCTGGTGGTAGTTACAGGATGCCAGACACAGCTTTCAACAGGATATGCCAGTATAAACAGAAAATCAATAGTACGTAAGGAGTCGTCTACTTGGGGCTATTAAAACTTTAAAACTTTGATTTTATCATATTCATTCATTAAAGTCAGTGTCTATGTTTACATGACAGACCTTCAAGGGATGCTTTGGTGCCACATGGGAAATGTTTTATGCTGTTTGAAATAAACTAAGTTCCTTGACTAGGCCACAGTGAGATGCCATCTATATACCTATAATCTTTCCACATCAACTTCTCTCAGGGTCTTTAAAATGTCTAATGTGTTTGCGGTATCTCATCTTTAATAAGGAGGCTGTCTTGTTAAGCCCCAAGATTTCTCTTTAAGGACAAATATAACTTGAAATATGGATCATGTTTCTGATGGGCCAGAGCAGTAATGTAAAAAGAAGACCAGAAGATTCTGTAACCTCGTTTGAAAGAAAATAATAGACTCGACTCTCTAGCATTGGTGACTCCACTGACTGCCAAGAGACCATCTGGAGTTGACCCATTAACAGTAAATCTGGAATAAAGATGCCACACAGTATTTGCAAAGATAAAACATGTTTCTTCAGTCTCAAAATGGATATTTTTTCACCAAATTAACTTCCCATCAAAGAAACTGGAGTTCATCAATGTTGCAAAAAATGGTGATGGACCTTTTATTCCTTCTGTGTCTATAACTTCTCACACAAGGAATGTGTTACAGAAGGCTTTATTTGCAGAACAAGTCTCCAGCTTCCAGGTCCTCAATGCCAACATGTCACATCCCTAAAATGGAGGAACAGTGCTCTAGAAATATCCAGTAAATAATGATACTACCTAATAGTGCCATGTGTTATCTTCACCTTCACTTCACTCGCAGCGAATAGCACAGAATATGGCTTTGATATAATATTCAAATAATAGCATCCCTTTGTATTTTATGCTATATATATATATATATATATATATATATAAAACCCAGTATTTTATGCTATATATTTAATGGAAATTATGTAATCTGTAATGCACTTATGGAAAAACCCAAGGAAAATCACTGTGTCAGTATCTCAGACTTACTTTTTACAAGTTCTTACTTTGTCACAATAATATGTGAATATAACTGATGTCAGTCTGCAATGAACTTGGAATACCAGCTTTCAGATGAATGAATTTCCCCAACCATATTATTCCAGGTGCAAATGACTGTATGACTCTGTGGGTCAGACTTCGATTTTTATTTCCTTCTATATTCCAAAATTCACACTTCTCTCCCAGAAGTTGTTACTTTACAGCCAGTGAGCAGCCAGCTTCTTGCTATCTGACTTCCCAACCTTCTGAGGTCTGCCTGCAGCCGCATCCCCCATGTGTTTAACCTCATGCCTTCAAAGTGTTTGGATTACAGCACAAGTTACTGTCAGTGTTCTGCCACAAGAGTGGGGAGGGAGGAGAAAGGTGACTGCCTAGTTCAGTGCCAGGAAGAAAAAAGGTCAATAGGCATACCTTGAATAAATTGTTTGCCAGCGATTGGGTTTTTTCCAACTGTGTACTGCAGTACTATATTAGAGTTTGGTTATCAGCTGGGTGAGATCTCTCCTTAGAAGAATGCCAAGATCATCAATGGATATTGAAAGCTAACATATTGAAGAAAGCACTAAATTTGCTTTGGGCAAATATAAATTACAGTGGTATGTGCTGCCATCAACGACGATGTAGGATGATCAATAAATGGGCTAGAAGTGAGGGAGGAGATGCCAAAATTAAAGTCTGCCTGACTTCTGGCTGGGTTGTTGCAGTGAGAGTATGTGCATGTTAGGAGGAGATGTAGAAGGGCTGATCACTTTTGGAAGTTGTAATTACGATGCTAACTAACTCCCTGACTGTGATTCTTCAGATATGAACAGAAAAAGGAGGAAACCTTCACTATATTTTCAACAAGAGCATTCCTATAGTTACTGAATAGGCTGACTGGCATCTTACACATCCTGCTGTCCCTTCCCCAGCTCAATTTCTCTCACTGACTGTTATTTGGAGCACAGCATTTTCTTAAATATAACAATTCAAGAAAACAATGTTTCAAAAAATACTAGCAAGTCAAATTTTCAGGAGCAATCAAAACTCAAATGATGCTTCTATGACTTTTTTTTCTTAACAGAGGATGTTAATGGATTTTCAGTCATGAGGCTCAAAAAGATGGCATTAAAAGTGACTTGATGCTGAAGAAACTGTTTAAAAAAAATTGCATCAAAACTAAAATTCTCCCCGTGCTGCTTTCTACAAGGAAGTCTGTTATTTCATATATTTTGCATGTTTAAACGCAATAAGCAAAAAAATTTTAAGGTTGTTTTTCACAGACTACTGGCCTGGTATCTGTGTTTTAAGCAAAAAATTCTAACAAGACACAACTCATAGTAAAATACACTTTGGGCAATGTGCAGCTCTGGGAACTTCTGCCCCTGATGATATAAAATTACATTGAAATATACTACAAAATATTTTCCAAGCACTAAACTAACATCATAGATACAATTTCTAGTGGTGATAGACATTATTAACCTCATCTCATGAGCAGGAATTCAATACTTATGTATTCCATTAGTTCAGAGAGTGTGGATCTGTGTGCAGAAGCACATGCTCTGTGATAACCTGTTGCAACTGTTATTTCTTTTAAAATGGTTCTAAAATATAACCACAAAATCATATTTAAATCTCTTATTAAAAGGAAATATTCACATCATTTGCGTGTGATAGAGACATCATTTGAATTTACTACAGTTGTCAAACTGCTGCACTGACAATCACTAACAATCTTACCTAAAATCTCTGCACACTTGTTACCATTTGTCACTTTTAGAGACCCATCTTTCAAAGGCATGCATGCAATTCTTTTCACAACCTGACATCCTCAGGAGACTAATAATAATGCCCTGGGTATTCCTGAATCAGTAGTTTTTACTAACATAAGTTTACAGTCAGATGTTTTCAAACAGCAGAATATGAAGTCTTCCCAGGCAAGAGGAAGTTCCTACCTATAGAAGGTCTGCAGATAAAACTGCAGTATTTACTGTTGCTCATTGTGAAATAAGTAGTTTGGATTTCTCAGAGAAGGCTTAAAATAAGTCTCAAGTTCCTTTGTTACCATTACTGAGAGCTGAAGTCATAAGCAGAGACTAACTGACTTCACAGATGCCCTAAGTATCCTTCATATTGTTAGTATCAAATAAACAATTCTATTTTGCACAACAGATCGAGACATGCAGTCACATTAGGTGCTGTTTAAAAAAGAACTATATGGTTCTTGCTACTCATAAGTAATACAGCATTTCCTATTGGGTCAATAAAACCACATGACAAGCCACAGTGGGTACTCCAGACACACGCAAACCACACACACACACACACAGAGGAACAGGTTCTTGACAGACTTTAATGAAAATATGGATTTTGTAGCTTTTGCTTGCTTGCTTAAATGGTGACGATATTATGCAACATTTATTTCAGGTCATGAAATCACAGTTGAAATTCATTTTTAAAAGCTTCTTGGTCAACTGCTGTACTCCTCAAATCTCCACACCAAATTATCCAGATCTTGCATTCTAGTGGAAGATTGAACTGAAGTGTATTTAGAAAAGCAAATTAAATAGAAATTGAAGATGACAA